>WBMV01016876.1:2603343-2972616 GCA_013396655.1 Campylorhamphus procurvoides | reverse complement strand
TTTGCTTTCTTGTTTTGACTAACATGGTATCTAGTTGTCTTAGCTCTGGTACATGTTTCCCTTGCACAGTGTTCCAGCTATTATCTGACCCTTAAGACAGCTAGTACAGGGATAGAGGTTGTTAGCTACGCTATATGTGAGAAACTACTTAGAAATATAAAAATCTACAAATTCATGAAAACCCTAAGGCATCAGTTGAAAACACTTCATAGCATGCAACCTCTGATTAACCAAATTTTTTTTCTTGTTTTTTTGCTTTTTGTTTTTTAATTAAAGCTGAAAAATAAAGATGACCTGAATAGAATTTTGAATCCTACCTCTGCGCACTTGATTTTATATATCTATGTTTAACATCAAAACAGCAGATGTATCCAATACTGGAAGGAACCTATTTTCTGTTTCAGACATTCCTAAATTTCATGAAATCAGCCTCAGGATATTGCTGTTAATATGTCTGAGCATTTGTCCAATTTGCCCTCAATCCTAAATTACAATCCTAACCTAGCTCTGGACACTATCATCCCATTCCTAATAAAAAATGGACTTTCTTTATCACAATACATAGTTTTATCAAGTCATGATCCTTTGAGGCCAAATGTCCTTACATAATGATAATTCTCTAGTCTTTTATGATCTCTCTTTGGTAATCATCTGAAAGCACTTTACGAAAATCATGACATATCTGTAAATACACTGATATCATATTTTTTTATGGACAGTTTAGTACCTAAAGATATCTGGAACCCAAAACACAAAGCTTGTCTGTTGTACCTAAGATAAACCCCCCGAAATCTCTATTTCTGTGACCAGAAAAAAAAAGTTGTTTCCCAATAGCTGAATGACTAATATACCAGGGATTTTTTGCAGTTTTTCATGCTCCTCTGTTTTTCCTAATAAATACTTGGCCAATTTAGGGTAGTGTGAATTTAAATCAATGAGCTTCTCAATACGGAATGAATAGTGTATGAAATAAAGCTGTGTGACAGTGGCACTTGAATAAAACATAGGACACAGAGATTCACCTCATGTATTATCCACAGCTTCCTGGAGTGACTGTGGAAGTCACATAAATACTTTGTGTGTAGAAGTTTCTGATGGTTTAGATGACTAGTGCCACTTCTGATTTTTTTCTTCTTTGATTTTAAAACCTTTGTGGACAAAGATGCCATTCACAAGAAATCATTATATCATCCCTGATCATCAGGCTTTGAGCTCAGCTTGGGCTTGTTCATACTACTAGAATGTAAATTTGAAATAACATCAAAGGAATATTACATATTTCTCTTGTATGGTAAATTGACTAATAGGAAGACTTAAAGTTTTTAAGTATTTCCTGTCATCTCCTGGAAGGCAAAACACAGCCAGTAAAGTGTAAAGTGCCTTTGTGTCCTGCACTGTTTCTGCCAGTGCACTCTCTCACAGCTTTAAGAAACAATCCCAGGAAATCCTCTGGGTTCCATGCAGCACTTACTGTGTAGCTGAGCGCTGAGTGACCACTGGATGGCTGCACTTCCCTTCAGCATCTCCTCACCCATACTTTGTCCTGTCATCCCAGTATTACATACTTATTAAGATGAACAATGGAAGGATACACCCAGAAATCTGGAAGTATTCAAAAACCAAGCTTAACTCTTCTCTTATTTGTACACTGTGGCCCCTTAGCCTGTACACTGAAAAGTTACAGTGCTGTTGGAAAACACCATTAAAAGGCAATTAATGTGCAGGGGAGAAAGGGAGATACAGAGATGAGTTAGTAATAAAGTGAGCATATTGTGCACATTTATCTTGTTAGTCTCCATGTCCTGGCCACTTCCCAATTTGAACACTTCTTCTGGATATCCTACTGATTCACAACTGGTTTGGATTTTTACTCCTTTTCCTATGCTGGCACCAGCCAAGAAGCCTCCTGCCATATTCTGGCATGATCTCCTAGTTACTGATATGGAGCAGGGATTCTGACCTCCATCACCTGACATCTTTTTATCTCAGCCCTACTTGGAAGATGATCTGTTATATTACAGAGGTCACATGTGTGAAATCAGCAGTGTAGCTTCACAGCATTTCCATTTTCAGGGATGAAACTTTCCAAGACAAATTTGTAACCAAAGGTCAACTTAAGTTATCTCCAGAGCTTTTGACACCAGCACCAATGAGATCAGCAGAGCAAACACCTCAACTACAGTATATCCTGTGGTACTGAGAACTGGAAAAGCATCTGTTATTTTCTTAATAATGAGTGCTGTGGACTGCCATGAACAGCCCCATTGGAAATGGTAGCAGGAAAACTATGGGAAGGGAAAAAACATTCTGATTAAATCTGTTTCTGTGCTTATCCTGAAAAGTGACGGTCATGACTGGTTCTGCCTGATGTTCACTAGACTTCAGTATCTTGAGAGGACCTCTTTTTCCTATTAAATGAAACACCATAGGGGAAAGGCATGAAATAAGCCCTTTGTGAGGAAAAAAAAAAAAGAAAGTTGCATTTCCACAATTAGGGCATTGCTGTAAACAGAAGGTGTAGTAACTTGGAATTGGCAGGAGGTAAGTTGAAAGAGGAGAAAGGAAAAAAATCTGTCAGTAGATAAGAATGTGTCAATAATGTTCCAGCATGAGTGGATAAATGTGCCAAGCAAATACCCACCCACCACAGTCCCGTTTCAGCTAGGGAGAAGGGTTTTTTTGTGGTTGACAAAAGTCAGAACATCAGGAGGGAAGGAGAAAGCAAGTGGTGTGTTAGCAGAGTGAATGAAGTCAAGAACCTAATTCTGGGGCTTACATGCAATACAGTTTCCAGTCTCTTGAAGTAGCTGGAGTGAAATCTTCTCAGTCTAAATATAGCGCTTGTTGCTTGCTGTGTGCTGTGAAGTCATGTTGAAAGGCTTCTGTCCTGATGGCCATGCAAATGGGAGGCTCTTTGCAACCAGGCACCCCACCATTGTGCATTGCCTGTGATAGGATTTCCTGCTGTAATTTGTGCCAAGAACTTGCAGTAGGTAAAGGCATTGATTCAGACTGCAGTCTTTGCAGTCTTGGCATTCTCTGCTCATGGTCTTTAAATGACAGTTTAGGTGAGCATCTGACTTTGTGGTTTATAGCTTCTCTGCAGACTAAGTGTTCAGCAGTTCTGTGTTTATTCACCACTGCCCCAGCTCATGTGTGCTATTAGCCCCCAGTGCCAGGTGCAGCTGGGATGTGCATGGCATAAAGGCATCGTGGACAGTTCCATGGCCCTCATCACCTAACGTGAAATGCGCTGCCATAGGGAAATACAGTAGAATGAGTGGATGGAAGAACAGGATTTAGCTTCTTGGATTTCCATAGATCTGATCCTGTCTCTTATGTGAAAATAAGGGTTATCTTTGGGCAGGTGAATTAACATTATCATGATTCTTCTGTCTTGTAAAGTGGGGACAATATAACTTATCCATCCCTGTAAATGGCTATATCTGCATGAAAAGTGCTAGTTAAACACTGGATGTTACTTTTAGAGCACTCTGCTGTCTGATTATGCCAGATGCAAATATACACTCTTGTTTCTTCAATAAAATTGAAGAAAACAGAATCAGAAACTTGGGCCTTTTTTTTTTTTTTGCCTTTTTTTGTTTGGTTGGTTTTTTTGAGAACCTTTGGACATAGATATGGATGAATAGTGCCTTTTCTCCTTTGAAATGGCATCTTTTGAAGATGCAGGAACTGATTTTCCTTGCTTAATTTTTGCTTTGTCATTTATCTGATTTGCTTCTTCACTGATTAAAAGTAGCATTTGCTAAGAAGAGGCCAGAGTTATTATTTTGTTGTTTTAATTTTGAATATCTGAGTCTCCCAGGTTTAAACTGTAAGAGTAGTGCCCATATGATACAGCTGCTTGCCATATGTGCTGGAGGGAGAAACATGTGCTTCTGAGGAATATGATGACATCCAAAGCAATAAAACATTCATCCCAAGGTGAGTGGGTGTATCAGTTATATAGACATTCTCTTTTACCAGCAAAGTTAGAGCATTTTAAAAGCATAAAAGCATAAGAAGAGGAAAGTTCATAAGTGTCTGTGAAGGAGACTGGCAGGAATCAAGGAGAGGGCTCATCTTGAGCTGCAGTGATGAAAACAGTGGGAGGTATATAGATGAAGTGGAACCACTCTGAGGTTCGCCTTCTTACACATACTTCTTACACATACTAAGAATGGCTGCTTTCCAAAGGCTTTTTTATCACTAGAAATATCTGTTTTGCTATTGATTGCATTTTACTCCCTTAAAAAACCCTGTATTTGTTCTCAATTTGTTTTTCTATCCCCCATCCTGTGTCTTGTTATCAGAGTCCAAAACACCTCTAAACCTGGCACTAAGTTAAAACGATGCTGCTGTAGATCAGTGCAGTGTATCCTAACAGCCCAGCCTAAGATAATCCTATGATTTTGATATATCGTACTAGACCACTGATAGATGAGCTTACATCTTTGCCATATGTAAATAAAGAACTCAGCATAAAATAAACCTATGCCTTTGGTTGTGCTTCCCTTGGGGTGAAGCTTCTCTTGTAGACAAAGAGAAAGCAAGCCGTTTTGACCTTTCATCACATGAGTGGATACGAGCAGTGTAGAAATGTTCCTCTGAGGCTCCACAGAGAATGCACATTTGGGCTTTGGAAAGAAGCACGTAAGAATTTTCTATGAGAAGTAGTACTGATCCCCTTTCTGGCTTTTCTCCTCTAACAGCATCTGCTGGTAAGGTATTGATGAGGCTTTTGTGATCAGCCTCTGCTGGGCACATCATGCCCAGCTGAATGAGAGGGTTTTTGTCCCCCTGAATTCTTAATTCTTTTGGGAATGGGATATGTGTACATATGTGAAATACAGAGACCTCTTGATATTCCAGTAGTATTTTTCTCATTTGGCAGTGTCATTCCAGCATGGTTACAATCTTATGACTGTAGATATCTTTAATTTTTTTTTAAGCAAAGGAAAATATTAATTACCAAGACTAGTAGTATATAATTTATAGGACCAGAAATGAAGAGTTGATAAAAATTCCATAAAAGCAATTGACAAATAAATATATAAATAATTGACAATAGATACAGTAATGAATAGCTAAGGCACAGGTTTGAACACAAATATGGTCCTTTAAAATCATTAATTTGCATGTGATGCAAAGTAGTTGATGTTTTTGCAGTTCATTCAAAAAACAGCATGTACAATGAATTAAAAATTTAAAAATACCGTGGGTACCTAGATCTGTTCCGCTACCTGTAAGAAAACTGGAAGTACTACACAAAGAAATTTCAATCAAAATCTGACTGGGTATAATTATTGAACATCTTGTATAATCCTAATGTGTAGTGTAAGACATGATTGTCTCTCTCTATTCTACAGTAGCCCCTAGTGATTTTTCTTTTTCTCTAAGAAGCCAGAATTTGTAGTTGTGTCTGTTAATTGTAAAGGTGACTCTCAAGAGTGGCCAGAAACCTGTTTTCTCTGATCAATACATCTCCCATTTTCCTGGGAGCCATCTCAGGTAGCCTGACAAAATGCTTGATGGTAGCTTTCTGCAATGAAGTATACGAATGGACTGGGTAAAAAAGGTGGGATCTGACAGGTGATCCATCATATGTGGCTGGGACAGGCCTGGAAGGCATTTAAAGGCCAAGAAGTCCAGATCTGAGAGGAGAGTCTATACACTATATAATTCCTATATCAAAATGGATATACATATTTTTATGCATTCTTTAATACAATCAGAGTTTGATGGTGGTGTTTTCTTCAAAGCAGCAGGTTTAATATCTTCTTGATGCTTACCAGATGTATGGCCTGATGTAGATCATCAGCTGGAGTGTGTCATGCTTACACGGCACAGTGGAACACATATTTACAGTGCCACATTAAAACTCAATTGGCTACTGCTAAGCCTCAGAATTTCACTGTAAGCAAGATGTAAGTTTTAAGAGAAAAATATGTAAGGATGTGTTTGTGCTTCAAAGCAGAGGTTTAGATTGACTTCTAGTGAAAGACTAAAGGAAGATCAGAGCAATTAATGGTCTTCCCGTGATAGTTGATGTGATCTCACCCATGACTAATGATGGTAACATGCATGCTCATGAAAGAGATGTGGATCAGTCATCCAGGAGAGCAGATACAGCACCTAGTTAAGATATAGAAGGAATGGCAAGTGAACCTGTATGGAGAGAGGGTAAGTTAAATTACTTCATGGCATTTAAAAAAAGGATGTGCTGTAAAGATAACAGGTTTTATATTTTTCTGTCCTGTTTTAAAATAATAGTTGTTAAAAGATCAGAGTTTAACGGCATTATATTTATAATTTACTATATATGTGAATTTTTATATATATCTCACTACACCTAATGCTAGATAGGATGATTGTGTCATTAAATCTAAGCCTCTGTGTATTTCTGTGCATTAATTTTTATGCAGACGACCCAGCTGAACGAGGGATTTCTTCGTATCCTCTCAGAGTGCTGATCTGTCCCAAGACTTCCAGGGTGTAATGTCACAGAGGGAAGAGAAATGCACCAGACCAAACAATCCAAAACAAGAACCCACTAGCTAAACAAAAAATGAGCAAATAAATAGAAGAACTCTTGAAGTTGTCCTTCAGAATGGAACAAAATGTTTTCTGATTTCTTCAAACAACCACCTGAAGCTTGAGATTGAAACATAGCCTCTCTCCACTTGCAGAACAGTTGATACTCCTTGCCTACTGCAGCAACCCATACCCCTCAAATTCTATAAGAGTTGAGATTTACTGAATCTCCACTCATCAGACAACCATAAATCCTGAATTTAATGCCTATAATCTTAGTCCCAGCATCTGTCTGAGAACACACTCTAAAAAGGTACTGAAATCTTCCAGTTGATGGGGATGTGACCATCTCCCCTTAGCATCTAACACAGAGAATGTCTCCTCTTATCACAAGGATGATTTATCTAATTTGACCTCCCAGCTCATAAACATTTGGCAGAAGGCTGATGTTGGCAGTTCTACTTACCTCTCATCCAGGTGCTTGTGGGGTGTGATAGCTCACCCAGCACACAGCAAACCTTCGTAAGTCCTTGCTTCATAGCATGAGAAACAGAATGCAGAAAAAATGGAAACATTTGCTAGTAGTTGTCAGTGAGCTAAGCAAGTGAAAAGTAGAAATTGGCTTTAATTTGGAGCTTTTTAACCATCATAATGATGTGGTTAGGGGAGTTCCACAGACTTTTTCCTAAGCAAAATTCAGTGGGTGTGAACAGATCCTGTGAATACATCACTGAGTACTGCCAGGGCTACACCATGTAACAGTACATCTCCCTGGAGCATGGCAGACCTTTCAAAAGCAGTAAATTAGAGATTTTGGTCCTTAAAGGACTTTGCTAATCAAAACTATACATCTGCAGATTTAAGCATTTATATAACTTGAGCTTTTAGCTAATATTATTTAAATAGGGCTTGGAATGTTGTAGGCAGCCGAAATCAGTCTTTCCCTTTAACATATGGTATGGTATAACAGAACATTTAAGCCTTTAATCTTGCTAAGTACAAGAGAGAGAGAAATCAAACATTTTTAAGTCTATAGGCAGCTGATAGCAATATTATATGCATGTGAAGTATAGCAGCTAGTGTTGGAGAAGCTGTGTTTTTCAACTGCAAGGAAGAATTGTTGTATTATGGATTGCTTAACGAAATCCAGGTATTTAAAAAATCCCTTGGAATGAAAGCTAACCTACACATATAAGGCCAGTGATTGCTTTTAGCACTCTGCAAAAAAGTATATCTAATTATGCCAGGCCGTAAGTCACACATATCCAGTGTGTGACAAACCATTATAGAGTAAACCCACAGACATCAAAGATTTTGTTCATAAAATTAAGCATAGAAATTTAGTTTGCAGAGCCAGAAGCAAAATTTCATTTTCTGTAAGTTGTTTATTCTTCACCTTAGAGAGAAATTTCATGAAGCAGATTGAAACTACAAGGTTTCATGTTCAGCTTCAGGCCATTCTGATATATTCATTCGAATTCAAGATGAAGAACATCCCTACAAAGCTTTCTCTAAGTTTTCTGAATTTTTATTTTGGCCACAGTAGATTACATTCTGATTTTACAAACACTTACTGCGTGTTCTTAATTTTGTGCAACTGTTTGATCTGTGTAACCATAAAAGTTTACTCTTGTGTGTTAACATTTGAAGGACCAGGCACATCAGAGTAGCAATATGTGTCTACTCTGAGAAATAAAAAGGGACAACAATACCAGAAGCTGGAGTATTTCACAATTTAAAACCAGACAAATTCTCCTTTGGGGCTCATCTAGCAAATCTCAGTTCCCACGCTTTACCCCAAAATAGCACTTGAAGTTTAACTACTGAAGTAACTAGGTAGCTACTTTAAATGCCGATGAATATTTTGAATGGCACTGCTAAACCTCTACCTTTCTGAAGTAGAGAACCCCAGGACCCTTTTGATTCTCCAGTATAAAGGTGGAAAGGCACGTGGGACTGCTCAAGTGTGCCTGTCTGGGACAAACCTGTCAGTGAGGGGAATGAAGTTTAGGGAGAAAAAGAATGAAGAATTAAAATAAACTGACTCCTCATTAACACAGCATATGTGATCTGTGTCATGTGAGAAGGGACGATTCTTCTTTTGGGGCTGCATCCAGCCTTGTTCTTCCTACCAAAGGAGGGAGAGAGCAGCACTGTGTAAGCAGGGCTCTGCTGGTGCCCTGTGATACCAACTCACTGCTACGTAGGAGGGAAGAAACAACACAAAACAAAGCATTCAGTTCCCTTGCTGCATCTGTGCAAGACCTAGAGACATCAGGCAAGGCGTGAATGGACTCTAAACAAACCAAATGGACAGATATCATCCCTCTTCTGTGGCTAAAATCCTGTTTGTTTAAATATCTGTCATTTGTTACTAAAGCTGTGCCAAATATAAGTTTGCATTTGGTAAAAGATAGAAGTAATGTTTTTAATTAAAACAGATTCTTAGAATATTTCATTTGATAAAGAAGTCGCAAGATAACTTTGTTCCTTAGTGGGGCAGTCCTGTTGATTTTGTATTAATCCAGCAGATTTCTACCACTTGGAAAAAAACCTCCTCAACTGTAAAGTGTTTGATTACTCTTTTTATCTTTATTCCATTTTCCTCTGGCTTCATTTAAAAAAATAATTTCCTTATCAGCTGTGCAGCCTCTGCTCAGTCCTTGTCAGAAATGTGTTTCTTCTTGGACACTATCAGCTTTAGTACATTTGCTGAAGTTAAACTATCTGTGTTGTCTAGAAAGCTGTTACTTTACTGGCTCTAGACTTAAAAGAAAAAGGAAAAACCTTGGCAAACTGCTTTTTAAACGATATGTGGTATTTAATGAAACATTTCCAGCTGTAAAGGATGTAACACCACAGGTGAATTGCAAAACTGACATTAAGTCTGAGTTGCTCCCAGAAGTCTATTTTTGCCTTCCTGACATTACAGTCCCATCCTGACACTGCGATCTCCTCTCTGCCAAGCAGTAGCAGATGATGAGCTTTTCGTGCTGATTTCTCAGTGGAAGATCAATCAGTAATGGTGAAACTGGGTATAATCCAAGAGTAACTGTACTTCATTTACTGTCTTGGGCCAGAGGCAGTCAATCAACAAGCATAATAAAAATTTCTTTCTATGTTTTCCAGAAAAAAATTGACTCACAAGTGCTCTAAATCAGGGACAAAACCAGAGAGCAAAGCCTTCAGCTTTTCACATAGTGCCTTATCCTAATCTCTCATTTCTATACAGGATTTGGTATAACCAGAAAACAAGCTCTCCCACACTTCGCATTAGATATTTGGTGGCATACAAAGACAAGTGCAGCCCTCACACACACATAGAGACATTCAGAAGCCCTATTTAACTATCCTCATGCATAATGCCTCCTCTAAAATTTACAAAAAGTGTGATGCTACTTCGGCTTCAGATTTCACAGATCCTGCTTTAAAAGATGGTTAACAGCCTGAAGGAGAAAGCATATTTTCAAAAATCAGAAGGATCTGCATGACAACATATTTGTGAGATTTGCATGATGAAGGAGGAATTTCTACACCATAATATTTTTTAAGTATATTAAAAAATAGAAAAAAAAAATCTCTCTACTCAATGAAGCAATGTTTCAAACTAGGAGGCAAGGAGGTGTAAAAATTCTTTTAGGCTGGGAGTACTTTCCTGTGAAGGGCATGTAGTGCCATTTAAGCCTTGCAGAACACAGTGATAATCATACAGCAATTTCCCCATCCTGTCCTGAGTTGTTACCAGGTATTTGTCCTCTCCTCTGTCTGTGCTTGTGGAGGGAGAGAGAGATGGAGGGAAGGGGGGAGGGAGGAAGAGAGGAAGGGAGGGAAAGGAGGGAGAAGAACCACTTCTAGAATGAGATAAATTTTTCCCACTGATTGGGAACAAATAAAGACTGAACTGAATTATTTGAACCCTCCAACGTATCATGGGTTTCAAAAAAAAAAAGATGTAGTTGAGATAAGTAAGAATGAGCCACCTTCTGTCAGAACAGAGGAAATAAATGCAAGCCAGGTTCAGAAAACCATTTGGGAGAAAGGCACAGCAGGAAATGGATATTCATTTCTTTTCATTTACATCTATCAAATGAAATGAAGTTCACTCCCAGAAGGCAGCTTGAAAATAAGTCTTCTAAGAAGACAACTTTCCTGGTTAGATAATCAAAAAGGATGAGAAATATATTGAAAGAACTGAGCTTTTTACGTGTGGGTATATCCATGTAAGTGGGTGCAGGCTGTGTGCTGAATGGCCCAGACATGAACCATCTGTGATTTCGAAATTACAGAACTGTCCTAGCACCTAGTTCTAGTGTAAATAGACGCTAAAATGTACTAATGTCTTGTGTGGTGTCTGAAATGGAGATAGATTTTGTCTGTCTGCTCAGAGAATAGACAGAAAAAGGTCATCCCTTCCATACAGTCATGTGCAGCATTATCGTTAGTTCATAATGCACATTAGCCAACTAAAAGGAAACATTTCCAGGAAAGTAATGGATCTGTTAGTTCCTCTGGTTCAGTAGCCAACTTTTCCTTTTGTTCCCATAATGATTAGTTCTCATAACATATGAGAAAAGTAATTCCCTTTGTCTAGAAATATTGAATAATGTATCATTAGTAGTTCAACACTTGGCAATTTGTAAACTAGACATTAACACTCCAAAACAAAGAAGCAGTGCCTACTTAAGACATTACAACCAAGCTGCATGGCCAGTTTTAACTTTCAAGTACTGTGAAGGGAGAAAGACAGCTTTTTTTTTTCTGTAAATTAAATATTTTTCTATCAACATTTTTTTAGAAAAATTCTTTTCTTTTAAATAACAAGTCCAGAATTTTTGTCACTAGCTTTGCATACAACTAAGATGCTTCTGCCTCTCAAACAAGCAAATGAAGGCTTAGAACTGCAGGCAAATCAGTGGTGACATGCTCATAAAAACCATCAAGGAACTTATGGTCCATCCAGCAGCTGATGTCCAAGAGCCAGCTCATTATGCTTTTTAGTCAGAACCATGCTCAACATTTTGATTGCTTTTCACCAGAGTCTGGCCCCAGAAAATAGTATCAACAGTGAGGCAAGAGCAAAAAGATGAGTTTAGAGCTCTCCTTCTGAGATGGGGTTACATGAACCTGACTCCACATTAGGTAGTGGGGACAGCAAAAGTATCTAATTTTCTGAGGAAGACGAGAGAGCAAGCCAGCTGGCAGCTCTGGAGGACTGCAGGGAGCAGGAGAAGAGCCAACTGGAGCAGATAGGCTGAAGGCTTGGAAGGTGCTTGGAGAGAGACCGTGGGAATGGGCAGAGGGAAGGCTTCAGAGGTAGGTGGGAACTGTATTCCAGAGCTTTGGTTGACATGAGTAGGAAGCTTGCTTCTGGCACGATAAGACATGTCAGACATGCTGGTGAAGGGACTGGGAGCAGAGGGACAGGAGGGAAAGTAGAACTGAGTTATGACTTTAAGAGAGTGGAAAAACTAGAGATGAGAAAATCACAGAGCCAGCATAAGGAAAGAAGCCAAGAATTGAACCTGGCTTGTAGTGGAAGAAATTGGTAGAATTTTTAATAGCTAAAAGGAATAATTGACTCCATTTAATGACAGGGTTCACATCAGAAACAGGTATGTCAGTTTTTATAGGTAGGCACATATTTTCTGTCTAGCTGCACACCAATGCACATAGAAGTGGTAATCTCACAAGTTCTGTTTTAAATCATGCTCCTCCAAGTTAATGACATGTGAAACTTGATCTGTACTGTAATTAATGAAAGTTTAGAGCAGCTTAGCTAAGGAAACATGGAGTTTGAAAGTGTATAATTATAAATTAATTGCTTTAAAAGCCAGTGTATTATAAAATATATTATGATAGAAAATGTCAGTGGTGTATTATACAACAGATCAGGTGACCATAACAATCTCTTCTGGCTTAAGTGTGCAGAAAATTTATAGAGAGAGATCTAAATTCAATACTCTCAAGGTTTTGCTGTTCTATTCAGGATTGGCTTCTTAGGTGGTTTAAGGAGATGCATGGTCAAAGCCAGGTTCAAAAACAGATGCAGAAGACTGATGTGTGAACTGTTACCTTCTGGTGCCGTAGAAAGGCCTTACTTAAAACTAGGTCAGTTTTCCTTCAGTAATTGAAGGTGTGTCTCACCTGCCTCAGTAACCTGTGCCTGCTCTGTAGGAAGTCCCACATACCTAAAATTGTGCCTAAAATTAGATAGATTGAATATCATAATAGAAGCCTTCAAAGGCAGTACATTTTCCTCAATTGATTATGCAGAAAATGTAGAACCCTCTTTCAAAGTGACTGCTCTGCTAGGAATGCAGTGTTATTTGGATCCTTTCCTGAAAGGGCTACCATGAAAATCTTGCTCAGCCATCCCATTACTGTCCTATACACGGAGAGAACTTGAGGTAAGCATTTTTTTCTTAGGTCTGGTATTTATGAAATATTTGTTAAATCACCTCAGACATCAGTAGATGTGTGCCAAGGAAATTTAGGATGAATTCCAGTTCAATGAAAATATCTTTCCAAAAATCTGTACATTTAGGACATTCACAAGTGTAAGGAATCTCGTGAGATATTTGTAGTGCCAGAAGATGTAGTTCTTTGTGATTCAGGAACCCAGTATGTATGAAATATTATCTCTTGGGAGTAAGAGCAGAATCACATATCCAAGCTGCTGAATTATGAATATTTGCAAAATGTATCACATTATCTCATAATGAATCTGGCCTTTGTGTTCCTTAGTCTATACTGAAAAGCTCTCCTTTTTTCTCGAAGTTTTGCCCCATCTTCACAAAGTACACTGATAATACCAGCACAGTTTGATTGCCGTGTTTCCTCACTAATCGCAGCTAGAAGTTCTTTTCTTATGCTCTATGAAACACAAAGTCAAAGCAGAATAGAAGTAGAGGGAGTAAAATGCAAGGTCAAATGAGCAGTGTTCAACAGGAGTGGGTACTGAAGCCAGACAACCTTGTGCTTTCATTGGAAGGTCGTTCTCCTCCTCCATCCCTTTTTAGCAGAAATGCCTAACACCTTAGTGCTTTCGGCAGGTTTCCATACTAGACACCCCTCTGGAGGTCAGAGAAGGGTGGGAAAATCTCGCTTTGTCAGTGTGTGGGAGGGCCTTGACAGCTGCAGGGCGGAGCTGGGGCCCATCTAAAACAATCTGGCAGCTCTTGCTCTGCTCTGGCCTCTGGAGACGATGACCTGGAATGCAAAGCCTCCTCCTTTGTGTGGTCTCGTGCCTATACATGCTGCACAAGCCTATTGCTAGTCTTGCTAGAAGAAATAAGTTATAGAAATTATTCAGTTATGTAGAAATGTTAATTAAAACCCATGAGCTCAGCACAATTCATAAGTATCTCAGTCTAATTTCTGGGATTAAAGTTAAAAAAAACAGTAGAAGAAACAATAAAATGAAGGAAAGAATTACCGTGTTACAGCCAATTACTGTGAAAAGAGTAAATATGTCTTCGTTGTAACTGAAAAAGGAAAGTTTTGGCCTGGTCTCTACTGTGGCATTATCTCAGACTAAGAAATGGAGTGATGAATTTGTTGGGATACTCGCTGGAGAAACTACTTGATTGCAATCTGGCCTGCTGCTTAAGGAAAATAAAATTGAGTTCTCATCAGGCAACAAGCCTGTATAAGTTAATAGGCTTTAATAATAGCACCTCATTACATTTTTCTAAAACTGCCTGGGAAATGAATGCTGGAAATACAAAGAAAAGCTCTAAGGGATCAGAGTTATAAAGCAAAGATAACAGTCAATATTACAGCATTTCAAAATAATGCATACAGTATACTGGATACCACACAGAATTCAGTGACTGGGATTAAGGCCAAGTAAGTTTTTTGAATGGATGTCCAAAGCAGATGGGAGACCTGACTCATGCTTTGGAATAGAAAAATGATTTCTGGGGCAAGGTGTTTGGGAAGCTCGATAGCAGTCAGAAAATTAGGGGGTACTAGCCTCAGTGAATGCTGATGTACAGTAACAATATTGTGGTCACTATTACAAAAGTCACATTTGCCAGCAAATAATATTAATGATAGTCATTTTACTTTTGTATTCAAGACACACCAATTCTTTCCCATGGATTTTTACTACCTCTGTGCAATAACTGTTGACAAACATTTACATTTTTGAAAAACGATGAGCACTATGTTTGTGAACTTGGAGGCATTACTGTTCCCAATAACTGGTCATTAATCAGTGCTGTGGTGAAGAAACTGTGAGACTCAGTGGAGGTAAGAGCAACAGAGAACACTTTTGAAAGGATGTATGAGCAAACAGCATGCACTGCAGAAAATTATGTTTTTATCAGTGAGGTCATTCCCTTTGCCTGTAGTAAGGATCTAATTTAGGTGTTTCATGTGGGAGCTAGAGCTCCCAAGCCTGACTGATGGAGGCAAGTGCCTCTGGAGGACTATGCAGAATATATGAAGTGTAGGATAATAGTTAGGATATTAATTTAGATGCCTTCTTTTTTTCTATTTACTATATATGGAACCTGAGCAAGTACTTAAATTAAGGGATTAAAATTAGCCAAGGCAAATTCCATTCCCTCTGCTCCAGTGTGCTCAGTACCATGAAATGCTGAGGTCTCTGGGAGCTGTGTATGCTCCATACTTCATAGGAGTGCTTCGTACATCATGGGAAGATTTCCTCTGATCCTCTGTCCCCAGGGGTAATGCTATATTTTAATTAGTGTATCAAAATTATCAGCTTGTCACGGTCAGTTACAGACTAGAGATGAGGCTTTCGTATGACACTGACTCTTCTGGAATAGCGATGTATCTTAGATCTATCTCATTTGACGGGTGTTCATGTGTGAGTTTTTGATTACAACTCTGAACATGTGTGGCTAATTTTTGCCTGATAGAGTCTGGCTATTTTGTCTCTAAGGAACAGGCTCACAAGAGGTGGACTCAAACCAGAATGTGACATGTTCTTTGAAGGTGGGGAGATGCTTCTTCCATCCCACTGAGGAGGCCTGAGGACAACACAAGAGCCTTGACAATGAAACATTTCAAAAGGCAAGATTCACGTCTGACTTCAGCAAAGAGTGACTTTAAGTGCTCATTAAATATTAAGCAATAGTACGGTTCAGATCTGAATCCAAACTTCTCATCTTGCACCATTCCAGCTAAGCTGGCTATGAACAGGAACACAGCTTGGGTACCCCTTTGAACTTTGGAGGAATTTTGGTTCTGGATCTAAAACCTGAGCTTAGTCGTGTGTAACAAGGGCTTTCAGTCAAAAGGAAAGCATGAAAGGAAATCATTCAGGATTATTTGTAACATATTGGAGTAAACAGCAGAGAAAAAGAAGTCGAGTCATGTGTGACCTGTATTCTAATTGCCAAAAATTATCTAAAAATACAAAATAAAAATATGAAACAGGCTTGTATGAGTACACTTGAACTATTATTTCACAAAAGTTCTAACTGTGGAGAAAAAACTTTATAACACCACCTGCTGTTCAGCTGGTTTTGACCTGACCCCTTTCTCCTTTACTTGTTATTATAAACAGTGAGCTCTTTAAGTGAGAGCTGTTTAAAGGATAGGGGGCTGTAAGTGTTCCTTCCTAGATCCCAGATGCAGTGGGAGACTGATGGGCTTTTTGATCTTTATTTTATGAGTGTCTGATAAATTGCCTCTGGCACCTGGCAACTGAAATTTCACTATCTGAAAACTAACCCTTATGTCAAACAATGTGGCCAGTCGCATACTCTGAGTTAAAGAGCTGCATGCATTTAAGTACAGGATGTTTTCCAACATTCAGTACTGTATGTGGTGAAGCCCTGCTCCACATATTATTATTAGACAGATCCTCAGCTGATGTAAATTGGCATAGCCCCATATGATTAAAGGAGCTGAACTGTTTTACATCAGTTAGCAACCTGGTCCAAAGTGAAGCACACATACTTTTCATTTAAAATAGTATTTTGTATAGGATTCTTCAAAGGTTGGTATGGTTCAACTTTTTCAATATATTCCTCCCTGGCATCTGTTTTTTGTTTCTGAGGCAAAAGAAAAAAAACCAAACAACGAACTACTGAGATAAAGCATCACGGGTAATGTTTTTTGGTTTGCTTGTTTGTTGGCTGCTTTAGATAGAAACTGAGCTATCATGTATTTGAAATCAAAGTCTCAGATGGTGCTCTGGGTAATGACTACCAAATTGTGTCACTACTTGTGCCCTGGGGGAAGACACCCTGGCCTCCACTATGTTTCTCATGTATTCCTGCAAATGATAGAAAAATTGCTTGCTTTTGTCAGAATTGGAAAGATCAGCAACAGATCTGCCCGAAATACTGGAATTTCTGTCTAGTAGGTAATCACAACATTTCATGTTTTTCTCATCCAGTTTTGCAACAAGGACTTGTGAAGAACTACTGAAATGGAGGAGAGGACTTATTATGAGGAACAATGATGAAAACAGTATGAGGCATACAGATAAATTGGAACCACTGTAAGGAAGTAAGTGTAGCAACTCACATATGTAAATAAATCACAGTGTGCTGCAGTCCTAAGTACAGAGGTTAGAGGAGCATGAATGCTCCATGCATGAGCAGTCAAGGGTGGCTCAGAGGTCTCCGCTGGGCTTGGGAGTGGGAGGCAGGTTTTGGATGCTCCCTTAATCAGGGGAGTTTGGAAATGTCAGGCAGAGCATTAAATCTGAAATAAAGCAAGAAACACTAAGTAACTGAAGAGCCTGATCCGCATAATAAACAATATACATCAGTAATAGTAAATGCTGTGTTTCCTTGCTGCATTCTTGAAAAGATTTGAAATCTGAGGTAGCTGGATAAGAACATAGGTGAGAAGTAAGTTTAAGTTTACAATTTTTTAAGTTTATATTTATCTCACTTTGCAGGATCTATTTCCTGTGACAGGCATAGAAGTGGCATGACCCTGACCAAATCTACAACCCAGCCCCATGCACAGTCATAATTATTTTCTGTTAACTAAGATACATGCAAATTCTGTTTTTCTCCAGAGGTGAAAATGCTGTCACCTGTGACATGTGCCTCTGAGTTGTTTGCTGCCAGCCTCCCCCACCTCCCACCAAAGGGGCTGGGGCACTGCCTTTGGAACGATGACTGCACTCAGCACCCAACACTGAAGTGCAGGTTAGATGACTCCATGGGAGACATCCTGTTGGAGGATGACATCCCACCCAGAGTGCTAATAAAATGGTTCCTTTTACAGGAAAGCTCATGCTGGTAAATTGTCTTTGAAAACAATGTTGTTTGCTCAGACCACAGCATTATGTATTTTCTTGCAGGATAGGCAGCGTGGCTGGCAAGGCGCTGCGTGAGGACTCCAGACATCCGAGCTCTGGTGCTGGCTTTGCCTCCAGGCTTGTGCGGGGGTATGGACAAACATCTCTGAAATTACTGTGCATCTCTTTCTACCCCCAGCCTTGCCTATTAAAATGAGAACATGTAAAACCTAGCACAAATTAAGCCTTGAGCTTAGAGGATGCCATCAGTTGCTACTGCAGTGTAAATAAAAATAATCCATAATTCTTCCATAGAACATTTAAAGCAAACAGTCTGGGAACAGAAACAGCCACATTTTACTTCACTAAAAAATCACATAGGACGAAAGGAAATGCAGATGTTCTGACTGAACTGTCTTATGAGTTGTTGACTAGTTAATTAATCAAAGTTGTCTAGTGATTTATTGATTAACAGAGCTTCTGCAGTCATGAACATGTCAAATTTCACAATGGAAAATTTAGCAATGGAAAAAGTCTGGTCTTTTAGTTCCTTCCTCAATCAAGACAGAGAATGGCATGAGAACTGAGGACATTTCATGTATTAAACTTATGCCAGGCAATCTAATTATGTGATAGTATTGCTTAGGCAATTTTGATTGTTTTTTTCCATTCAGCTTTTTTCTAAGTGGAGTGATTTTTTTTCATATTTAAGCCCCCATATAAGAACTCACATAATGTCTTTATGTACATGCAGACAAAAGTATGCAGTATTCTCTGTGATTGTAGTCACATTTGGTAGTCTAATAACGGATAAATCCCAAATGAGTTGCCTTTCCTGTAGTTGTGAAAGCACAGACGTAAAATATATTTAAAATTTCTAGGAAGACTTAGAGCCATTTTAATTATCAGTGTTGCTTTGCCTCCATATCCATCCCTATGATAAGAAGGATACCCTATGATAAGGGTAGGGGTTTTTTGCAAACATTTGACTATCTGTAAAGTTTTTTATAAACAATTAATGAGTGCAAAAGGCTAATCAGATATATACATTTGAATTGTTATTCAGAAGACACTGAGGTCTATCACTGTGCTCATGTGTCCTGGAAGATTAAATTTCTCTGTCATAAGACAATTTATGACTGAGGCCAGTCTTGCATGGTACTTACAGCCTTTCCTTTGTACTTGGTGAAGGTCAGCTGTAGAGAGTCTATTTCTCCAGTGTGCAGGTGTATCATAGAATCACAGAATGGTCTGGGTTAGAAGGGGCCTTCAGGATCATCTGGTTCCAACTTCCCTGTTGTGGGCAGAGATACCTTCCACTAGACCAGGTTGCTCAAAGCCCCATCCAGCCTGGCCTTAAACAGTTCCAGGGATGGGGCATCCACAGCTTCTCTGGACAACCTGTTCTAGTGCCTCATCACCCTCACAGTAAAGAATTTCTTCCAAAAATCTAATCTAAACCTTCCCTCTGTCAGTTTAAAACCATTACCTCTCATCTTATCTCAACAGGCCCTTGTAACAAGTCCCTCTCCAGCTCCCTTGTAGGTACTGGAAGGTGCTTTAAGGTCTCCCAGGAGCCACCTCTTTTTCAGGCTGAACAGTCCCAGCTCTCTCAGCCTGTCTTGATAGGAGAGGTTCTCTAGCCCTCTGATCATCTTTGGGCCTCCTCTGGACCTGCTCTAAAACATCCATGTCCTTAAGGGCCACAGAGGTGGAAGCAGCACTCTGGTGGGGGGGGCCCAAGAGCAGAGTAGAGGGCCAGAATCCCCTCCCTTGACCTGCTGGCCATGGTGCTTTTGATGCAGCCCAGGTTACAGAATCACAGAATCACAGAATTGCAGAGTGTGTTAGTTTGGAAGGTACCAGAGTGGGTCATTTGGTCCCAACCTCCCTGCTCAAGCAGTCTCATTCTAGAGCACATTGCACTGCATTGTGACCAGATAGTTCCAGTGAGGGGGACTGCACAGCTTCTCTGTGCAATCTGTTTCAGTCTGCAGCAACCTGCACAGAAAAGTAGTTTTTTCTCATATACAGGTGGAACTTCCTGTGCATCAGTTTCTGCCCATTGCCTCTTATCCTATTGCTCAGCCCCACCAAGCGCCCAGCTCCATCCTCTCGACACTTTCCCTTCAGATACTGATAGACATTGATGAAGTCTCCTCAGTCTTCTCTTGTTGAGAGAGAACAAGCCCAACCAACTGAGCCTGTCATTGTAAGGGAGATGCTTCAGTGCCTTAATCATCTTTGTTGCCCTCCAATGGACTTGCTCCAGGATGTCCATGTCTTTCTTGTAGAGGAACCCAGAACTGGACACAGCACTCCAGATGCCGCCTCAGTAGGGCTGAGTAGAGGGACAGGATCACCTCCCTCAACCTCCTAACAATGACTGGGGTGACATTTGCTTTGTTCTAGTCCTCAGGCACCTAATTTCCACCACAACAGGGCTGGCTTTCTGGGCTGCAAGCATGCATTGTCATGTCATGCTGAGGTTTTCATCCACCAACACCCTTAAGTCCTCCTCCCCGGGGCTAGTCTCGGTCCATTCTCTGCCCAGCCTGTACCCGTGCTTGGGATTGCCCCGACCCAGGTGCAGGACCTCACACTTGGGCTTGTTGAATTTCATGAGGTTCACCCTGGCCCACCTCTCAAGCCTGCTAAGTTCCCTCTGAATGACATCTCTTATATATTATAAGCTTCTCTAAGGATAATTATGCAAACAAAACACAATGGGTGAGACCCATTGTTGTATCATGCAGGAATATTCTCCAACAAAGCAGGGAGGTCAGAGGGGTCATCAGAAAATATGATAACCCTGTCAAAAGAGGTTTTCCTAGTAGTGTCTTAGCTTCAGAAACTGCTAGAAAGGTCAGTGTCTGATCTCATAGTTATTTGACAATGCTAGGTCTATTTATTGTATTGCACTTCATAATGTGTTGTATTATAATACATGACGTTATAGTTTTACATGTTGTTATTTATACAAGTAAATCTGATTCCAGATGGGGAAAGGTGATATGAATTTGACTCCATTATCTCTTTCTGGCTTCTGGAGCGGCCCATTGGAACAGTCCCCAGCTTCAAAAGTTAGAGTGGCCTTGATGCTACTTATTTTGACACCAGTGCTGCACTAACCTTTGGCTCAGCAGGTGCTGAGGGAATTCCATCAGATCACTTAAACACACCTACACTGGCAGCTTAATGAACTTAAAAAATGAGGTAATACCATTTAAATGACAGAAATTCTCAGATTCTTAAGCTGATAACTTGGATCTTAGAAGGCAATTAGAGTTTTTCTGTTGGGAAAAAAGAAAATAGTTTTTCCTGTTGATTCTAATATGTGGATATTCAAACCAGACAATTTTTTTTCAATATAACTTTGAATTACATGTGTTACAAAAAACTTTTTCTAATAAAAAAGTGAAGCATACATGAAAAAAAAAAAGAAATATAAACACTGGATTAGTATACTGAAAATACAAGTAACTGAAAGGATAGATGTATTTTTAGAAGTATAGGGATACAGTCTTGTACATATATGTGCCCTTTATTGCAAAGACAAAACTTCCACACAAATTATTAGAAAGGAATTACCAGAATAACTAAATATAATATAGTTTAATTAAGGAGTCTATTTTCATGTTTCAACCATGACCATATTGTAATCTTCTTCTAAATGTTTGGACAGTAAAAAGAATTTTAAAAGTCATTTTTTAAGGGAATTTTCCTTAATGACTAACTTACTGTCTTACCCTGTATTGCATCTATCTTTGCACACAAAATTTCTTCTAATGTCCAAAAAAGTTCTATGACAAGTACAGGTGTAGGATGCACA
The DNA here is from genome assembly GCA_013396655.1 of Campylorhamphus procurvoides. Taxonomy (NCBI): domain Eukaryota; kingdom Metazoa; phylum Chordata; class Aves; order Passeriformes; family Dendrocolaptidae; genus Campylorhamphus; species Campylorhamphus procurvoides. The sequence continues at coordinate 2,951,017 of WBMV01016876.1, read as the reverse complement.
TTAATTGTCTGAGGATTAAAAAGCTACAGTGGGGAGAAGACAGAAATTTCTTTCCTCCCAAAATCATAGGGGAGATTTCTAATGAAGATTAAAGTCTGAAATGTATGAAGAACTATTCCTGTATCTGTATCCAGTTACTTTTTGGCACATTAAGCCCCTACAGAGTGAGAAGCTCTTTCATAGGGTGATGGGCACCTCTGGGGACCACAGAGACCACCACGCTCTCATCTGTTAACAAGCAGCAGGGAAAGTTTATATCTGAAAAATGAAACAATACATGGTCTTCAGAATCATCTCCTCCTTTATTCTGTATTTCCCAGGAGTAATTTTCTCTAGTGGTCAGTTTTGGTCTGTGTGCATTTTATTTGACTTAGCCCAGCCTCACTAATCACTATGGTGACTCCAGTCACTAATCTTGCTGAGTTGCAGCCTGCCTAAAGCCATCATTTGACACAAGCACCTCAGTTGCTTGTGTCTGCAAAGAGAGGTGGAGTGAATCAGGGTCTTCCAATGTTACAATTAATGACAGTTTGGATCTTGTTCTGTAAAAATTTGACACACTATTTACTACACCTAAGGGTTGCAAGGGATTTACTCCAGCAGTAAAGATTACACCCAGAGTTCACAGGATTTGGCTCTGATATTTCATACATTCTGTGATGTATGCTACAAAAACTGGTGTTTTTTGGCTCAGAGATGGAACATTTCTTCACAGAAATGGGAAACAAACGCAGCAGCCTCCCTTTGACACCAGGCTGAAGAATCCTTTTTAGAGGTTCACAATATCAATGTTTTGCAATGTTTGAAGTATGTGAAGAGCGATGAACTCGGGTTCAGCTTAGTTTTGCAGCCTGAGCCCCTGTTTTTGGTCCCAACACACCCTGGAGAATGGAGGAGAGATACAGGTGTTGTGATGTTTCCAGAGATACCTACGTACCAGAGTGTCCAACTGCTTCTGGGAAGAGCAGCACACAAAAGCCATAGATCAGCAGAGACTTCTCAGTTGCACAGACATCCTGGTTTTTTGTCTTGAGGACTTTTCCTCTTGTTTTTCTTTCATGATTTTCTCACTTTCCTTTTCTTTGCTTATTTTTCTCTTTTCAGAGGGAACTGAAGAACATGGAATGAGACTGCGGAGTTCGCTGAGAGCTCCCCTTTCCCTCATGACTTTTTTACTGTAAGAGGACATGTCATGCTCTGGTCCTGAGCTGACGTTAGGTTGAGCAGTGGCTTTGTAAGTCAGGCAAAAGCCTGAGGAAGTCCAACCTTTAATCAATCACACAGCACCACAGGTGATGCAGCATCACAGAGTCAGAGATTGCACTTTTTAGTCAGGGGTTACCTTTAATCTCTAATTTGGCAAAAAAAAAAGCAAAACAAAGCTGAAATTCCCCTGAAGCATTTAATTTTTCCTTTAATGCCAGAGAGCTTAAGCGTGGCAGTTTGGTGATGTGCTATGCAAATTAAAGCTGTGAAAAAACAAAGTTAGTTAAACACAAGTTTTTCTTTAACAGGTAATTATTCTTAGCTGTTTCCACATGCCTCCTTACATCCTTGAAACCCTGGAACATTACGATGAAAGACTTATTTCAGAACTCACACATGCACTATTTTGTTAGCAGTGGAAGCACAAGCAGAACATCTGGGTGCCAAGTTCAAGCAAAGTGCAAGAGTTTTTTCTGAATTCAGTGTTGGTGTGTCCCATCATGTAACTATGATATATGATAAAAGGAAAAATCACAGCCAAACTCAACCTTGTTCAAAGCAAGGTGCTAGTGAAAGGATGGGATGGAAAATAAGTACTAATGGATTAATGCTCCATGATAAATGTTTTATTATAAAAGCTAGTGAGTGATTAGATAATTCTTGCTTCCAAAAGCAAGGTTTAAATATTTCTGCTTGGCTTGCAACCAAAATAAATACATCACTTAACTATCTGGTTTATAGGAACATCTATATGAATAAAAAAGTAATAGAGACTTGCTTCCTTTTGTACAGTAGGTGTAATAAATAGCCAGTTATAGTAATGTGCTGCTTACTGTTTGGAGCTGTTATGATACATAAAAAGAAGTCATTGTGAGTATTAAAAGCATAGACAGAATTCTCCTCTGTGCAACAGAACTACACTGTTACTAATTAAAGTAGTTTTCCAAGGGTTGCAGAGTAAAAAGTTAGGCAAAAAAAATCTGCTTCTTTAAGGAAAATGAAGATACACTGAAAACCCCTGAATATTTAGACTTATAAAATCTATAAAAACAGTTGCACCAGAGTGACTATATTTTCCACCAGTACAGCAAATTTTGAACACAAGTGAACTTGTCAAAAGAATATAAAGATATTAAATATAATCAATTATAAAACTTTGCATCTGTAGATACCTTTTTTTTTTAATGGATCTCAAAAGACTTACAGGGGAAATTAATTTTATCCATTTCACTGATGAAGAAATCAAGGTATTCAGAAGTAAAACAGCTTATTCAACACTGTCCAACTAGTCAGACTGTAAATGTCTCAGGTCCAAACCAATACTGTGTTTAAAGGATCATGATAACACTGATTACATTGGTTATACTTGATGCAAATTCTTGAATAGACAACAAACACTTTCTGTTTAAGGAAATGTCTTTACAGGGAGAATGTCCTCAAATCAGATTGCAATGGTGTCTTCTGTGTAGTTTTATTAGAATAACCAACATAATTTCAAATAACATCTAGAAGAATTCAAACAATCTGGGAGGCCTGGGTGGACCCTTCAGAGAGTCATAGGAGAAAAGGCAGACCCTATCACATGAATGAAAATAGTCTCCTCCTGCGTACAATTACCGAAACATGGATAAGAAGGTCAGAAAAAATGATGCAATCTCTAAATCACAGGTGCAGGCATAGTCACAGTTCACTGATATAACAGACAGTGAACAAACATGTGATGTGTGAGTTATGGAGAGGAGGACACAGAAGTTGTTTTACTAGAACGTCAAATTAGGAGTAAAGCGGTACAATGCAGAGAAATGTGCGCATGTTCTTTCCTCCTGTCAGCTTAGCATCTAAGTCTGCTCTCTGGTCTTCTTGTTGGACACCTTTGAATTTGTTCACTTCACTTTGACTTGCCTGAGTTAATTGGGAGATGCTCCCCATGCCAGGGGAGTATAAAGGACATGCACAATAGTTAAAGCAACCCTAAGTTGATCAATAGATATATACACTGAGATCCCTCATTTTTAGAGCATGACTTTATGATACGTTAACATTACAACACTCCTGAATAGTAAACTTAAGGTTTCAGGCTGGTCTTCTTGCTAAAGGCAGACAGACCATTGTCTCTGTCCAGGCAGCCTAGATATCAGTGTCTGTTTATATATTTTTCTTCTCGGTGTCTGGGATACAATATTTAATAAATATATTTAGTAGGTAGTGTAGCTGACCGTGGGATGCTGGATGTGCTGATGGATTGTTGCTCTGGCATCTGCAATCTCACCACATTTTTTTATGCACAGGATCAGAGAACGAGTGCATGAGTGGGCCTACAAAGTCTTAGAGTTCCCTGGACTTTGGGGAGATTGTGCTGGCCAGCAGTTTTGGGCTCAGGCAGACGAGCCCTAAAACTGAGCAAATATGGGCGCCCCCAGTCTGTGCTGAAGTCTGTGCTATCATAGTTGTACTGCAAACAGTCCTCAGATACTCCTTCAAATGCTTGCTCAGGAATGTCTACTCGTACTACACTCACTCCAGTGTAAACACACCCTTAAAGCAGATGTAGAACATGCGCCAGAGGGAGATAATGCAACACCCAGGGATGGCTGGTAAATAAAGCAGCCTATGTATCATCTGCATATCCCTACTAAGATGAAGGTCAGACTTTAGCTTGGTGCAAAGCTAGTGGAGCATGACAGCCACATAAAATACGATGTAATAAACATATGGGAGTGTTGCTTTCTTCTGCTGCTATCGGTCTTGTGGGTGTCAGTGGAATGAAGATTTGGCCTGTGTTGTATTGCCCCACAGTAGTTTTACAAACAAGGTAGATTTATATGGCTTTGGAATTAAGCTACTGCTGCAAAAACAAGTCCTGTAGAAATGTTTGGTGTAAGAGTATTTACAGAGAGGCTACACTGGTTCCTCTCATATTAATGCTGAGGCTCTCTTAAGGTTATGTAGAGCATAATTCTTTTCCATTTCTGCTAAGGGAGGGATTTGAAAATTACACTTTTATGGAAAGATCCCCAGTCCTAATATCCCTGGCTTAAATTAAACACCTTTATGAAAGGACTTGAATTAAGCTGTACAGTGAAAGGCAGTAGAGAAACTTTATATTGATTTGTCTTGTGTGTATAGTGCAAGTTACAAGGAAATTCAGCTGGTAAAACCATGTGGCACATCCATGAGTAAAGATACACCACCATTACTTCAATTTAACACAATATTTCCTTTGAATTTCAATGAACATCAGAATTTGAGTTTGATGGCTGCTGAAACCTATTTCCCAAAGTTACCTGGGCCCTTAACTCCCAAATAATTGAAATAGGAGCTAGTTGCTTTGAATACCTTTGATCACATGGACACCAATTTTGTATCTATCAAACTTTACTATATTTTAAGAACATATTTCTAATATTAAAATATTCTCAAACACCAGAGAAAGAACTGTTCTTATGAATGTTTAACAACAATTATTTTGGCATTCCCACTGGAGTATGACAACAGTGTGCCCTTGAGTTACCTGAGGAAGACACAGCAAAAATCTTTTGCCTATGTGACGCACAAGTGACACGAAGTCTCCCATGTATCACTGTTGCCTATCATATTGCTGAACTTCTTAAAGACTGAGACAGAACTATCTCACATAAATGCACGTGAGGCATGTGAAGGCAAGGAAGTTTCCTCCCTCCCCCTTGCTCTCTATGGACAGAGAAATAGCATATTTCTCCAAGTGCAAACTTTAGGGTCAGAAAGAAGGTTTTGTCAGAAGAAGGCCTGGGACAGGGTTGTTGGGATGCTTTTTAAAATTACCTTTCACCACAAAATGGAAATTTTCTAGTGCTTATAGGATTTGGGGCATTGGGGTGTATTCTGCAGTATTTTGAATCAAAGCTGATGGACATTGGAGCGCATGTTAGCATCCCTGTTTGTCTGAGGGCCTGGGATGAGGTTGATGCTGTGCCTGTGTTTGCAGCGACAGGGAAGTTTGGATTTTCCAGTCTTGGCGTCACACAAAGGGGCAGAGGGGTGCATTCATCCAGGCTAACTGTGGAGTTCTCTCACAGGTAGGAGTAAAGTTTATGCATCACCAGGAAAGGTGAGCTTTTTCCAAAGCACAGATAACATCAAGAGCCTAACTAGGATTCTATAAAGCACTTTTTGAGATGCCTATCTCTTCTTGATGGCTATAAATAGAGTGAAGAGTGCCTGGCCTCTGGAATTAGTTGCTTCCACTGGCATTGTGAATATCCACTGAGTGCCACCTGGAAAGGATTTGCTTCCTCCCACCCCCCTGAAGACTGACCCCATTCACTCAGTCTGTGCTTCTGGGAGAGCTTTTGCCCCTACATGAACTCAGATAGAGTGAAGGTTTGTTTATATCCAAACTGAATGAAAATTTCCAAATAGTTCGGGGTATGGAGCTGTGTGAAAACTACAGCTCTGATTCCAGGGAGTGTGGGTTTACAGCGAACTTCTTCAGCAAAGAAACATGAATTTTCTGTTTTCTCCACACTCCTCTGATTCCCCCACAATGAGCCAGAGGAATTCAACCAATGAAGGGGTGGCTCAGGCTCTGTTCTGGGGACTTTTCACTCAAAAGAAGATGCTGACTCCTCATGATGCTGCTAGTGGGCTAAGTGTAAATCTGCTTTCCCACCCCAAGGACTTGCCTCTGACCATGCACAGAAATTTATAGATTGTTTTTCAAAAAAATATTGCTTTTCATTATCCATAAAAGAGAGAGGCTTGTTGGAGCTGCACACCTCCCAGACATGGTGCTATTGGTTGCCCTGCCAGCCCCGTGATGTAAATTACCTTTGCACTTTGTAATAGAGTCAGCATCATGACAGGAACTCACACATCACTCAGTTGGCTAAGGGTAATAAAGAGGAAAATCAAAAGGAGCATGAGTTCATGCTGGAGGTATGTGCAATCAAGGAGAGAGATTTATGACAAAAGCTGAGTTATAATATTAAAGGGTATAAACAGCTTCTTACTGTTATGCTTTCATACACCCTGTGTACCTTCAGTAAGTACAGTGTTAAGTTTGGGGGAGACTTAGCTGCAAATCATTGCCTTTATAGAAAGGACTCTGGAAAAACAAACTTGCATTTTTGTGGCATAGAAATCATTGCTGAGGTTCAGCCTGCACCAATGTGGATGAGTATGAGGTAGCAGCCTCTGGCTAACAGGCATCAAAAGCATGTTTTGAAAGTTTGATGATCTTCATTTGTTGACAGAGCTTTAGCATCTACAAAACTCACTTGCTGTACTCACTAAACTGCAGTGATGTCAATTGTCAGTAGCCACCAGTATTCACCAGTATTTATTCATCAGTATTTACCAGAAACAGAGCCAAGTGCCTGACACAGGGATGGGCGTAGTACAGAAAGTACCCAATTGGTTCTTCTCAGAATATCATGACCATAATGGTATCTGGGCATCCTCTGGTACAGAGTAGGAATGGCTGTGCTGTCTTGGGTCAAAGCTTTATGTATCCAAACTTCAAGCCACAGATGGAATCTGTGGAAGATGCTGAGGGACTGCCTCTCTCTTAGGAAATGGAACCCTGATGTCCTTGGTCCTTTGCTGGTGACTCCCCACAGAGCTGCTCCATCGCCACCAGAGTCTCTGGGCACTGTCTGCGGTCCCCAATGAGGTGGGACAGCAGCGCTGCATCCTCTTTCCCCTCCACACACACCACCCCCTGCCTCCCAATGGTACAGAGGGAACTGGATGCTGAATAAAGAAAAGCTGTAACCGGGACATAGAACAGAATTTTAGAAGTGAAATGCTGTAGAAAAATATAACAAAATTTGGACCCTTTCAATGTCCTCTTTTTCTCTCTGTCTTTAGTATAAAGGGCAGCTCTTTTCACTTACTAACAGTATGTGATCTGAGTTTTCCTGTAAGACTGCAAATGGAACCTTTCTGGTTTATGTGATTCTTCTAGTGGTCTTTATGCCTTATTTATTCTCATCTGTGAAACCAACAACAGGTACAAGCAATGAGATCTTCTGCCCACTCTTTGCTCACACCTGATTGTAGCTAAGATCTAGGTCGAAGTCTCTGAGGATTGTGGTGTATACTGTATGTGGTGTGTTAGCATTTCCTCTGGGATGCCCATTTTTCACCCTTCTCACCACACAACTCCACTAGATGCAGTGCAGTAGGGGGGAAGCCAGGTTTAGCCCCAAAGAAATCATCTCATAGTTTGACACAAGGGTAGAATCATAGAATCAATTAGGCTGGAAAAGACCCCTGAAGTTATGGAGTCCAACCTTTGACTGAACACCACCATGTCATCTTGACCATGGCATTAAGTGCCATGTCCAATCTTTCCTCAAACACCTCCTGGGACAACAAAGGGAAAACATGGAAAACATCAGCCCACTTTTTATGTTACACCAAAAATGGTGAAGCAGATGTTTTTAAGTAAACAGGGACTCTTGTTATGCATTTCTGAGAAGTCAAAAGAAGCTTTTTCAGAAGCAGGAGTAGCCCATGAATTTAAAGGAGTTTTAAATACTGTACTTTCCAATAAAGCTATAAAACTCTGGCAGAAAACTCAGCAGCCAATCAAGGCGGAATGAACCTGAGCATGTTATAACTCAGATTACCAATAAAAATGTCAGGCTGAAATCAGAAGTGGGTAGTTTTATAATCTTGAACTGAAAGTATTTTTTTAATTGCTTTCAAATGGGGAACTTAACAATATAATTAAATATATGTATAAAAAGCCCCAAAGTGCTACAATCTGCTTTACTATCTGACTTTGTCAAGCTGATTATTATTACAATAGGGGAAATGGTGGATTTGAATGTCTTTTCTCTGGCACTGCAATTTCCCAGCTGTTTTATTGGGATTGTATTAAAACTAGACAAAATGTACTCTGCTGCTTCCATAAAAACTAGTTGAGCATTAAGAGTTAATACCAGCATTTTAAAATCATTAAAACCAGCCTATAGCTGTAGATTAGTGTGGGGTGAGATGTGTTATTTGAAGCAGGTGTGATCTGTCAGGAGCTGTGTTTTGGCATTTTACAACCAGTGGGGCTATGTGCACAGCTGTAGACTGAAGAAAAATGGACCAACGTGGGTACAATGGGCAGCTTTGTATATATGCTGCTATTTTGCTAATGCACTTTTAGCATATATATAGATAAACAGTTCAAATATTGATTGGTATTTTGTGGTATTCATAAGCTCACTTTAATCTGGTTTAGTCTCTAAAGTATATTACATTGATCAGTGACCACTGATATATTTTCTTACTGAGACTAAATTATGCTCTTATCCGAAGGATATGTGTGTAAACAAAAGTGCCTGGAGGAATAGTTTGGATAGCGAAAGAGCTGAGTATGTGCCAGTCAGGTGTAAACTGCTGGAAATAACCTGTTACTGTTTATGGACCGGGTTGTACGGATTGCTTCAGAATGGAGCTGGTTGGGAGCCAGCGATCAAACACTTCTTTTGTTGGAAAATGCCAGTGTGGGGAAACAGAAGTATTTAGCAGGAATGTGTCAGGTTTGATGAAGTTTTGATGAAACAAAAACAGGGTCCTGCTGGAAGCCTACCATGTTTCTGCCAACCCCCAAAGGTTGTTGTTGGACCAGAAATTGTTTATTCTTCTAAGGCTCATGTTGATAGGGTTGCCCCAGCCTGCACCGGTTCTGACCCTCCCTAGTGCTGGTGGGGCTGGGCAGTGTGGAAACCCTGGCTGAGGTTTAGTGGGTGATCTTCCAAGAATTATTTAATCATGAAAATTTCAAAACAATATCTTCATTATGACAAAACAATTTTTTTTTTTTTAACAAGGATTTTCTTTTCAGTGGGATGTTTTGATATTTCTAGTTTTCCAAAAGGCAATGTTGTGGTTTGTAATTGTTTTAAGTACAGATGTCTTCCCAGGAAAGAAAAATTTCAGCTTAATCTCATATAGTTGATGGCACAGAAATGTTAGCGAGATGGTACACATGGATTTCCCAAAATTTCACATAAACTCTTCAGATTCTGATACCAACATGCTATTTGGGTCAGGAAACTTGTAGCGGTCTTCCACTGTTTAAAGTAATAGGGTACTTAATGTCACAGTAGAAAACTTCTTTGATATTACTGTTTACAAGAATGTTATTTATTATATTACAGAACTAATGGCAAATATTTTTTTAGCTATGTGGTGAAAGCAAAACATAATTGAAATATGCGAACTATGTGAGTTTATGAAAATGCTAAGTTGAACACCATAAAGACTGATAAGTAAACTGGATTTTAAGAACAATTACATTTCTGGGAGTCTGACAGGTTATAGATAACCTATAGACAGTGCTGTTTCATTTGCTGTAAATATGAGGGTCTGTTTTTCTTCCCACCTATACTGATTTTTTTCTCCCATTTTAATTCCTTTTTCTGTAGTGGAGCTACTAGTGATTTATACTAGTGCAAATAAGAGTCAGAATTGGAAACATTACTTTCAACCCAGCAGTGTCCATTTAACTGTCACAGTGGGTAAAGACAAGAGCTCTCAGAGAAGGTTGTTTATACTTATGGGAAGGGACAATAAAAACCACAGGGGATTTTCCTTCTGGCCTGGGTGGAATTTTAAGGGATGGAAAAGGGTAATTTTTATTCTACACTTTAATTAGCCTAGAGCTTTGATGTTAGTGGTAGATATCAGTATAAATCTCAAGGGCATGAAGTTAATGGAATTACATTAAGGATGAATTTTCCTCAAGGAGCAATTCACACACTCTGCTTTGCAGCTAAGAGTGCTAGAGGTCAACAAGGCTTTGCTAATTATTACAGATTATGTCATACATGATTACTTAAACCACAGAAATATGCACTGTTCAATTACACATGTATAACCAAAAAGACAATATTATTCTGATTCTTTCCTGTTGAACAAAATACTAGAGGTTTTTTTACTACTAAACTCCAGCCAGGAACACTGGTATGTTAGTTGGAGGATTCTGAGTATAAAACAAGATCTTAAGAGTTTAATCCCCATTTTTGTACTTAAATCTTGTACTTTTTGCATTCTCTGTTACTGAGACATTCACACGATCCCTGGTGACTCCTGGGACACAAAATGTGTATCCTGTGCAGCCAAAGGAGCAAAGCCAGCACTGCCACACAATAAATAAAACTGTGGAAGATCAAATGTTATAATATCCTAAAGGGTGCAGTAAGTGAAGTCAAGCTGAGGAAGAATGTGTTGAGGAAAGCCTGTGAGGCAAGACAAAGATTTTCAGTTCAAATTATCACACTATGGGAATGAGAGGGCATTATGTCCATCATCTCTGGTGGTAAAACAGAGGTGGGGAAGAAAAAAGGACACAGAGATCAGGGAGGAGAACTACTACCACCACTTGTCTCTAGTGTATAACAGTGGCTGTTGTTAAAAACCCAGCTGTGGTCACATGAGGTTATATGATATTATTATGACCTCCCTTTTGGGAAGAGAAGCTATTCTGTGGCAAAGCTTGGAAATTACTTTTGCTGGAGACTGCTCTCTGTGTTTGGATATGGTCCATGTCTGTGGGAGAGGCCTGCTGTTTGCTCTTATTGATGGTGAAGTTATGGTAGCAATGAGTTAGAGGGAAAAATTGCGCTCTAAAAAAGCAATGGCAAGAAGAAAAATGTCTCTGTGTGCACAGTGGCTCAGTCTGCAATAGCATTAGGTTAAAGACTTCCTATACTTTACTATCACTAACACATTGTGAACACATGAAGCTAACTATTCATAAAATAGCATCCATTTCATGGTCCAGATCACTCCCTTCTTGTGGGAAACCATGCAGGAAGAGCAGCAGAAGTCTCTGGGGTACATGAACATTTTCGATATCATTCCTTAAGGGAAGATAATATTTCTCTGACCCATAAACAAACAACTTATTTGAACATGAGAACTGGTATAGTTGCAAGACTGCCATAGAGTCCAAAATCCAAAATGCCCCCATAATTCTGCATCACATCAGCACAGAAGAAGGTAGCTCCGGGGCTGGAGTGAAACTCCAGCTTCTTAATCCACAACCTGCTTTAGCAGGTCTCAGCCTGGAAGAAGTTAAGCAGAAAGTCATACATGTGGCAGGTAACATTGAAAGGGATGAGGTCTCAGGTAAAGTAATGTGATGAGACCTGGGTTTCAAGGAGGCCACAGGTATGGTCAAGACAGAGAAAGCTGAAAACAGTGAGAGAAGATTAGAAAAAACGTTGAAAGAATTGAATTTATTTTCTCTACCAGAGGGGATAAAAGTGCAATGTACAATGTAGTAGTCCTGTGTGTAACATGTGTTGTCCATATTCAGACAAAATGGGAAGAAGCTCTACAGCAATTATCAACATCTCACTACAGCTGTTCATCATTCGTTTGGTTAAGGTATCCAGGTGAGACTCTTTTCAGAGGAGGCTCCAGATACGGTATAAACCCAACATCTGTCACTCATGTGTGACAGGGGTTATTCCTTTTTCCAAACTAGTCAATATATTAGGTCAAGGTCATGAGTCCATGGAAAATGATAGATTTTGAGTAATGCCCAGCAGCATGATGGCACTGTCAAAATGAGGAAAGAGAGTCTCTGACCTCTCTAAAGACAGCATCTCTTGGTCACCTTTATAGTTCTAACCAGCAGCATCTGTGGCCAAATAATGTCTCTGTCATAGTCATCATTCTTCATTACACTCCACTTCTAGAAACATGTGTTTAGTCACTGCTGCAACTCCTCCATCATTTTTTTGTCCCTACGGCCATGATCTTGGCCAAAAGCTTGCTGAAAGCATGAAATAGGTGCTTTAATTTCTCTGCTGATTTCTGGAGCCAGAGAGTGGAAAGGAAGAGGGACCACCTCCACCTCTGCATTCTTGCACTCACACATGGCAAAGGCCATGGAGCCAGGCTGGAAGGGGCAGTGTCAGCCTTTCATTTCCAATTAAGGATGTAGTATGTGTGTCTGAGTTACAGAGGACAGTCTGGTCCTCTGTAATGAGATATAAGCTTACAGGAATAGTAGACTAATTGTCCCAGCAAAGTTCTGAAAAAAATCATGTGGTAGGAAGCATAAATAAAAGATCTCACAGTCTCTTTCAATTAATATTGCTTGTATTGCACATGAAATGTATACAGTGCTACATGAAGAAAAGCACATTCAACCAGTGTGAGCAACAACTTCCAGCTCTGTAAGAAGTGGGAAACACATTTTTTTCTTAAATGAGGTTTGACTTAAACTAGTGGCATTTTGGGCAGCTGCTAAATTGTATTCCGAACTGGCATTTGCAGACACCTTATCACATCCAGATTGAGGCAGAAATTGGACAAAGATGTGAATGGCCATGGTCCATCTGAAAGCTATTCCTGTGTTCTTAGTAGAACTGTTGATATCTGAATTAGGGAAAGACCCCCTCTCTCTGTTGTTTCAAGTCTCCACCAGCAGCAGTTTTGTTTTCCTGTAATGAGCTGCTCTTTTGGACTGCCTGTGCTTAGGCAGCAAGGGCTGAGGTGTGAGGGGACCCACTCCCTACCTGTAGTCTTCTCCATCATGAGACTGACAATCTTGGAAAGGCAGCATCACTTTCAGTGAGGCAGAAGAGTAACCTACGAAACTTGGTTAAATGGCTGCATCAGATATATACGATGACTTATGTATGTGTATAAATTTCTCTTGACAAAGAAATGGCAAAGTACACCTGGGCAGAACAACCATCTCAGCCTTCCTTTGTACGTCTTCTTGCAGAAGTTTAACCAGCAAGAGAGCCCACCGCTACACTGAGCAGTGATGAGGCAGAAGATCTGGGCTGTGCTTTTGCTTGTGACTGATGGACTCTCAGACTTAAAAACCAGGGATGCAGCTTCTCTGGGACCCAGTTGCTGTGCCAAGAAAACAGACTAGTGAAAGATATCTCCCAAAGGCAAAGTGAGGATTAATAAATAGTTGAATGAGCTTTGAGATACTCAGCTGAAAGGTACTTGATACTGTCGAATAATTGTTATATTCGTTATTCATTTATAAATAGCCATTTGGACAGTCCTCGGGAAAATGTGGACATTTGAAAAGAGGCCAATAATATTCTTTGCAGGAAAAGCAATGATCATAAATTTGAACATGCTTTATATAGGTTACATCTGAAGAATGAAAATATATCTATAGATTAAATTACTACATTTGTAGATATAAAAATAGGATATAGTCATAATCCTCCTTAAAGCAGGGAAAAGGAAAAAAAAAGTTCCCAAAACAGCTGCTATGCAAAGTTTCTAGATGCAGAGTTCAATAAAACCTTGACGTATGTAGGATGTATAAGCAGAACTGAGCCTGGATATATTAATCTCCAAAACCCTTTATTTTGCAGCCAAAATATGCCTACATGGAGTAGATTAAAAATATTTATACAAGGCAAAATTCCAAGGCTAGTGAACATCCTGTTGCCAAAGACATTTTGCGGACAACAATATATCATTTTACCACATACAGTAGTTACTGCTTTCACAGTGAAAGAATACGATAACATAGATATATACACATGAAATTCAGAAATTATGTTTGTACCCACAAGTTGACTGAAGTGTCTCATATGGCCACGCAGGAGACTAAATCCTCCAAGTAACTGCAGATGCCCTCTTTTCAGGCTGTGAATAACTGTTTGAACTCCAGGGAAAAGTTGTGTAAGTTAAAAATAATGTTGTTTAGACATGGTGGATGTCTGTGCTCGCTAGCTGTAGACTCTGAGTGAGTTGCCCTGCTGCCCCACAGATTTCATGAGTGAGGATAGGCTTTTAGACCTTCACACCACCTTTAGAAACATTACTGACATGACTGGCCAGAGTTAGAGCTTCCTATGCCCCTTGCTGGTGGGCCACAGAAACCTACTCAGAAAAACAAAGCAAGGAGCATAAGAAAAAGTCAGACCAAACATCCATACTGTCCAGAGACTCATATCTGACAGCAAGCTTTGTATTGTTTTTATGCTATGAATGTGTCTGATCTCCTTGAACCTGCACCTGCATTCCAGGGCAATGAGTTCTCTGCCATTTTATTTCTTACTGTTACATACCCCCACATTTTTTTTCAATTCTGCCATGGTTTTATCTCATTTGGTAAAACCCACTCTTCATAAAAATGAGGCACAGCTACCTTCTGCTTCCAGTTCAACTTCTTTGAGGGGAATAATTGCACATGTTTCTACAGGATCTTCTTCAGGCAAGCAAAATTACATGTTTCTTTGGTGGAAGTAGTTCCACACCAGTGACCATCTTTGTCATTCTTCTCTCCCTTTCACTAGGTTGGTATAACCTTTAAGAGGTGAGGGGATCAGAACACAATGATCAAACTGCACATGAACCAAAGATTTATATCAGGACATAATGACAGGGGGGGTTGTTCGTTTGTTTTGGGTTTTTTTCCTATGTCTTGATTTTTTCTTCTCTATTCCCTTCCAGAAACAGCTTCTGGTTTATATGCTACTTTAGTATAGGACTTCTATGGGCTCAATCTCCCTCTGGTAGCTCCTGTCTGTCTTCTTTGGCTATAGAGGAAACTCAGGGAAACTGTGGTCCTAAAGCATACACACCATAAGCACCCTGAGTTAAATTTCTTAAGTGAGGAGGAATTAATCCAGACTTCTTTTTCTCAGTTTGTTTTGTACAAAAAATCTCCAAAGGATACTCTGAATATTAGCCTGAGAGACATATAAAGAATATTGGGATAGAACCATGTCAAATATGATTACTTATATTAATTTGTCATGCTCAAAAGTAGTTAATTTAAAGAAGAGTGATTATCTCCAGTTTTGGCACAATTAACCTGTTCTACCATTTTTATGGAGAAAAATAGAGGTAGGGAACATGGAAAATACTAGCATTAGATGGAGATAATAAACGTGTTCCAAAACCAGATATCTGAACATTCTGCTTAACAAAAATAAGTCTGGAAAAAAATAAACAAAAAACAATAAAAACTGTCTCTCTGGATAATGTTAGCAGAAACAAACAAACAACAACTTTTACTAGGCATTAAATGTAAGAGTTTTCATCCTGTCACAGTGTTATCAATGACAAAGTTAACATAATTTTGGTATTTCCATAGCACATTTTGTAAAACAATTTATTGGTCTTACTCTGATGTTTATTTTGAGTTTGGTGAAAATTTTAGACATTTACAAAGAAAATGTAAGGAAATTCCACTGCCTGGATATTTTTCCATCTGAAAAGAGAATATGTCTTAGATGTTATAAAAATCATTTAAAGAATCCTTTTTTTTGTGTTTCATTTCAAACACTTTTGTTAGATAAAATTGAAATATCATTCAGATCTTGAATTTTGAACGATCTGAAAGTAGTTTAAGTAATTTTAAAACAAAGAAGTGTAAAGTGTCCAAATTTTCATTACAAAGTGTGTATTCCCTTCATAGTGCTTCAAATTTTTGACACAAAATAGCAAAAACCAATTTATTGTCCAACCACTTGCACTTTGTCAGGATTTATTTATTTCCTCGCTTTTTTGGGGGTTTGTTTGTTTTAAAACTGTTGGGCAAGCAACTGTAATTTGCTCTAATTATAATGTCCCATTGTATGGTAATGAGTCCCGTTTTCTAACTCTGTGCACTCTGAACATGGACCTCATCTTATAGAAACCAAAGGTACAAAATTGACATTACAAAATAGATAAGTATCAAAGACTATGCTGTTTTGTCACATAGAACAATAAATAAGCTTCTGTCCATTAATAGAGTCAATATCCAAAATTATTAAGCTGTTTCGTGGTACCAATCAGTGTCAATTTTTTTAGATGATTGCACATTCCAAACCCACTTAATTTACAGTGAAGGAAGGCTGGACTCTGCTTTTTATCTTCACCAAGCTTTCAAACAGAACAAATACACAAGCCTCCTAAACCAGAAGTAATAAAGTACCAAAGAAAAGATGAGAACTTCTTCATTCCAAAACAAAGCTGTTATTGGCAGCTACATTCCAAGACATCCTGTTTTGATTTTTCTGTTTCATCTATTCTTTGTCTCAACTGATTTTCAAGCACTTTCAGTAAAGAACTTAAAATCAACAAGAAAATGGTTTTGGATTTGTTTTTTGGGGTTTGTTCTGGTTTTTTTTTTTTTAATTTCTAAAAAACAAATGGGGACATTTCAGCCAAAGAAGACAGAGAAGAAGCACTTTGGATAGTTCAGAACATTCTGAATGCAATGCCACTGGAGTATCTCTCTCATGTAGGCACAGGAGTGCCATGTGTGTGTAAAAGTGTCCTGCTATGTGCTTTAGGGATTCACTCAGGTATTTCTCTGCTTTGGGAGTCCTGGTGGTGGAGTGGCACTTAACCATTACCATTTGCTACACACACAAGAGTTGATCCTGCAGACACTTATTCATGTTAATTGGTAGCTCTGATTGTCACAGGTTAACACAAAGTTGTGCAAATGCCTGAAGTCAGAGGAATGGAATTGTAGCACAGAATTAAACATAACCTCCTAACCTCCCTTTTACCTTCCATCCAACTCTTTTTCTCCTGAGCTACAAATTGTAGCAAATGCTTTGTTACTTCTGCATTTCCCCAGACTTTTTCGTCCTCATTATTGTTTGGTAATGACACTTTTCTATAGTAATGATAAAAATATTTTGAATTCAGTATACATTAAGGCTCTTTTTTGATTGGAAAGTACTCCACGGTATTTACAAATTGTTCTTGGTTTTGTTTTACCTCCTTCTGCACTCTATATTCTGTAAGAAAAACACTTGGCCTGCCTTTTTTTTTTGTTGTTTGGTTTGGTTTCATTTTGTTTTTTGGTTTCAAATAAAGAAAGCCCATTCTTTTCCAATCTGGCAAATAAAACTTAATAAAATTATATTCTTTGATCTCTACCTAACAAAGAACTATATATTGTTAAATGAAGTGGAACTGCCGCTACACAGTTTGCTGTGGACACACACTCCTGGAACCAATTATCTGTAGATTTTAGAGGAGCACAGAATTTACAGACTTTTCAAATGGGAGCTGATGGTGAGCTGAAGGAAAAACGCAGATGTTTCATAGTGGTGCAATAACAAGAAAGAGATCAATAAAACGCTATGAAGGACAATTTTAAGGGAAATAATGCTTCCAAATTTATGTGTAATATTTCATTAGGCACCACTGGAGGAAATAATTTAATTATTTGTGGAGATAGATCTATACATCTTTTAAAATAGTTTCTGTGATAAGTTACTGAATAGCATGGAAATTTAATTGCATTTTTAATATATTAAAGTATTAAGTAAATTTTTATATGTCTCACATAATGTTAATAAAGTGGTGATATAATGTCCAGTCACTATGCAGCAGGACGAGAACATTGTTAGAAAAGATACTGTAAACATCCAGGATGATAGAAACTGCCACTATTATAGCTGCAGCCAGAGCCATGTCAGTTTGCTTTGCTGTACATTTAAAATGCACAACATACCGTGGTGAAGAAAATGTTTCTCAGTTTTTTCTATTACAACATCAGCAGATAACTGCTTGAGCAAAAGGTTTATAAATGGAGGTCCAGCTGTGTAACTATTTGATGACAGACATATTCATACCCACATTCAGGAACTGCTACGTGAACCTGGAAAACTGGATGTAGATTTACACAGGTGTCCTATGCATTCAGTTAAGAAAGAAAGGTTCTCCAAAGAGAGATTCCGTCTCTCCAGTGATTATAAAGACCATGTAGAAGGTTGACTCAGATGCTGACACTTAAGCTGCAGATACCTAGACTGGGCCACACAAGTCTTAGAGAGGTTCTGTCTGTGATTCAGGCCAGAGGAACAGTAGTCAGCTCCAAATCAGCAGCACTAGGTATGGTTGAACACTGAATCTGGATCTGCTTCACTTTGAGTTGGTATAATTGCCAGGAAGAATGTGTTCACAACTTACCTCAAAGGCCTTCTAGATGCATCCCTGGGGTGTACGGAGAGAGCATTGTAGTAAGTCTTAGAGCTTTGATAAACAAAACATGTAAATCATATGTTTTAAAACCAAAAAAAAAGCCCAAACAAATAAAACAGTAAAGATCTATTTGCCTTTTATACTCATCTCTAATTTGGTCATTGTGGAAAAATTGCCTTCAGAACTTTGGCAATGTCTTTTAAAGCAATTTTGCTCTTTGGTAAGACATCCAGATGGAAACAAAGCAAGACATGAAATAAAGGCAGTGGAGGCTATTAATCTTTACATTTTTAGATAGAAAAATGAAGGTGAAGACCCTTTCTATTGATGGATTTGCTGGCCACAGTGCTCTGAACTAAAAATATGGTGGCCCCCTTCTACTTTCTGTCCTATTTTATCTTGCTTTTGGTCCGACATCTTTCTCTTTTCATGTAAATATTTCAGACACTACTTTTGCTCATGCAGTTACATTTGGTAAAACAAGAATACCACGGGGCAGGGACAAATAAAAAATACTAAGTACTTTCTAGTTGTAATAGTTTTCTTCCTGTGCTGCACACCTCTTGGAACTGGGAAGATTGAGTTCCAGCTGTTACTTTTTTGGTATCACCTTGAAATCCAAGAAACAGGATTCCTGAAGTCATGAACTATTTAGTGTAAAGATAGAGCAACTGCACTTCTGGCGAGTGCCCTGACCATGAGACCATCATACCATCCTAGGCAATCACCGTATTCACTCCCTCACTGGAGTGTGGGTTGCTGCAAAAGCAGCATGAAGAGCCCAGCTCTGTCTGTGGTTATTCACCTGTAAAGCAACTTCTGCATGTCTAAGTGTAATTAAAATTAAGGACTTAAGTTTTTTTCAACTGCTATAGATGAATTAGTGAATTCAGGTACTTACAAGGCTAGGCAGTTATAGGAACTATTTTGTTCTCTAGATTTGAATGGAATTCAGGATGTCACCTGGGAAACACTCCTGAGGAAGTGGAAGCAGCAATTAGCAGGAGTGGAAAAATCAGAATGATGTTTAAAGCCATGGCTCCTGTTTACAGCCGAAGCATGTGCCAAGAACAGCTGCACTCAACATTTATCAGCAAAAAAGAGACCTCCAGCTGTCTTGTTGACAGGTACTAACCTTGCATTGCTCTGTCTCAATAATAGAGTGTACTTATGATCAAAAATTAAGTATCCTGTTATATCCCTGTAATCAGCTGCCCTTTCTGCCCTTTACTCATCAACATTTACATATGCATTGAGTAATTCAGTGCTCCTGCAACTGGGCAAAAAATAACACTTGATAGCACTGTTTCTTTTAAGATCTTCCATACAGATCTCTGGTTGAAACTTAATCCTGACCTAACCATGCCCTCCTCTTCTAGAAATGGGATGGTATTTGAAAATATGATGGTACTATGAAAGCCTGCAGAGCGTAGAATGGGGACATTTAAGCTGAAGTGTTTGATCTTTGCACCCAGAGCTAAGCATCATTTAGACAGCCAAGTGGCTAATTTTCAGAAGGGCAGACTGACTGTAAATGTACTGAGTAATTAACATCCCAACAGTCCATTTAAGTAACTTAGTAATGTTATCCCTGATTTACTGAGTAGGCCTCTGACTCACAAATCAATGGCACAGCCAGAAGGATATCCCAGAGCACACAGCTCCCCCTCCAGAACTCTCATTGTTAAACAATGAGTCAAGTTTAAATCTCTACAGATATTTTGTGGATAGAACGGGTAACCTTCCACAGCAGGTGGGGTCAAAACACAGGCATGCTCTCACCAGAGACTTCCTAAGTAATATCAGATCTGCCCACACCTTCATTCCCTGTGCACCTTCCCAGGTTTTGACTGTCTCACAGAGAGAGTAAAATCGAGCCTCAACCCAGTAGTGGCAGTAACATGAGCTACCCCAGGGCCAAAATTTTTGATTGCACACTCAGAAATATCAATGTGAACAATCCCCCTTTTAGTGTTATTTTTGTATAAATTATGCACTGCTCCTTTCCAGCCAACATTTTTTTTTATCAGCAAGAGTTATTTGGTAAGGTTTTTGTTTTCATATTGAGTTTTGATTAAAGAAGAGGTAAAAAGAGCTTCATTTTCACAGTGTCTCTCAGCAGAGCAAGCACTCCTGCTTCTACTGTGGGATTTTGTTTTTCTCTAGAGTATGTCTTGACAAATAGCCCTCTCTGATTACTGTGCTTGCACAAGATTTCATTATGGTTTTGATAACATGCCACAATCTTTACGTTTCTGTTTGATATAAAGAGTCTGTCCCTGAACAGTAATCATGAGAGAGTGGGGAATATTGAGTGTTAGAGTTTCCATATTTTATGAGCTGCCAAAATAAATGATTTAGGGCAGAGAAGCCTGTATTAGTAGCAGATCTCCAGCTTCACTAAGGCAAGATAAAGTGTTGATGAGTAGGCCAGTTTGTGGGAACTTATTTTTAGTTCTATTGTTACGACTTCAGTCTTAGCCCAGAGTCCCAGGTGGTATGAGTTGATGTAGTTGCATTGTCTTCTGTGCAACTGTGGGTTCTCCACTAGTTTATGATTCTCTCCATAGCCCATGTCTGTCTAAGCATCTGGTGTTGATGAGACAAGCCTCTTCCGGACATATCCAAAATTTTCGTTTTACCGCTGCCCAACACAAGCAGTGTTTTGATTATTGGCAGTGCTTCTTGGGGTCCTTCTGATCCCTGCTACGCTAATTCTGTATCTGACTGTAGAAGTTGTATCAGTCAAAGGGGAGTCAAGTTAGTTTTAAACTTTGGCTGCCTGCAAAAGAGGAGTAATACACCAGAGATCAAAGGGAAATATTTTCCAAGGATTTCATCCAAGGGAACTCCTCTTGGATGAAAATATTCCAAGGGCCACACAGACTGAAAAAAGTCTCTCCAGAGGCCAGAACTGCCCATTTTCAGAATCTCTGTGTTAACAACTTCCAATTCTCTGTTTGAGCAAACTTCTGTGGTGGTTCCTGTTTCACTGTGTTGTTTATTATCTGTCTACTTGGGAAATCATATGTAAGTAGTGTTTCCCACCATATTAATTTTATCTTACATATCTTAAAAAGTAGCATGGAACTGAACTGCACCCTGAGTTTGAGATACAAAGTTTTGTGAAGTTGTATTTCTGGGAAGTTACTGATTTAGGATAAATGTCTTTGTGACATTTGTCCAGTCAAGTGAAGTCTTACTACAAGTGAATTGAATTGAGATGATAAGATATCATCTCAGCAGGTTCACAGAGCTTAAACACTCCCCCCATCCCCCCCTGCCTAACAGAGAATTTTAATGCATTTGAGAAAAGGACGGTGTAGTGTGTCTGTAGTCATGCCCAAATTCTGTATGAAATGGGATTGAGTTAGTATATTGGCACCTAAATTCCAGATTGTGGCCAGACTGTGTACTCTGCTACCTCCTCTCATGAACCAGAGAGTGCCTGAAGGACTTAAGTGTGCTGAAATCATTCCCAGTTAGTCATGGCAATTCCCATTCTTTGCACACTGCACTGATGAATAAAGACTCTGCCCAGGAAATAGCACCCCACAGGCAACGTCCTTGTCATTATTTTACTGAATCTACATGGGAAGGGAGGGGGGGAGGGAGGGAGGGAAGGAAGGAATTTGGAATTCAGAAGGAATTAGGAAGGAAGGAAGGAAGGAAGGAAGGAAAGAAGGAAGGAAGGAAAGAAGGAAGGAAGGAAAGAAGGAAGGAAGGAATTCAGAAGGAAGGAATTCTGAAGGAAGGAAAGAAGGAAGGAAGGAATTCGGAAGGAAGGAATTCAGAAGGAAGGAAGGAATTCAGAAGGAAGGAATTCGGAAGGAAGTCGGAAGGAATTTGGAAGGAATTCGGAAGGAAGGAGGGAAAGAGGGAAAGAAGAAGGAAAGAAGGAAAGAAGGAAAGAAGGAAAGAAGGAAAGAAGGAAGGAAGGGGTGCAGATTGTTCATTGTCATTTCTAGAAAGGATATAGGATAAAGTAGTCAAGTGAAATCCCTTGTCTGGTATGCAGTGTCTTAAGCAATAAAGGTTTTGTAAGTCATATTAACTTAGTGATCAACTTTACTGACCTGTGTCTTCTTGCTATTTTCAAATCACATTTTAAAAGAGACTTGCCTCTTTTAAAGGAATATACTGAGGTTGTTTTTACAGGGCTTCATATTGTGAGAGGAGTTTTTTCTGAACTTTAATTTGACCTTTTGAATATATTGGAAGGGACGGAAAACAGTGAATCACAGAATCAAAGAAATAAGTGAATTAGAAGGGACCTCGGGAGGTCATTAGTACAATACCTTGATTGAAGCAGGACTACAACAACAATAGGTCAGACCAGCTGAGGCCAAGTCTAGCTGAATCTTGAAACCATCCAAGGACGGATCTTCCACCTGGATGTGGGTTCCACTGTTGGTCTACTCTTCTATTGAAAAAGTCATAATGTCCAAGGTGAACCTCCCAAGCTGCAGCCCTTTGCTGTTGCCCTTTGTTAAATAATCCACTACTACTGAGAATAGTTTGGTTCCATTACCTTTTGAACTGTCCTTCAGAGGTTTGTAGGCTGTTAAATCACCCCTTTGCCTCCACATCACTGCTGAAAGGAGAACTAAATTCCTGCCTTCCTCTGGCCACACTCCTAATGTGACCCATTATTCAGTTTCCTCTGCTCATGATCAGAGCACCCTGGCGACCATTAGTCTGGAAATGCCTAGATGTGAAAGGTCCTTTTCAGGAAGGCTGCTGTTCAGACAATTGGCTCTCAGACTTGTGTTTGTCCCAGGTACAAATCTTTGCATTTATCCTTGCTGAATTTTTTGAGACTTCTGTTAACTTAATCTTCAAGTTTGTTGGGGTCCCTTTGGCTTGAAACTCTAATTACAGAATTTATCAAACCCTGCCTTCTCTGTTTATTGCCCACACCTTTGACAAGGGTGATTAGTCTTTCACTGCCCAGGTCATGGAAAAAAGATACCAAACAGTACCGGTGCTACTGTCAGCTCCCAGGTTGCTCTGTTTGTTGCCGTCTGCCAATTTGATATTGAGACACTAATTAGAATGAGGTGCTTTGGCCAGTATTCAACCCCTCTTGAAGACAGTTTGTCTAGCCCATATTTCCTCAGCCTACACATGAAAATACTGTGTGGGATGGTGTCAACAGTTTTACAGAAGTCAGAGTGTATTACATGTTATCTGCACGACACTTGTTTCTTCATCAAAAGCAGTCAGGCTCATGGTGTGTGATCTACTCATGTTCACTGTTCCTGATTATCTTCCTGTCCTTCAAGTTCATGAAGCAATAATGCTGCTGTGGGGGTGGTGTATTGGAGAGGACAGCAAGGTCCACTGAGGGAACAGGTCTCAGTCAAACGATACACCAAAATGTTTTAACACTCAGTGCAAATGCTTAAGTATGACTGTGCATTAAACCAGTGCTACTTTTGGTGACAACCAAAAAAAGTCAGCCTCTAAGACTCTTCTTCTTCTTAGCAGAGTTTCATTGCTGCTGAAGGTTTCATTTGTCTTGACTTGGAAAGAATGTAAGGAGATATAAACATTTATAACTATGTAAAAATACAGTTTTAGAAAATGCAGTTTGCTCTTGGCACCAAACAAAGCTGTCTCTTACAATACCTGGTCTTTCCTGTATAATGCCCCCTTCTCTTATTCTACTTCTCATGCTCCTTGATAAACTATTTTAAATATCATTGTTATTAAATATTACTCCTGGACACAAGTCAAGATGAATAGCTCATTTCACATCTCCCACAGTTGTTTTTTTAGGGTTTCCATAAACTCAGCTAGACATCAATGTATCAGTTACATTTGGGCCATATGTTCGAGACTTTCTTTAAAGCATTAGGACTAGCATCTCATATTTTATGCGGCTCAGTATATTATAACGTAACATAAAAAATAAATATGAAAGACAAAATTAAAAGGATTTTGGGTTTGGTCAGACTGAAACCTTTCAATTGACCCCAAATTAATTTCATCTTGCAATTTTCCTTCAGAGAATTTCGAAATTTTCAAGTGGGGAAAAAGCCAAGGTTTTAAATCCTTTGTGAAAAAGATTTTCATTCCCTGCAGAGCTGTAAAATTCAAGTAACAAACATGTACATGTTTTATCCCCTCTTAAATCACGTCAGCTTCCTGAAGGCAAATGCCAGCAGTTCCTGTCAAAGGTATAAGGTATAAAACTGTTCTGGTAGGAGCTGAGCTTCAGAGACTTCCTGGCTAACATGGGGATTGTAAAAAAGTCCAAAATAGATTGGGAAGGAAGGCTGCATTCATGTGAAACCTGGAAGCTCTGCTCCAAGATCAGAGGTGATTTTTAAATGGCCAGGATCCTCTGGTTTGTTAGAATGGCCTTGGGCTTTTCTTTGGAGAGATACAGCTTGAAGAAGAGAGTGTTAAGGAAATAAAAATTCCCCCAGTTACATGATTCTTCATCTGGTGCTTTCTGAAAACTCTGAGAAGAAATATGTGTCCTCACTGGAACTCACACAAGAACTATGAGTGGATAATGGATAACATGAGAAATGATAATTTTTCAGGAAAAAAAAAATCCAAACCATTTGAAAGAAGAAACTGAAGACATACTGATAATAAATAACTAAATGATATTTTGTTATCTCTTCAAAGCTGTCTGAGAATGTCTCTGGTTTAAATAAGTGTAAATAAGAATGTGCAGAATGAGGAAGATTTGCTTTAGAAGTAGTCCTTAAAACAGACAGACGCATTCTTAAATTAAGTAAATGAAGGTTAAATTCAGTGTTTCACTCATAGTCACAGCAGATGGAAATAATAGATAAACACTAGCTTATCCAGTGTATCTTCTGGAGTGGGCTAGATTTTTCTTTGCAGATTAGCCTCTTATTATTTTGATTTTTAAGAAGGTAAAGGTTCCAAAAAATTGCACAAAATGACAAATATTATTTTGGAGACTGTTCCATAAATACTCTACCAAATATTTTTATCAGTGAGGGAACTTTTCTGATCTTAATCCTAAGGGGAATTTTACCCTAAAATATAGCATCTTCAGTAACTGTTAACTGATTTTTTCTGATACTTTAAATCCTCTGTAACTGGCATTTTTTTAGCTGTAGACCTGGACTTTTATTCATTTAATCTGGCATATACAAATGTCCAGTCTAGGTACCCAAGGTCAGGAAGTTACTTACATTGGCTGTGGAACAAGGTCATCCATGGGTGAAGAGGCTGATCTTCCAGAAACCCACACCCTGGTTTACCTCATTGCAGCTTAACCAGTGACTTGAGCTCATTTCTATGAGAAATTAGTGGAAGACACTGAAATCAAATGAGGAAGTCAAATGTTTGTGTATACTCCTACTTAACTCACAGACTTCAAAATAATTTTAATTAAATTCATATAACTTTCCTTCTACCTATAGCTTATTTTCCCTTTAATGCAATAACAATATTTAATGATTAATATTTAATAGAAATTACATAGATGTCATTTTTTATGTACATTTCTATATACATTTTTTCTCTGTGTGGATATTCCTTTTCTTCACCTATATTCTTGAGAAATCTTACAGATTTCCTTGTGACACCAGCACAAGGGACTGTGAGCCTGATTAACCTCTAGCCCTTGGTAGTTTGCTGTTGCTTGGCAGTGCAATCTTGATACTAAAGTTTGCTTGTTTTAAATCAGTTTCGTGAGGCTGACGAGACAGAGACAGGTAATTTCTGGAGTTGCATCAATGAAACAATGTTATCCAGCATTGCTGAATTATTTGGAGCAGCAAAAATTTATTCTATCTGCAAACAGTTGCAGAAGGAGGATTCTCACGCTATGAAATTAGCAACATTAATAATAGTTTGATAGCAAAAAACTGGCAAATACAATTGGTTGTTGATAAATGCACCATCAAAAATTTACATAATGTTGATAACACCTAGAAGATCGAATAATATCTACTCCTATCAAACTTGCAATGCAAGTTTAGGTCTTTCTGTCTTACTCTTACAGCCAGTAACTTGTAATTTGATATTTTTCAAATAAAAAATAGGAGTTAGACCTGTAGGTGGTCATGGCCATCAGATGGTCAGGCTGTTTAGGAAAATGTTTAGCAGTCAGCAAATGCAAGGTCTGAAAATTAAGATCTTCATGGCCAATTAAAATATACAGCTGTCACATTTTATTCCAACATAATCAAAGATGGAGATTATTATCTTCCCAGCTGAGGTGTTTTTAACATATTTTGGACACAGACAGTGTTTCCAATACATTTCAGACTCATATCTAATCTGCAACATCTTTCTCAGGATTCCGTCGAAATGGTTACATTCTTGGTTAATTATCAACATTTGTGTGATTTTCTTCCCTGAGTCATGACTTTTTTTTCTTTTTCAGCTTTCTTTTCTTTTATTTGATCAGGTCTCTCTAAACATTCTCTGTCCTTAAAAAAATTACAGATCTTCCCAAATAACCCCTGTAGCGTGTACTCATTTTAACAGTGTGAGAAAATCTATTGATATTTAAGTACCTCATGAGTTCTGAGCAGGGCATGTGCTTAACTGCGGTGATGAGCTGGGGTTTTAGTGCTAATCCCTAGACAAATCCCTCCTTCTTGGAGCTGCTGTGCAGGAAGAAGACGTTTCTGCCACCAAGTGCACCTCACCCCTCCTTCCTTGCCTCTGTCCAGCGGTTCCCTGCCCTGCAGCCTTTAGGACAGAGCTGTTGCTCCTGTCCTAACACGGGGCAGTGCCCATAGGAACAGTTCATCCCAACACCAAAAGCTGCTGAAGCTGATAGTGGCAACTACTGCCACCAGACCTGCTGCCTTGGGATGGGGCTGTCTACCACATCCCTGCTCCCTTTTCTCAGGAACTAACACAGAGGTGAAACTGGGAAAAGGCCTAACACTTACAGAGCTCAATATAAAAGTGATTTAAGGTACAGTGTGCAGCATGCCAGGAAACACTTCATTATACTTGTAGGTGTTACCAGAGAGCGCTGGTGTGTTTAGCATTTTAGATTTCTACCCTATAACACATGACACAAGGTTTATGCTGCACATGCTGAAGTCAGAAAAGGTGTTATAAGTAGAAAAATGGGGAAGGAATTAAAGAACAAACAGATTGCTTGCTGTGTTTGGTTCATAAATAGCTTCTCCAAAGTAATATCTTTCTAGAAGATGAATCAGAAAAACACTATTTGCTTCTCTGTGAGCCAACAGAGCAAAAGTGATTCATTTAACATGACTGAAATATTAGCCATCTGCTGAATGGTCAGCAAACATCCTGCTCCTATATACTTAGTATCACACAGCCATTGGCAGAACTAAAATGGAAAAGCAAAGTTTGTTTGTTTTGGGCACAACTCACTGTATTTTTCCCAGCAGTTCTTCCTACTGTAAGCGAACCTGCATTCATTTAGGGCCAGGCACATCACTGTAAATTATCTCTCAAAACACAAGAGATGGAACAAATTCATATGGAAAGTTTTTATTTAAAAAAAACCCAACAAATGGCCACAATCAACAACAAAAAGATCTCATTATAAACTGGAATGATGAATAAGTTGCACATACATAGGATCTCCTTCCAAGAAAGGAAGGTCAAATAGTTAAAGGAATTTTGAAACTTTGACTGCGATCTATGTGATTACTCAATATTTCTCTCATCCGTTGTTATAAACGTATATCTAAGGATGAAAAGCTCATTTAAGGCAGGAAGGATAGCCTGCTGGAAATGGCACAGCCTTTGAATTTAGGAATAGTGCTGTCTTAATAACTAATCTTTCCACTCTCTGTCTAAACTTAGGAAAAAATTGTTTCAGGTCAACTGAAAATGACTTTTTTGTTAGTTTTTCCAGAATGAATATGAAAGAAAAGATGTTTCAATTCTGATAAAATTAAAGACACCACTTGATTTAGAATACCTCATTTACCAAGCATTTATTTTTTCTTCATTTCAATTTTACGTTAGATTTAAGTAGACTTACTCTCCAAATGTGTGAAAGAAATCTAAACTTTCTTCTTTTTTCTAAAAAGAGGTGAAAAAATTCTTATTCCAACACCAGACTTTATTTTTGATTTACATTCTTTTTTCAGTCTTGCATCACAGATTCTTTACATCAGGAAAGTCTTTTAGAACCTTTGATGTCTGAGGGACATGGCAAAAATTAAATCTCATGACCAAGGTAAATAGTCATAACACTTGCAAAAAGACAAGGAATCAGGCTGATATAAGCCATAACCAGACACAACAATATCTTTCAATTGAAAAGACTTTTCTTAAAGAACATGCCCATATTGGTTTGAACTGTGAATCCATTAAAGTCAACCACCCTTAGGATGTCTGGAGTGTACTGCAACTAGTATGAATAGAACACATTTATAACTGTGGAGGATGAATCCTCGCTTCTTTTTAGATTTATATCTCTTAAGGGAGCTCCTTGGATACGTTTGATTTCACCTCTGTCTTTCTGCGATTTTCATGATTAAAAAAAAATAGCAAATACAAGGAATTTGCTTGGGAAACAGGCAGAGCTGCCCTGCCAACATGATACTAATTTTTTTCCAATCCAGTGGTAAATTATTCTCTTCTAAAAGAGAGGGAGAGGGGAATATTTGCCTCAGAGAGACTCAGAGAGAAAAAAAATTAATAAATATTTTGCAGAAGGTGAACTTAGAGGTCCTGATGCAAATCCTGCACAAATTACAGGGAAGCAGAAGCAGCTGGTGGGAGAGCACTGCTGCAGTAAGCACAGCACCTGACCTTGTCCTCCAGCACTCTGAAGTTCCCAACTTTATTGTTGCTAAACACCTTGGAAAAAAAATAGGCAAAATGTGTTGCATTTATTAAAGAAAAACAAGAGATGATCCAAGTTATTTTGTGAGACAACCTGACGTGGACCCTGGGATTTCTGTGTTTTCAGAAAAGCTCGGCACAGGAGCGTGGCTAAAGGGGAGCCTGTGAGAGGGTGGGGAAGGCAGAGTGATCTGTAAGAAATGACACAAATCTCTTGGATACGGGAACACCAGTGGTATGAGCTCTTATTATGCTACACCACTAACATGCAGTGATTCTCTGTGTGATGTAGCACGGCATGCAGACAATTTTCTTTTGTTTTTGTTATTTTAGTGTTATTTTAGCCTAGTTTTGTTTTTAATTTGCTATCTCAAATTACCTATAAGAGACACCCTGGCCAGCATCTCCCTCTGAGAGAGGGAGACTTCTTCTAGAGGGCTCTCTAAAGGCATACAGCCCTGCAGGTGCAGCTCTGGGGAGATGTCTCATCATAGTGTGAAAGTGTCAAGGAGCTGCATGTGTCCATTACTTTTTTACTCCATTCTCTGTGGCCAGACTCTGAGCCTTTAAACTTTTTCTCCATCTGTTAGGTGTTGCATATGTAATTTTTGGAATGATGGGTTACCAATTGCTCATAACAACATCAGCATGACTGATCCTTAGCTTGGATGGAGCTCAGATTCTGCCAAAACCTAAAATATTAAGTAAAAATTTTTACTTTATATAGAACATAGAATGTAAATGAAGTGAAGGAAAGTGAGTGAGAAAGAAGGGGAAAGGTTGCAGTAGTGGAAGGATCTTTACTGTAGGAGGCTATTTAATAACAAAATTTAGAACCATATGAATAAGTGCCTTTTACAAGCTTAAGTATTGAGTAATTAAGGGTTTTTGAGAACTTCATGTTTAAAATGGATGGTTTTCTAGGAAAGACAAAGAAGTTGATCCAGAAACTGCTGGGTCACTGCGGGACTCCTTTGCAAAATGCTGTGACCTGTGGGAAACCAGATTAAATCCTCAAAATGGTCCCTCATGTTCCTCAAATGTATGTGTCTGAAAACTCCAGCTCAGTTTACAAACAGTTAATGGGTAGTTAGCAAATTTTTCACAGGGTGTCAATAAAGGGCTAACCTTGTAGTAACAGTATGATTTTATAACAACTTCTATTGATGGACTCTAACATGGCTTGTAAATCCTTTGTTTAAGGAATATTATTATAAAGTGTTACAATGACAATAATAATCTGAATGTGCAACCAGTTCTCCCTCCTGCACTGCCAGCAAAGCTGATAATGAGCTAACAGAAGCACTGCTATTATTGCAATGAAGCCTGTAGGGAGCAAAACCCTAAAGGCTTTTATTAGCAACACCAAGACATGCTGCTGTTTCATTCCAAACCAAAATGAATCACCTTTTCTATTTCTGTATTGGAACAGCCGTTGTTTATATTGCAATACATTACACAGTATGAACAAAAGTGCTACCCCTACTATTAGTCAGCTCTGAATATTCCTCTGATTTTTATCCAGACAGTTTACCTTTTTTTTTTTTTTTTTTTTTTTTTTTTTTTTTTTTACAAAATAGGCTATATAAACTTGAGGACTTCAAATAAGGCAACTTGGTATACTTTTATCTTTATGAACATGTTAAATGCTTTAGAAAATTTGTATACTTACAACACTGGAATACAAAATCTGGTGTGCCAGGTGAAACAATGGTGTCACAACAGCCTCACTGTCAACTGAACCTCTACTTTGGAGTAACTATTTCACAAGGGAAGGAGATTCTTATCCAGTGTTTGACCTATATGTTGCAACAGCAAGCAGGAAACTCAAGTAGAAGGGTAGGGTTGAGAAGTCTTGGATTTTCTTTTTGGAATGTATTATTAATGTAAAATATCTGTTTGGATCCTTTATTCATTTCAAAAATGTAAATAACACAGAAGTAATTCAAGTCCCTGTTTGCTATAAATTTAGATTAAAAATAAAGATATGAGGCAAACACTCCTTAAATGGTGTCATACACATACTCCCTCCAAAAAACCAAAAGCCATATCCAGCACAGTATCTCACAGTCACAGTTCCCCTTGGCTCTCATGGAAGCTGTTAATTGCCCAACACCTCTGAAAACCAGGTCTGACCTGTCTCCCTCTGGGACCCCAGATGAATAAATAGATACAGTACCGAATGTGAAAATGTCATGCAAGCCTTGGGCTCTCAAAGTGAAAATCGCAGTAGCTTATCCCCGTGCCTCTGTTGCACACTTAAAAGACAAGTTACATAAAGCTTAAAAACAAGATTGGGGCAGGCGGAGACCTTGCTCCTGGCTTTTTAGGTGCTGTTGAAATAGAGCCAACAGAGCAGCACAAGTGATCTTCGAGAAGCCAAAGTGTTATTAATTACTATTATATTTATGTGCTAATGCTGGTAATCTTAAGTAACTGTTTGTGAGAATGTCTCAGCCTGGCTGAATCCAGAAGTTTTGTGTAGATGCAGTAACTGTCAAGAAAATGAGCTGTGGAACAACAAAAGCCACCTGCATTGCTCATGAAGGTCTGGAACCAAAGTACCGGAAAGACGGAGTTACATGCCAAGAAAAGAAAAATCCATTCTGTATGTTCTACATATGGACCGAGGCATGAGGCCCATAAAGATGAAAAGCTGCCGCTAATTTTAGTGGGATGTTTCTATGACTAATGGGCCGTGTCAGTTATAGGTCCTCTGGATACACCACAGTGACTGCTTGGAACTGAAGGAGAGTTGTTTGATTCCCAGATGGATACCCTGGAAAACTGGCATTCCCACGAGCCATCGTGTACCTTTACAATGGTGCTGTAGCAATGGTGATGAAAATAAAACACAGTCAGATCCTGAGTTTTCATGGCTGGAGGCAGCAATCAACGAATCGTCATTTTGCCAGAGCTGACTTCATTTGCTCTTTGGCAAATCTGTGCAGCAAATCTGAAATCCAGGTATTATTGTTTTCAGTCAAAACTCCAGCAACTGACATCTCTTGCTACTTTTCAAGTAGCCCCTAGTGACTCGGCAAAGCTAAAGGACTTTGCCATATTTGCAGGAGTGCAGCCACTAAAAATAGTCAAGTATGTGCCTACAAGATGGCTTAGTCTGTGCAGGGTTATAAAACATACACTGGACATGTGATTTGCTTTGCTGTCGTATTTTCTGAGTTGTGAGCAGCAAGCTGCCAAAGTAGAATTCGTTTGGTGATTTCTTCAGAGCTGTAAGCTTAAAACTGGTTTTTCTGTTCTTAATTTATGTCATGGAGTCTCAACAGCAATTTAATTTGAAACCTCAGA
This sequence comes from Campylorhamphus procurvoides, assembly GCA_013396655.1. Classification (NCBI taxonomy): domain Eukaryota; kingdom Metazoa; phylum Chordata; class Aves; order Passeriformes; family Dendrocolaptidae; genus Campylorhamphus; species Campylorhamphus procurvoides. Next base: position 2,918,812 of record WBMV01016876.1, on the reverse strand, counting down.
GTGAGGGAAAGCCAGCTACTGATGTCTGCAGGCTGGTTGAATGTGTGCTGGCAGAGGGCTGGAGTCAGAAGCTGCGCTGGTAACTGCTTCAAAGAAGTGGCTGCTCAAACTGCTTCAAAGAAGTGGCTGCTCAATCCTCAGACAGTCTGAACATTTTCTTTCAGCAGGTGACATTAAAACCGAAGCAGAAATCTAGCAAAGCAGATGCTGTACCTGAGAGTTACATGGTAACTTGGTATAAGCAAACAACAAAACACATACTACTGCGGTGATTGAAACTGAATGTGAACATTTGCACATTCAGAGCAGCAGTATATTTCTTTACAGGTTTATATTTGAAAATGTGGAAAGGGGGTCAAACATGTTGAAATGTAGAAGTTTAAAGAAAACATTGGTTTGAAAGAATGTCACTGTTAAGAAATTATTGATGTCCTTTCCTTCCTTCCTTCCTTCCTTCCTTCTGAATTCCTTCCGAATTCCTTCCGAATTCCTTCCGAATTCCTTCCAGATTCCTTCCAAATTCCTTCCTGCCTGTCTTCCTTCCTGCCTGCCTTCCTGCCTGCCTTCCTGCCTGCCTTCCTGCCTTCCTTCCTGCCTTCCTGTCAGCCTTCCTGCCTTCCTGCCTGTCTGCCTGCCTGCCTCCCTGTGATTACAGGCATTTCTTACATATAAGAAATTAACAAGGAAGATAAGAGTTTATTTCTAATGTTATTTCTTGGATTTTACCATATAAATCAGTTTTGACAGAGGCTTGTTACAAATAGCACTGCCATAAACATTTGTCATGAAGAATTTCAACCTAAATATCACTGTGGAATTCCTAGGAACAAAAAAAGAGAAATGAAACCCAACCAAAAATCAAGAAATCCAAGTCTTATATGCTAAATAGAATTAATATACTAGGATTGAACTTGATTTTTCTGCTCCTTGAGAGTTCTGATGAAGCCCCTGGCCCTTATCCACAGGAGCTGTGGCAGTGCCACCTGGTGCTGGCTGTGTCATGGTCACCGTCACCAGAGTAGGAATTGTCCTCAGAAGCAACCCAACTAGTGCTCAGCTGAGGCAAATTCTTGTCTACTCTGGAAATCAAGAAACATTACCAAAACTGATTGTTGATGAGCCAACCTACATTGTCGAGCATCTAAAGGTGTCCTTGTTATGGCTATGCGTACATCAGTTTACTTTTACTCTGTATTTTCATTTCATTTCTTTTCTTCCCTTCCCCTTCATAAAACCTCCCAACAGGACCAAAGTTCCTCAAAATGGCTCTTCCACATCAAAATCAGGACCCTTGTTCATTCTGCAAGCATGTCAGCACACCACAGTGTGTTCTATCAGTATTCTATCTAAATTTTTCATGGCTGTGGTTCTGGGAAAAAAAAAAAGTAAGTAGAAAAGTCATCTAGTTCCAATGTCCCCATGGCAACATGAATCCCATCAAGCCCCATAGACTTATAGGGATCTAGCTGGAGCAGCAGATCCCACTCAAGTTCAGGGTTGACTGGGAGTTTATCCTTATCACATTGTCCTTCCTTCTATTGCCTTACCTCCAAAAGAAAATCCCTGCTCAGCCAGGACAGTCTTCTGCCCTTTTGTACTTCCCTTCTGACATTTTGGAATTGCCTGCTCCTGTGCCCTTAGGAGCTGGTGCTTAAAAAGTGACCAGCACTGATGGAACCCAGCACCTTCAAAAGCATTTTACCAGGGCTCCTTACTCACTAGTTCCCTGAGCACCCTGAATTCTGCTAGCCTGATATCCAGGGCTGAAGTTTTGCTGGCACTTTTCCTCCTATCAACAAGATTTAATACTCAATTAGTTCATGGGTGCTGTGAACAAGATGCCCACCAATCTCCAGTTCACACAAAAGACCATCTCTGTTAACAAGAACAAATCAAGGACAGCATCTTTTCTAGTCCCTTCCAGCCCAAACCCTTCTATGAGTCCATGATTACTGGACCTTAAAAATAATTAAAAAAAAATCTCATTTCCCAGTTTACATTTCTTAGTTGGGGTGGAATTAATCTCTCCTAATTTTCTGTTTACTGTGTAGGTACCTAGATCTGATGTAGTAATTCTGTGTCTACTTCATAGCCAATGGAGCTTAAATAGATGTGGTTCTGAAGGGGACAGTCCCACTCAATTTTATATTTACTTTTCAACCGAATCACCTGGTACCCTAGAAGTGCCTAGTCCCACCTATCAGGCATGAAGGGAGTGCAGGGTGACCAGCCTTTACGCAGACCTTCAGGTCACAGGTGTCTGTCTGGAGCCTGATGGATGCTGGTACCTCACAACACACCCAACTGTGCTGACATGGGGTTGAGAGAACCTCTCTTTTTTCCCTCTCTGAGGGAACCTGTGCTTTAGTCTCTGCTTGCAAGACTTTCCTCTTGCTGCTGTTTCCTACTCTGTGATTTTTGATTTTTTTTTTTTTTGCCAAGCATAGCATGGGCATGAATTGCAGCCAATTCTTTACTTTGAGGACAGACTCAGGGAAACCTAAGGAGTTACTGCTAAAGTCCTAAAGACAGCCCACAGATATTGATTCAATTTCCATTTGCAGCATTTACACGTGCAAGCAGATACAGGGTACAGGTGATTCAGACAACCCCATTTTCAGGATGCTGTGAGAGGATATCATGGCTATTACTTATTTCTATTTCTTATTTATTCATAGGCCTGACCTATGGGCTCTTTTCCTCCCACCATACTGACTTTATGTGCATATAACATATTCATGAAAACGCAAAGTATATAATTTTCTGCCAGCCAGCCCATACTGAGTAAATACAAAAAGAGACTATATTATGGTGTGAGAAGTGTGGTATCAAAAATATGTGCAAAAGTAAGGGTTCACCTCATAATTTATGTGTGAGGGAATGAATATGACATAGCTAAGAGTTTTCATTGTTAATTTTTTTGCAAGCAGATTTTAATTGTTAACAGGCAAGAGCTATGGCTATGTGTGGTCCCTCTCCCATCTTCCACTTTTGGTGGTCAGGGATGTTGGTGAAGAATGCAGAGTTTGAGCAGACTTGATGCTCTTGAATCACCCCCACAAACAGTTACAAAGATGGAACTGTTAAATGAGCCTGTTCCCTTCCAGCTGCAACCACAGACCTGATGTCTCTCAAGACAGCATACCTGGTACCTCAGGGCCAACAAATAATATCTGATTAGGCCAGAGACCAATTCTCTGGTGCATTATGGCAAATCTCATGGCTTGTCAGCTACAAACTCAGTCCCACTCCTGTCAGCCAGGTAGTTGCCCATGTTGACTTTGATGAAAAGGGTTAGAATAGATGTTACTGATTTAAAAAGCCTGCTACGATTCCAAGTGTCTTGTACAGTGAGTTTTCCAATTAAACTTCAGTATTGTAATGTACTATATGCATTTTAAATGCAGTTACAGATGTTTCTGACTTTCAGAAAAGATTTCCTTATGTCTTATGATGTTACATACTCAATGTGAAAAACAAACCCTTTATTAATTTCTTGGTTTGTGCATGGAGGGCAGAAATGTGCTTCATTTTCAGCTTAAGAGTTTTTTTCTTTGTTTGTTTTACATTGAGTTCAAAACCATGTAAGATTTTTTTTTAAGAGAAAGAATATATAATTAAAAAGATATTTTTTCACCCACTCTGACAAGGCATTATAAGTCTTTGCTGATGGCTGGGAATTTTAAGAGTATTTTCTGACCTGTAGATAAAGCTATAATCAGGTTTTCTCTCTAGTGGCTATCTCTGATTTTTGAAGAGTCCAATTAGATCTTACCTGACCAATAAGCACAAGAACAGCTTTGAGAAACCTGGCAAAGCGGTGGCTGTCACATTGTAATACACTTATGAACACATTCTTAGTTCTTGTGGTTTTATGGTTTTCAGCAATATGCCTGCTGAATTCTGTTATATTTTTGTAAATTATACTTTAAAAAAAATTAGCAAAATACTTTTCTTTCCTAACGTCAAAAAGATATAATCATCAAAATGTAATCTGATGTGATGTGACACTATGAAACCAGTCTTGCAGAAAATTGATTCCAGCAAGCAGTAGTCCTAGGAATGGTTTCCACCTACCCCTCCATTTTCCAGCTCATGTCAAAGCCTTTTTAAGATTTAAATGGTGAAGTTATCAAACACAGTCATTCTTTTCCCCTTCACTTTTTTAGTCTCATCTTCTCCTTTTCTTTTAAATGAATCTCAATGCATCACTGTGGGAGAAAAAAAAAAAGGGTGAAGAAATGCAGAAGTAAATTAGATTTGGTCTTCCTGTTTGACACTTTGGTGATTTTAATGGAGATTCAAAAAAACTGACCCTTTTCAATTACTTTCATGTGAGTGGCAAATGCATTAAAAGTGCTGAACAGCAGCAGTCTGTGCTTTCTTTTGCAGTGTGGGGTTTTCCTGAATGAAAAGAAAGAAACAAAATAAAATAGTTACCAGGAGAGATAAATAGTATCTGAAATGTAGATGCCTATGCGCAAGCTGAACTGTCCACCTGGATAATTCTGACAGACATTCTCTGGGAAATCCAAAATTAGGATGTGATAAATGCTCAGCATGCATTGGAGTGACTCAGAAATAACATTGTGGCAGGATCTTGATGTTCCTAGTATGAGATATGGGTTATAGAGGCATTTTTGTTGGGGATCAGGCAAATACCTTTTTCCACCTTGGTAGGAAAGCCTCAATTTAGATAATATTTAGTCCATGGTCTATGTTTTTTTAGGACTTAAAAGAAGAGCCTGAGAGAGAATTGTCTCTTGAAAGACTGCAGATGTGTAGTCACCAAAGATATAACTGCATTAAGCTGAGATTCTTCCCTTACTAAAGAGAAAATAAGGGCAAAGGTGTGTGCGGGGAGAGTTTATACATTCTTCCTTTAGTTCATTGTGTTTATAAAAGAAAGGCAAAGCTTTGTGGAGTGTGAGTCTTGGAGATATTCTGAGAACAGTTATTTTATATACTGATCCAAACACCTGCAATTATGGTATATGCTACACATTTCAGTTTCATCAGCATTCATAGACCAGCTAGATATCATCCACAGGACTGAAAAACATAGCTGAGCAGAACCAGGACTGTTTCTTTACATAGTTCAGAGATGTTTTGAAAAGGTTAAAGTACTGTCATTTTCTTCATGACTGAAATGTACGGGTGGTTCAATCTCTACATATTATGGGAGTGCATTTAGAGGTGAGTATTAAAATGTATTGCTTTTCAATGTTACTGGAATAGATTTCATCATCCATTTGAATGTATTGCCATATATGCGAGAAATTATGTGAGGGAGTCTGTGTGAGCAACTTATGGCTCACGTGTAAAACCATCTACAGAAGTCTTAGTTACATTTGCAATAATAATGTTTCACATAACTCTTACTGGGAGTATTAAACTTGACAGAAAAAGATTTGACAGTGAGAAAATCAGAAATTTACACAAAGTTTTGATACTTAATATTGCCTGTTCTCTTTGACCTGAGTTTTGGTTGAGCCTCATTGGTACATAGAGAAATAAAAAATGGCAATTGTAGCTAGAAATGAAAGCAGATTCCCTTACAGATATTAAAAAATAACTTGCATTAGTATATAATCTAGAGAAGTCTGGGTACCTCATTATCTGAAAAACCCCTTGTTCTAAACTCACGTAATTTATACTGTACTGAACTTGTGTGCAACAGGATCATAACAGCATGAATGGCACCATCGTTGTCTGTGCTTCCCTTTCTCTTCTTCTGCAGTCAGTACCTGTGCAAAACGCTGTCTTGGCCCCGTTTGAGGACTTCTCTATGCTCCATAGCCACCAGTGAGTGCTGAGGCTCAAAACTTACCAGGTGTTAGTCAAGGACAGTGACCAAGGTGGCTGAACGTCATTACCTGTGACTGGGGCTTTCCTTGCTCTGCAGGCAGGAAACAGAGGAAAATGATAATCCAAGAGGAGGCATGGCCCTTGCAGGCAGCATCAGAGTTCATCTCACCTGGCAGCTCCGTTGAACTTTGGACCTCTGCAAAGGTCCCGCGGTGCTGAGTGGACAGGATCGCACTTACCGGGGTGTGCCTCCCCTGCTCTGTTGCGTGCCGGCTGGAGAGTCAGCGTTGTTGTGTCCTGAGGGACCCTCACCCACGGTCTGAGGGAGTTCAGGTGGGTCTCTAAGGGACCATACCTGTTGTGGGGCAGGGAGACCTTGGCCTGTGCTGAGCAAAGTGCGGGCTGCTCCCTGGAGCTCCCTGGACAGCCCTCGGTCTCCTGCCTGTCCCTACGGGGACGCGGCGGGAGCTGCGCTGCAGCCGTCGGAGGATCTCAGCTGGGTGATGGGGAAAAAGCTCGTCGTCCAAGCTTCCACAGGCAGCTTCCTTATGTTGGTAGGTAGGAGGCGCCATTATACAGCTTGTGAGGGGGAAGGAGCGAGGAGGAGAGCGGGGCGAGGGGCGTCTGTGGATGCCGAGCTCGGGCGGCACCGCCAGGCCCCGTCCCGGGGCGGCACCGCCGGCAGCTGCAGCCCCTCCAGGGCTCACACGCTCCGACCACCACCTCCAGCGCCGAGGAGCAGATGTTCCCCAGCTCCTGGTCGCGGAGGAGACACAGCAGCCTCTCCCGGTGTCCTCCAGGTGCGCCCCGGCCGCGGCACCCTGAGCCCCGGATCCCGCTCCGCCCGCGGGGCATCCTTGGCGGCCCTTCGGCAGGGGATTAAAACATGTCAGCAACCTACTGATCACGAGCATGAGGAACGCATCTGAAAGTATAGCATATGCTACTGAACTTAGGCTTTTCGTGTTTGAAGTCCTCTAACGCCGGGGATAATTCTGATATTAGCACAGGTCTCATGCCCTGGGCAAAAGGCAGCTGAATGTGGCACAGCTGAATTGGGGTGGGATGCCGTCCGCTGTACTCCAGGACTTCATCTGATCTTCTGCCTCCTAAAAAACCTGTCTCTGTTTCTGTAGGTAGATGAATTAACTAGGAAACACGTATTTTCCTTCTCAAAATAGTAACAGCGTCACAACCCCCCAAACAACAAGACACACCATGAGAACAACAAAACAAACAACAAGAAAAACAAAATAAAACAAAACCCCAAACCTGTGGGTTTTTCATTACAATGTCAAAACCTGCCATTTGTTTAGAAAATTTTGAAAATTATGTTTAAGGATTTTTTTTTTTAATTAGTATGGTCTTTATGTATATGCCAGGGAGGGGAAGGGAAGGACAGATGAGAGAAGAAAATAAAAGGAGGAAGAAAATGAGAAGGAGGGACGAAAAAATAATAAGTGGAGAGGAAATAGCAAAGTAATGGGAAAGAGGAGNGGGAAGGGAAGGGAAGGGAAGGCTGAAATTTCTGACAAAACTTTGTTTAAAAAGAGAAGTCAGTTTCAGCTGAGAATACATCAGTAGCAATAGTTAAAAAAGCAATTTTAGCAAGTAGTTAAAGCACACAAATAAATTTACTCACCTGCATAGCTTGATTTCCTTGGTTGAGTAAAGTTTATGAACTGCTCATGTGCCAGTAGGATGGATTTCTGGTAAAGAACTGATTTATTTCGGTGGAGTAATCCTGACACAAATTGGGTATAAGATCAGGATAGGTGTCTGGCTTCAGTGATTCCTGATTTATGTCATTAGCCATTGGAACTGAACTCTGACATTTCTCCTTAAACGTGCTTAGTATTAAATGAAACCAGCTTGTTTGACATAGTGGCATTCGCTGCTCCACGGAGATAATATTAAACTCTGCCCTAACATGTATGTACATTAACCCTGATGATCTTAAAGAGAGGCTGAACTTGTGCTTTTATCAGAGGGAAGAATTTGCACTTGTACTTATAATAACCAGAAATTTCAATTATATAACTGGCACATAACGAATTTTAAATTGATTTCTGAATAAAAGCAAGAGTTTTACTGGATTTAGCACTCAGCCAAGCCAGTTGGAAAGAATGTATAAACTTTACCTTTTGCCTACTCTATCTGCCTGTGCCTCGAGAGTTGCCTTTGCATAAACCTTACTTGGGTATTTGTTTTCTACTCTACAGCCACACTGTGGCCTTTCAGCCACAGCAACCATCGAGTCTAATAAGAATTGGAATTATGTTGAGATTTGGTAAAATAATACTGGTTTTAAGGCTTATGTTTTGGGATGACTGTAAAAGCCAGCCAAAGCCATGCTCCTCGAGGCTCAGGAAGTTACAACGTGGATGTGAGGAGTTCAGGGGTGCAGGACAGGTCACCCCTTCGGCTGCCTGCTAGCAAATTTCTTCGGTGTGAAAGACTCGAGGACTCGCAGGGGGGATTTTTTTGCTCGGTGAAGTTTGTCTCCGGCCGGTGGCTGTGGCTCATTGCTCCTCGAGGGTTTGGGGAGGCTGCGGGCTCTCTGCTGGCCCCCGGGGGGAGCTGCAGGCTGCCGCAAGGCTCCGCTCGCCGAGCCGGGCACCGGGACCGGGACGGGGATGGGGACGGTGCCGGTACAGCACCGCTGTGACTAAACAGCCCACGGTGGGAAAACAGCAATCCAAAAAACCGACGACGAGTTGAAGCTCTTTTTCCACCTACAGCTGAGAATGTGTTTGATAAGCAACACCTAAAACATGTTAGGAAGGAGACAGTTTGTTTGCTTGAGTGTGACTTTCTTGGCAGCAGGATTTCTCCCTAATTTATAACCATTATGTAAACTTCTGACTTCCAGATTCACACTGTGAAAATATTCAAGATGAACTAATCAGGGTGGAAATCTGAAATTGTTTCTGCATGGTTTATATCCCCCATCTGGCAGCGCAGAACAAACAATATGACCCTGACGGTGTTTACATGAGTTACCTTGTTGGAGGAAATGATTGTACTTAGAAAATTGTCCTTGCTCAAGAAATTTAACAACTTGTTGGCCTAAACAGGGCTTTATATCTTTTTAATCTGGTCTTTCTCCCCCCTTCCCCCCCTTTTTTTTCCCTTGTATGTGTTTGAGGAGGGGGAAGTTATTAACTGTGAATTACAGCTTTCACACCACATCTGTCTTTTAACTACAAGCCAAACTTAGATTAAATGTTCAAAAGTTACTGTTGGTCCCTCTGATTACTCTTTATCAAGAGCTGTTCTGGTAAGAGTCATCAGAAATCCTTGTTATTATTCTTATTATCTTTTAAGACACTCGATGTGGCTCTTTCCCCCCTAAAAACTTGGCTGTCAGCAGATTCAAGTGGCTCCGTAAATGCAGTGTGCACGGTCGAAAAGCATGAATGTGCTCCATGATTTTCATTTTGCTGCACCTTAAGTAGAGTTTCATTATAGCAAAGTCTATTATGGCCAGTTTTCATTGTATTCGATTGGATTTGCAGTTCTGTCACTCACCACGGTTTTCTTAGGAAGAGTTAGAGAATAGAAGGTATAGCTTGACAAATACTAATAATGATAATAAGACAAATTTATCTTCACGAACTCTGGATTTTTCAGCAACTTTAGAAGAGAAATTTAGTTTCAGTCATTGCCTTATAGTGCAGAATATTTTACATGCTTGTAACAGAGTCTAAATCTGCATCCAGAAGTGTTCCAGAAAAAATATAAAAGCATAACATTATACCGTGAGAATTCATAACCCTAAAAGGTAATTGTTTTTATAAAATATGGTCATTTAAATTAGACTAGTTGCACAGAGTTAACATGGGGAAGACAATATGTCTTTTTTTAAAGCCTAAAATAAGTGAGGTCTTGTGTAGTGAACCATTTAAATTTTTTGGCTCTAGTTAATATTATTCTGTAGTTTTCAGTTGGCCTTCTAGTGATCACTATGAATTAATGGGATATGACTCTGTCATGTGAGCCTTCCAAAAAATGATGGAATTACATTAAATTTATTTTACTCTGAATTCCATCTATGTTCTCCCAGAAAAATTCCTGGACACAAATAATTTTAAAAACAACAGTACTGGCTTGTCATTCAAGCTGAAAATTATTTTCCAAACACTTAAATTCATAATTAAAAAGTGGGTTTTCTTTCATCCTAACATAAAGAGCCAAGATAATGCATACTTTGCATTAAAATTTTGGCAGTTCTTATGCAGCTATTTCTTAGTCCAAATGAAATTTATATACTAAATGATTTACATTAAATTTGTTTTATGTGTCTTAGCTTGAATATTTAAGATGATTTGAAGGAAAACAACATATCCAATATCCCAAAGTGACTCTGCATTAAGACCCAGTTACTAAATAAAGTACATATTTAATTTGGATTTTTTTTTTACTTTTTTTTTTAATGAAAGACATGTCCTGTGTTAGAAGGAGCTGCACCTATATAAAGTAGTAAAACAAGCTGATCCTATAGCAAAGCAAAAGTATCAGTGATTCTTAAGGTAACAGAATTAGTTTCAAATTATACAAAGAAAAAAGAAGAGATTTTAGATATATGAAAGAAAAACTTATTTCCTGAATGCATTGTAGTCTTAGAGATATTCTAAGAGTGTTTGAACAGGACAAAGCTTTAGGAGCTGGGAGACGTGCAAGAACGTTGTGAACATTTAAAGAAAAACATATCCAGTTAATTTAAAAGATTGAATTACGTATTACTCAATAGAATGCAAGGAAGTAAAAAGAAAAGAAGTACTTTTTGCCTTCTTTATAGATCTAACGTGAAGAATGCAGATTTTGCTTTTTAATCACAAAATTATTTTTTTCAGATAGATGAACAGCAGTTGATTGTGAAAGTTTCAAGGACTATTTTAAAATGTATAGTTACTAAATGGATTTAAAATTTGTTGACATGAATGCTTTTATCATTACTTACAGGAAATGTAAATTCTAAGGGAAAAGAAAACCTGGAGAATGCTGAATAATATCTAAAATAATGTGGTAGAATGAGTGTTAATTTCAAATCCTTTCCATGATGAAAAAAAAAAAAAGGAAAAAAAGTGAAGGTAAACTGCTGTTTAACAGCTTCCCACTGTTATATAAACTTTCAAACAACCATGAAATGTAGGTCTCTGGACATCACTTAAAAGAACCACAAATAAACAGAGGGTCGTACCACACTTCTGTTCCCTAATGTGTAACTAAAAGGTTTAGCTAAGAACAGAAAGTGTCTAAAACTCTTTTTTGTTTATTTACTGCCTTGTATACCATAAACACAAATAAGCAAAGCAGGGCTGGGGTGAGGAGGTAGGATGCTGCCTGCCTGTGAATAAGGCATAGAGGAGGCAAAAGGCTTTAATGTCTCCGGAGGGTCATCTCTGTGCATGCAGCAGGCTGGGACATTTATGTAGGAAAGAATCACCTACTTAAAATATAAGGATGCCGCACTTAACACTCCTGTGCCAGAACATCTCTGGGGACTTGTATATCTTTCACGGAAAATTGCTGAAGTGTAACAGTTTAGCAATTACTTGGGACTTAGAATAATGGTGTCCTTTTAACAGGGTAAAACACAAGCAGGGCTGTTATACCCGACGTACCCTCAGCCTGCAAGGCTGCATCCTTTTCAGACATGCTGTGATCATGACCAGAAATTTGTAGTGGTCCTAAATCATACAGGATTCCTCTGAAACTGAGGGTGGCCCCGTATAAGCCGGAATTTACTCCTGGGAGGAAGCGTTGGTACCTGTGTTGTTACTGGTGCTGCATGTCCCAAGCCAGGGAGAAGGGGCTGCTCCTGGGAAGAAACCCAGCTCTGGGTAATGGCACAAATCCACTACCTGAAAAAAATATAATTTTTTAGCTGCACTTGTGTAATCTAAGAGTTATGCAAGTTATCCAGAAACATACCCTGGCAGAAGGATTTTTTTTTCTCCAAAGATAATATTTGCAATGCTTTTATCCCTTTTCACTAAAACAGTATAAATAAAACCATATAAATAAAACCTCTAAAGGTAAATTTCTTTGAGTCTTGCTCCAGAATTATCTTACCTTTCCCATATCCTCCTCCCCAGCCCAAGAAAGAAAAAAAAAAGAATTCTCTCCTTTGGGATTTCATTCTTGCTTTTGATTTAGCAAAGAAAGTGTGTAGGCAGCACATGATGAGCTGCAGCATAAGTCCAATAGTGCACTGAATGTAGCATGTTTAGGAGAAAAGTGGAGCCTCTGGTTCAGACAGAGTAATTAATATCTATTGGGGTATAGGCTTCCTTGAAGTATTCATTATGTGAAATCAGGTACTTACATGTGCAGCAATTAAGTTGATATATATGTGTGTATTATTTATTTATTTGTGTAATGTCTGTGTGATAAATTACCAGCATGTGGACATATTTTAAAGCCTGTTCCTAATCTTAGTGTTGGTCATGTAACTTAAGAAAGAATGAAGACATAAGCTCGAGCAATGATGGTTATACAATACTACAGCTAGAGCAGAACGTAATACAAATGTCATTACAGCACAAGGCTGCAGGCAAGTGTTCTGCCTACTTGCAGGTTTCCTTTGGATGGTAAAACCGGGGAGGGGGGGGGTTGGGGGTGTGTAGCAAGGATTAATCAAAGGATCCATATGCCCCCTTTGTTCCCATTTACAGGAACATTTCATGGCAGTATCTCACTGGTGGCATTTCTAGGCCAATGTGGTAGGCAGGCTATGATGTAAAGGGTTACAAGCTGTAGAATGAAGTCAATAGCATGTGAGCAACCCAATAATAATGCAATTTGCAGAAGGAGTATGTACAGGAACAGAAAGGAAAAAATATATTCCCCATCTGGGCAGTTATTGAACATTTTTGACCGTGAAACACACAAAATGGGGTGGAGCAGAGATTTTCCTGGCTTGCCTTCCACATCAATCAGTTTGTTGGGAATTGTGCACAGAAACACAGTTGTGCCACTCTGAAAAAGACAATGGATCAGAGAAACAGCAACAACATTTTTCCAAAATGACTGGTGGTTCTGGGGTCTCATTGGACATGCTTTGAAGCTGTCACACTTTCAGGAAGCGTTGAAGCCCTATTCTCTGAAACTCAGGCCCTCTCAGTCAACTGAGGGCAAAACACATTGTGTTTAGGAAGGCTCCGAGTGAGGGACATGAAAATCTTCATCCAAGATAATTGTGTTCAGGGGATTTCTGTCACTGGAATAAACAACTGTGGGAATTCAAATCCTCTGTTCTTATTATTGATGTGATTTTCCAACAAAATGTAGAAATAGCACATCATTACAAAATGGCCAAAAATTTAAAATTATAGATATCCTCTAAAAATGAAAAGCATTACAAGCAATGTGCTGATCCCACACCTCTTCTGTATAAGCAATAACACACAAAGCTACTTTTTAAAGTAAGGCACATGTTTTTCAAATAACGTATAGAGGTTATACAATATTGGAGTTTGGTCACTGAAATGGCTTTGTCTTGACTGTTGAATGGTATGTGAAAGGATTAGGACCCAAAATGGTACTTTTCACTTCTCAAATGCCATGCAAAGGTTTTTGTGGATTCTCAAGAATGTAACAGACTTTCACTTTCTTGAAATTCAATCTATTTTTCCTAATTTTTTTTTAAATATAAACCAATGCAACAATGTTCAAATGTAGTTTAGAAGACCATATTAGCCCAGGATTAGCAGTAGAGGTTGTTGAATTCTTTAGTTCAAAATTTTTTCAAGGAAAAGTCAATTTCATCAATATATTTAATTGTTAAATAAAATCATTTCTAGGTATCAAGATTTCTTTTCAAAAAGAAAAGCCCCAGTTGTCTGCTTTTGTTTCTTCTTCCTTTTTTTTTTCTTTTTGAAACCAAAAGCAGTTGAAACTCAATTTTATGTGCAACTGAAAAACTGAGAAAAAGGGAGAAATATTTTCTCTTTCCAAAATGTCATCAATACATTTAATTATTTCTAGAAGCTAAAGGCTCTGAGTACTGGAATATTTTTCTCTTCCTTTCTTTCCTTTTACAGACTCTTTTTTTTTTTCTTGTGCATCTGCCTTTACAAGGCTGTAAATTGTGATTAATCTCCCAATCTATCACCAGGATTGAATTACATTTTGTTCTATGCTGTAAGACTAATTTATTTAATAGTCTTATGTAAGTGCAGTCTAGCTGTGGCATTTCTGAGCCTCCTCACACATGGTGGTTTTGAGACTCCTAATTGAATCTGAAACTTTTCAGGTTCATGTTCTGGGCAACCCTGAGGACGTGCCAGCTCTGGCTGCTGTGGTCTGTGCACGCTTGGCTCTGACAGACATTATTCAAGTTAGTAGAGCAGAAGGACAGGTACACATGTTCTTTCCATGCCCATCCTCTCAACCCCATGTAAATGCCCCATTCCTAAGAAATCCTTTCTCAAATATCTTCCTATATGACTAACATGAGCAGACTTTCCACCTTACTGTCTTCTCCTCATGGTCCAGACACCCTGAATTCTCTTTTGAGTTTTAAGAGTGGTTGGACCAGAAGCAACAACAGCTCCTGTGGTCTATAATATTCTTGTAGTTGTTTGATGCCCCAAAATTCAGAGGAGCTTAAAATAGCAGATTGACTTGTGAAAGGTTCTTCCTTGTCAGCTCAGTGAAGTCATCAGAGAGAGAGAGGTAGTAAGGAATTGATCCCAGAGTATACCTTTATCTTATTATTTCTGTACAAGCAATGAAAAAAAATAATGGTACTGGAAGTAGAAGAGTAAAGTTCTTTACTCAGGAAGAAATTAAATTCCTCTTTCCACGCATTAAAATGCATATGCTCATTGGATCTCATTTTTTGTAATACAAATACGGATTTTCTGCATGTTCTGATATGCATTTCCAGAAGGACAGAGCTGGTTTTGTACATATTCTGTTCTCGATTTTCTGATATTGCTGTTGGCTTCCTGCCCATGGTGGATGTGTTTTTGAACTGCTGGTTTGGACTGTGTAATTTTTTTATTATTATTTTTTTCTTCTTCTTCTGATTTACATAGCATGAGCTTTTACTCAGCGAGAAATCCTGGCCTGGGTTTTTCCACAGCCCTGAAAATCAAGAAGCAAGGAGAAAGTTCATGAAGTGAAGAGAAAAACAACTTCCAGACCAGGCTTCTACACCCACTGTATATAGTCTCCTCTCAAAGCTCAGGATCTACCCATGACTTGAGTTGGATTGTGAAGGTATCTTAATCCAACTTGGAACGATTCTTAGTTTTCCTTAAAGCTAAATTAGCTCCCTAGAACTGTCATGGAGAGACCACGGTCACCTAAAGCAGTGGAATATCATTGCCTGGGTTATCTCAGCTGCATCAGTCAACAGCTTTGCAATTTTGACATTTGGGAGAAACAGTTGTAAGATTTTAATGAAAGCAGACACTTACCACCCCCAAGTAGCCAAATAGGCTAAAAATATCCATTGTTTTGGTATTCCTAGGTTCCCTGAGGTTAGTGATATGTTTAATTTGCTGTCCGTTTGAATCCAGGAACTCCCTTGACAGGTTCTTGACAGTGGAGAATTTTGTTAACGGGAAGGTTTGAATCAAGTAACATTCTCACTCAGTCCCCTTCCTTAGCTATTCTCGACAGTATATTTCTTCCATTTTGTTCATAAAATGAGGGACAACAAAGATTCCAAGGATCTGTCAGGTTCTCTGTTGTTCTTTATTTTCAAAATAGAACCATTCCTCAATAATTCTTTTCCTATTAATTTATTCTGCTTTAACAAAAAAACAACCAAACAAAAAGAAACCCCAAACAAAATAGCAACAAAAAACTACAACAAAACTCCATGAACTGAAGAACACTCTACAATATTTGCTGTTGTGATTTTTTAAATTTTTTTTTAGGTTCTCAGTTTAAATTTCCTTACATTTCTTCCTTACTGATTATTCATGCCCTCTGCAAAGTGTTCAGAAGCCCATGATGAGTCACAATGAGCTGACTGTGGTTGAGTTTATGGCAGAGGATGGGCCTTCCTTGCTTATTCTGTGTTGGGAGCTGTACTGGCACAAGCACTCTGCTGCAAACAGTTCTGAGACCACCAGCTCCTGGGAGGTAGGCCATTTGCACACCAACTTTTTTCTCATAGATTACATATTCAACAGTCTAGGGGAAAAGTTACAGGAGGAAGAAAAAGTGCTATTCAGATATTAAACTTGTTTCTCGTGTGTAAGATGCATCTTACTCTTTATATGGAAAAGGCGTACCTTAATCATTCTTTTCTTATTCCTACCTGAGCTTCTCCAGAGCCACGTTTACAAATGGTCCAGCTGAAAATATTTGTGGGTTAGTTAAAACATCCCTGTTTCCTTTGGCAAAACCAAAGTTTACTTCTTCAGTGGACTAAAGCCCCAGGCAAGTGTCCTCAGCTTTGGTCTACAGGTACAGTTTCTTTTGGGGAGGTTTAACAACAGTGAAGCTGGATGGAGACCAGCCCTCAAAGACGAACCTGAGAGGAAAATAGAACAGATCTTATGTTTGGGAAATGGCTAGAGTAAGGATCACTGCTGATCAGTCATTACTTATGGATGCTCTTAGGAATACCTGCTGCCCCTAGTATTGCTGGTGGGACAGGCAGAGGAGCCCAGCATGGGCATATTAACAAGTGACAAGATGAAAAAAAATGGCCTCAAGTTGCATCAGTGGAGGCTTAGATTGGATATTAGGAAAAAATTTCTTCACTGAAAGTGTGGTTAGGCATTGAAATAGGCTGCCCATGGAAGTGATGGAATCATCATTCCTGGAAGTAAAGCAAAGGCATCAGTAGTCCCTGAACCGAAAACAAGGTTTGCAGTCAAATGGTCTGACAAATGGCCTAATGACTTTGCTGATTGCTTTGCACATCACTGCCCTGTGCAGTGTGTGAGCACCTCACAGGGATTTCCCCACTCCACTCCACTGCTCAGTCAGTGTGTGCTCTAGAGAAAGGGTCCGTACATGGTTTGGAAACTCTTGGAGGTATCTTGAGCTGGGCTGAAGTACCTCAAACAATTTTGCAGCACTGAAATATATTTGTGTAAAGCCACATGATGACTACAGATAAGCTACTATTTGCCGTCAATATATGCATGAGGTCTTGGTATTCCCACTGTTACTATTAGCCCCCAGTCAGCTACAAGATATTCTGGAGTTTTAAGGGCATTTAAAACCCCACAACTTTATATGTTTTTAGACTGGAACTTTAAGGGGGAAAACCCTTCTGGAGATTTTGGCTAGTTTCTTTCATGGATTTCCTTTTACTTGGTAGGGTCTCTGCAATGAGGCATCCAGAAATATGGGGGTCCTGTGCTGAAGTGTCATAATTACACAGGCTACATTTATACTGCAGAGTAAACAGTGCCAGTGCCTGTTCTCTGGCCACAGGGCCAGCTGGCATTGTCTTGACATTTACATATTATTAATTTTTCTTTATTTCCAAAATGCAGACTATTTCAAACTGCCTGTTCTGAGTGGTCATTCTCAAACATTAACTTCTGCACTGTGCCAGGAAATTGTTTGGGAAATGCTAGGTGATTTTAACAAAACCATGTCAGGGGCCTTTCCTACAGTTTAACCATGTAAGTGATCGAGTTGCAGTGCCCAGAATATTCCTTGGCACAAGCTAATTTATTAGCATAGGTGTAGTCATAAAAAGGGACTATTGTGTCCATAACTGGCAATATGATGCCTTCTTGCTTGCAAGCCAGAACTTATTTTTGGCAGCAAAATGACTCCACACTCATGTCTGTTCTGTTCCCGTGTATTAGAATCACATTTGAGATAAAGATTAAAACAAGAGGACAAATTAACAGCCTGTTTATTCATCTCCAGTATTCACATATTCTGGTTAAGAAATCAGAGGCTGCCCATTCCATTATTTGAGGTTTGATTTATGTTCTGAAGTTTAGTTGATCTGCACTGTTTCATTTTTCATTTTAAAATAGACCCAAGGACCCTGACCCTCTTAAAAAGAAAGAACATTAGCTTTGTGGTATTGCTGTACAAAAAGTAAACAGCTAGTTTTATGAGGAAAATGTCTTTGGGAAGCATAACTCTCGCACGCCAAAAACCGAATGTGGGATGCAGTGTGTGACAAAGACGCAAAATGAGGGACACACAAAAACTATTCATCCAGTCAATTTAAAATGTGATGGGACCCAGTCCTGTAGTATAAATAAGTCTTGCTGTAACCTCACATTAATGACTCTTTATTTCTGATATAAATGGTTGTCAACAAAAAATTGTGGTATAACCACATTTGTGTGGAAGGCGGGAATCTGAGTCTAAAACTAGATGTTGGAAAAGAAAGTTTAAATATATGTTATATACCTACCTACTTTTTGTTATTGTTCATGAAAGTCTTAGTTTAACAGTGGCAATTTTCTTTTACTTATTTTGTACTGAGTCCTCATTAATATAAACTTGATATCAACCTAAAATCAACCTGCCAAAGTGGAAATTAAGGACATGTGGGGCTGTTCTGATTTCCACCAGTTGAGAGTTTAGACTTTTTTGTTATTCTCCCCTCATTTTTTTTTTTACTTTTTTATTCCTATTTCTCATTTTAATGCAAGACAGGACTTTAATTTCTCAGCAATAAAATATACAAATAATAGCTGGTAAAGAAATTATTTTATGCAAAACTTGTTTAGCATGTTATTCAGTATTATGAATACCACTCAGTAACTCAGCTAAAGCAAGCCACTCAGCTGGAAGGCTTATTTATGTGTCTGAAACCTTGCTATAAATCGGAACTTGTAAGGAAGTGCTAATGCAGCCTCTGCTGTGAGATAAGAGTGAAAGTGTGGTTAGTGGGGTAGCTAACAAGCAATTTCTGTTGCTGCTTTTACTGAGTTTATGGATTAAAATCCATTAGATGTGATAGTAATGACCTGTTTCTAATCCAGACAGATTTTACAGTTGTTAGCACCTTTGACTTTAGCGAAACAATTCCTGGATCAATCTGATGCAAATGAGAAGAAAATCAGGCCCCAAATGCTGCAGTTCTAATGAAACCCTTCTCCCTGATCCTGTCTCTGACCTCCCATACTTTATCTTCCAAAGATCAGCTTTGTGGTGTTAATTATGGGGTAAGTAAGCAGTTACTTCCTAGAGCAAATCAGCAAAAGTCCAGGTTTGCTCTAGAGGTCCCAAAGATCAGAGCTCTGTGTTTCTTCAGGTTTCAATTTACCAGGCTCAAAACACTTAAAAGCACAAGGAGGAGAGGCTGGGGAGTGATCGGTTTACAAGTGACCTGGGAGTTCACAGTCTCCATCCCGTGAAATTACAGCCCATATAATAGGTCTTGTGCAGACAAAACCGCAACAAATTAACTCTAGCATCTTTGTGTTTGGAGGAGAAAAACACCTCTGCTTTATCAGCAATTCCCACGTTGCCCTTCACTGTAGTGCTAAACTCTTTCTTTCCAGGAGAAATGTTCTGGACATGACACACACTTTGCTATTCTGCCAAGCAGGAGTACAGCATTTAGCAGCAGTGTGACTTGGTTTGAGCCAAAACTCATACCCCAGCCCTTCAAACAGTGACGTGCTCCAAGGACGTCTCTCACATTTGTAGTTGCACTGAATGTCATCACTCTCCAGCTGTTACCACTCAACTGAATTCCCACCAAGTTTTCATGGTCGCAAAATTTTTCTGTGACTGGTATGAATTTAGTGACATTGTAGAAGTGTTTGAAAGATCTAGGATACGGTGAGCAGTGTGTTTTGCCATCACACATCATTCAATGTGCTTGATGCTATCTTATAGGTGGGTCTGGGAATGTATACGTGTCTATATGCTGTTGACCTACACCAAAACCATGAGTGTAATGAGTGCTCATATCTAGAGAAAATTAAAAAAGACAGGTCAGAAGCATTGGCCTGTAACAAAAAGAATGTGTGTAAAACTGAGTGTTATCTGCACAAGTGGCAACATTTTTATTAAGACATTTTCAGAAAAATATTTTCTCAAGTTATGCTCATTTTTGCTACCACACATCTATTTTGCAGATGTCAAGACTGAAAAATATTTTATGATTTCACTGTGAAATTTGCCAACTGCAAACCAGGCAATTTTAATTCTTGGAGTTGAAAAGTTAGTGTTAGTTCCAGCACTAAAGCCCATCATTACCTTTCAAAAACCTTGCATTTGTAGCTAGGGTATACTGCAACAATTCCGAAGTTAGACTGCAAGCCCAAATTCAAGATGGTTAAAGTCATCTCTCCAAGAAAAATACAGTCAGAGGTGTATATAATGTGTAGCAAGGAATTTAAACAAAGACCCTGGAGATGGAAGTGCATTGCCCACTCTGAGATTAGCAGTTGTTTCTAGTCCTCACCTACTTGTGCAATATCCTTGGCGGGGTTCCAGAGGATAGCGTCTCCATATAAAATACCATATAAATAACATTAGGAGCATGTTTTGCTGGGGCTCTGTGCTTAAGATGAAATGTTGCCTGGTGCTTCTCTGTGTTCTGGGAATAAAAGTGAAACTAGTTTTATTTAGAAAATCATTAAGGCTCAAAAGGACTTGGAAAGGCATAATTATTGCTGCATTTATGTTCTCTGTAGGTACACCGGTCTGTAAAAGCAGCAAGGCCAGCTGGTGCCAGAAGGCAGAGACGCACAGAGAACAAATAAGTTGTCCTTTATATTTCTGGTGCCAAGAACCAGAAATATCTTAGAAATACTGACCATGACTGTGTAGGTGCAGTGCTTAGCTCGAAAGCAGCTATTAAAATTGTGTGATAATGGGCACTCCACACATTTGGGCCGAGTAGTTTGACAGTAACTTGCATAGATTTCGTGACTTCTCAGTATTTACACATGTAGGAACTGAAGAATATGTGTGCTCTCAAAAGTTCCAAAGCCACTGGAGGAGAGGTCAAGGTTGTACTTGGATATGCGCAACAACCATCTGCTTCTGTAAAGTCAGCCTTTGCATGCCTATTGGAGGAGTTCAGAGCCAGGTTAGGGGAGAGAAACATTGATAATGAAACCAGAACAGGATACCTCAGATATGACAGTCATGAAGTGCCTAAGCTAATTAGGGCTGGGGCATGGATGTCAGAGATCACTTTTAGGCAGAGAAGAAGATCAAGGTTGCTTGGGAAATAGAGTGGCAATCAGTACAGCAGATGGCACACAAGATATGTCAGAGATATATGGAACAAAGTCAGGAAACATTATAGAAGATTATATTCTCGCTCTGCAGTACTTAAAATGTATACTTAAACCTATGTCCTAGCTGCTGCTGCATGAGGCCTAGCAGTCCTCCCTCCAGCTGAGCACAGCCCTGCAGGCCACCCTCATGCTCTTTAGTGCCTTGAGAGGCCATTTCTGCAAACACTGACTGGTGCCCAGATGCTGGGAGATGGTTAGAGAGACTGTCAAACCACCCTTGTTCATTTCAGCCTGCAAAACAGACCTGAACATCATATGTGGGCTCACCTTGGACCTTAGGAGCCCTGAGGACTTAAAAACCTGCCATCGAGGGAATTGCAACCTTGTTTCAGGGCTGTAAATTTTTGCAGTCAGTAAGTTAGAGTTCAGATCCAGAATGCTGGCCTGAGATTGACATGCAGTATAAATGTATCCTATGATGGGTTTATAACATCCTGAAGTCTGTTGTGGTTGTAGATCCAGACTGCAGACTTTTTTAGCTGTATCTTAAGGTTTCATTTTTACCAGCAAGTTAAACAGGGCACAGGCACAGACACTAAAACTCCATTATCTGCAATGTTAAATGGTGCCTTGCCTGATTTTGACTCAAGATAACTAGCACTCTCCCTGATGATTCCCAGGTGTGGTTTAGGGATAATGTATAGGATAAAGATATTCTAAATGTTGAGTCTGAATGTGACCACCTTATTTTGGAGGTGAAGAGAGATAACCATATCATGCTAAGTTAGCTTTGGGGCCACAGCATCATTTATTTTACTGGTATAGATGCAGGCTCTGAGGGAAAACCCACTCTTACATGGCCTAGACCCTGAGCTGATGGACAGGCTGTCTTGTTGCTTGGGAGAAGACAGAAAGTCTCTCTGCGGAAAGGATGCAAGGAGTATTTCCATACTTATATGCCCTAAGGCAAACCTTACACTGGAAATGTACAAAATAGCAATATGATGAGGATGTTTGCATAGAAGAGTCTAGAGTGAGTTGCTGCATAGTAGCTGCTCAACTCAAATTCTCTGAGCCATCCCAGGAGCAAGGTTAGGTGTTTATGAAGTGCTATTTTTTAATCAGTTGCACAGCACATGCTCTTGATATTACACTTTGTAAAATCCTGAAAAGGCTGAGCTGCAGTCTGTGCTTCAGAAAGAAAATACACCAAGAAGCATGAAGAGGAAAGAAGTGAATGAAAGCAAATAAATACATCATAATCCATTATAAAATGCTACATTTCTGCCTAATGTGTCTTGCAGTTATTATCACAGTTTTGGATCTCTTGACTGTTACTACCAGAAACTCATCCTAGCTCAAATCATTGAAACTCATGTTGTCTAAACTATCCTTTTAACATCACACTCCCATCACAGCAATATATGGAGCCAAAAGAGATGTCCTGGATCAGTGGGTTCTGTCCTAGAAAACTGTGCCGTAGACTCCCTGTTACAAAACTGCAAGACCTTTCTAAACAGTAGGCAGGTTTTAGTTTTTATGCTTGCCAGGGTAACATTGTTTCAAATAATTTGCCCTCTTAATTCCAAAATTACCACTTCCAGATTCCATTTATTTCCAGCAACCTTGCACCCCTTCATTCCATTATCCATGGCACTTCTGTTTGTTGCTAATCTCTCTACATTGCTTGCAATCCACAGACATAACCCCTCACAACTGCATCAGTTCCACATTCTCTTTGAAGTCTTTCAGCTGCCTTCCCTTCTTTTCTGAATCCAAAACAAAGTTCTGCTTCATACATTAAAAGCCCTTCCTCAGTTCCTCTTTGATTATCAGCATTATTTTGTTTCCTATAACTAACTAGTAGAATTGATGAATGCTGCTTTTCTTTCTCTCATATGAAGCAATCTCTTTATACACCACTGGCCCTAATAGAAGGAAGAACAGATACCTGAACTCTTAAGCTGGTTTTTCAGTCAAGTAGTGAACACATCTCAGAAGCGACATCTGCATCTCTACATCTCTGTGGGTTAGAAGCTTGGTAATCTGTACCAGCCCAGAAAGAAGTTGTCACCCATGAGATGCAGTGCAGTCTGTCATTTCAAATAACATTATCAGCAAAAGAACAAAAATAATCTCCTTCAGAGAAATTATTATAATCAGAAAGCCAGAAAGAGAATAAAGTGTTCTGCTACTGGTGCTGTTCCTTTTCCAGCACCCCTGATTCTGTGCAAGAACTTGACTCAAAACCAGCACAGAAAATCTACTCAAATCTGAATATGTGCTTACACTGAGAGAAAAAAATTTGAATATATTGGCACTTCAAAGACAGGGCCATTTCTTTTTCAAAATGCTGCCATGGTGTCAATTTTCATAGTTTTTAGCAGATCGCTGCTATAATTATGTATGCAATAAGTTTAACAGCTTTTCTATCCACTTTATAGCTCTTCTCAACCTGTCCTTGCTTGCAGTGTAATCATGACATTCTTTGTCATAAACATGCAGAAAATAAAGCTGAAATTTCTTCTATAAAATATTTTTACATCAGTCTTGCAATTTTATTTTATTTTTTTTTTAATGAAAAATGTATGAATACTCATTTGGCTGCAGAAAAAAGTCTTCTATATCTTTATTTTGACATGCAAATATTTGAAGTAAAACTGTTTCAAGGCAGCTGTCAGATACTTAATAAAAATATTAGTTCAGGTTACACATATTTAGAGCACTGAAAACATGGGATATGAGAACTGAGTCGAGAAAGAACATTTTAATTGTAAACTAGTGGTATAGAAAATTTTAAACAATAGTAATGAGACCCAGGACATAGACATCTTGAATTCTGCAACTCCTATTAAGCAAAGTACAGCCAGACGCAACAGTTAAAAATATGTAACCACACAAGTTCCCCATTTGCCCTCTTTTATTTGCTCTGTGTTTTCAATTTGTAATGACAATTTTGTATCAGAACAATAAACCAAGAGGATCATCTTTCTTTTGCCAGCTGTGACCCAAATGACTAGATTTGACTGTCCCACGAATGGAAACTGACAAATGAGACTTCAAAAGACTTCCCATTGCCAAGTTTAACAAAATTCTGCTATCTTTTAACCAAATATTTATGTATTACATGACTGTGTTTTATTATATTTATGTATTACATGGCTGTGTCCTATTAAATTTAAGTCTCCTCTGATCAGCGATACTCTCTTTCAGTGTCATTTGTAATATTTGGTTTCAATTAATATACATGGGACTGAAAGAAATGCAGAAAACCTTGTTTATTTTCCAGCAGTTGATGGTAACTGATTAAATCATTGCACATGGCATGCTCCGTCCCCTGTTTACTGTACAAGGCAGCTGGCAAGCCGCACCTGTCAGCCTAGGAGAGAATCTCATAAAGCTGCCAGTAAAACAGTGTAGCCGAATACACATCTGCTAATAAATTCTTTTCATCATATCCTAATCAAACAGCATATGTAGTTTATGGCCTTGCTAATAAAGGGTTTGAAATATCTGCTTGTGAACTTGATTTTATCAATGTCAACCTGTATGACCAGTTTTTATTTACTCTGCTGCTCAGTGGAAAGGTGTGTGGTGAAACGGCCGATGCATAGGAAAAGGGGAATGAAAATAGATTGTTAGCATAGACAAAAGGTAAATCCAAGTCTTTTATTAATTCTCTTTATCCATTCGTGAGACTGCTTCACTGCCCTGCATTGCCAGTCATTCTGTTCCTGACTCCAGCTGCTGTGTGCAAGTACTTCCCAAGGGCTTCTCATGGCCAATATTCTAATAGCATCTACTGAAAAAAAAGAGTGTGAATAACAACTTGAATTTCAAGGTGGCCATGTTCCGTTGTCTGGTTGGGTGACTGGAGCTTAAAATATCAGGCAAATAATGATTGAGGATATTTTTTAGCGAAGGTGTAAGAACGGAAATGTTACTATAGTTTATGGTACTGGCTTGAAGATGTTGTATAGTATAATGTCTTTTCATAGGACTACCCACTGATAGTAATCAACTGAAATAATGATATTTAAAGCTGATAGTTTTTGCTGTTCAGATTGCAATAGAACTTATCCAGTGTGGCTCTTCTTCTGACTGATCTTCCTTCTGAACCAATGCTTTTTCCTCAGCATAAGCCACTGCTGTTTTGATGTGTCAGCTCAGTTTGTCCTAATATATTCTTTCTCCTTGGTGTTTCAGTGAGGTATACAGCAAAAAATACATTGCACAGGCACAACAGCTTCCTGTGGAATTGCTGACCCCATTACATTAACTTATGGGATGTCCTCAATAACTGTACAAAACATAGTGGTTCCTTTTCCTTTCCAGTTCAACTGATCTTCTGCAAGTGTCCAGCACAATTTGTCCTTTGCTCTGGTTACTTATGCTATCCTACAGCTCAGCAAAGCCGCTCACCATAAGATTTTATCTTTCATACCTTTTTGGCAAAGTGTCTGCCTGCATTTTTTGGTTTTCTGAAGATATATAGTACCATTTTGCAGCCAGCTGTTGCATTTCTATATTGTTACCCATAAACATGCATTACTTTTAGCCTTACTATTTACCTCTTGATGTTACACTATTCCATTGCTTCATATAGGAACACTGCTACTTTTTTTGTATTCAAATAAATTCCTCTTCAGTGTCTTTCTAATTTTTCACTCTCAAAGACCTCCTAAAAATCGTTGTGAGTTTTGAAGCCAGGAGTTGGATGCAAATGCACTTTGTTACCTCAAGAACCCCTGCCCACAGTTCCTTTTCACTATCGCCCACTCACACCTGATGTCTAACTTCTTTGTTACCCTTTCTTTGGCACCACTGAATTGTACAACATGACAGTGTTCAGTCTAGTTTACTTTCTTTTCCTAGGTATCAAACACTGTCCTTCTAGCCTGCACATCTTGCTTGACTTGTGTAGAGCTGGTATTCAAGTGAACTACAATAAGTGGAAATTCCTCGGTATTCTTCAGGATATCCTTTGCTTTTTTAGTCACACAAATCTTTAGAATTTTTTTATATATGAAAGGTAATCACACAGATGATTCAAATATGACTGTAATTTTTTTGTGTGTGTCACCTTCCCTTCTTTTTTTGTTTCTTTCTCTTTATGGTACATTGTCATCAGCAGGAAGTTTCACTCACCTTTTCTCATTGTTTTCGAGTCTCTGGACTATAGATAAACCATAGGACTGGTATCCTCTGTGTATCTAGCTCTAAAGACCCTAAAGAGGAAGGAAAGAAAAACAAAGTCAAGACATTGGCAATGTCACCTCACATCCTTTCTGAATTAGAAAACACCATTTTCCTGCCTTTGGAAAAGAAACTTTGTGTGGAGGAAAAAATTGAGAAATTTGAAGTTCATAAATGTTATTGCTGCTTCAAAAGAAAAGACAACCCCCCATCCTAGTACTACACCTTGAGTGTGCATATTTTTAAAACAATTTCCACATGAAGGATTTGCAATATTTAAAAAAAAAGAAATATATTTAATACCTTCAATATCTAGTAATTATTTCAAAACCTGGAGTGCTTTATACATCTGAACTATTAACAACCCCTTTGCCATTACATTAAGACCGACAGAGGATGTCAGTGGAGAGTTCATTAGTATTTTCTGTAGTCTCAGCAAATTTTCCCAGAAAATCAACCTTTATCAACAAGAACAATTCAGATTCTTATAACAGTGTTTCATAGATTATAACATTTTGACTTTATTCATGATGTTTATAATACTGAGTTTTATTTTCACATTTATTTGATAAAAAAAACACTCCAGTTTCCTGAGGTGATTTGCAGTACTGGAGAAGGTACATGTCTGAGTGACCTGATAGTAGAGATCTTCCATGAAGAGAAAGAGGATTGACTTTCAGTGCAGAAGCAGCTGACTTAGGCAGAGACACCTAGAAATAGCCTTTCAGAAATGTAACTGCCCCATAGCTAGCTATCTTCCCCATCAGCTTTCTCCTGATCTTGTTTGTTAAGCTCAGACAGATGTTTAACATATGATTTCCCTGCCCTGTTTGGAAAACCAAAACTGCAGAAAAAACATCTAGCTGACAGTTTAGAATTTAAGACTAAATCTACACATCCTAGGTCTGAGAAGGGGAACTATACTGTGGTATCTCAAATGAGTGCTGTGTTCTGGCAGGTGTGTATCCCACAATCATCTTACATATTCAAAGCAAGCTGTCCCTTCACCTTTAGGTGGTTGATATTAGAGATGTACTTACTTAGGGGATTATGCCTGACTCGTAAGACAGAATTTCTTAGCAAAACATAAAAATAAACTGTAAAGACTTTGGCTGTAGCCTGAGCATGATCTCTGAGCAGTTCCTGGTGTGCAGAGCACGCTCATGGCTTAAACATATTGACTGCAAAGACCTGGGTATTTATAGAGCAGGTGACATTGGAGAAACAATTCCAGGAATGACACCAACTACATGGTACAGTAGGTGTCTATAGAGGTGGACAGATGCTTAACCAATCTTGAACACATGGCTTCTCTCAAAGCCAGAAATGAAGCTTGTGAATCCAGGCACTGTAACACTGGTGATTTCCAACCTGCAGTCTAAGGATTTCCACATAGGTTATAAGCAATCAACAAAGAATTGAGGAAAACAGTGAGCAGGGATTTTTTTGACAGAAGCCAAAGGAATAAGGTCCAGCAATAATCTCTGAATGGGGAAAACTTCTACTGGATAGCTATAGGTTATTTCTTTTATACATCCTTGTAGAATCATAAAACAGATCACAGATGCCTAGCAGATACAGGATAAATTCTCTTTTCAGTGTTACATTTTGGTGCAGAGACCATTTCTAGGCAGCAAAACATTATAAAAACGTACTCAATGGATATGGGATTGAAACAGACCTTTTTAATTATTTAGGCTGTCATATAAAATGGCCAGTGGCCACTATTTAGAATGTTTTTAAATTTAATGACCGGTACAATGCATTAATCTCAAAACTGGGAATATAATCCCTCTTGGGTCTGTATTTGGCTGTAATACTTTAAGCAGATAACTGCAATTTTGTAATCAAAGCCAAATGAATATGAGCTCTGACCAGAGGTATTCTGAGGTGATTTCTATTTGCAAATTCTGTAAAAAGACTTTTTGCCATAACACTCATTTTGCTTTTCATCTTTTGAAAAAATCAACAGACAAAAGGCAAAGACTTCCAAAGAAAGGGAATAAATATATTTGCTGAGTAAATATTGTAATATTAATTGAAATATGTCATATTTAGTTTCAATACATGAAGCAATACTGGCAAAACTGGATAGAGATCCTTTGATTTAATTGTTGGGTTTTTGACTTTTACAAGCAATGAGTGTGGTTTTGTGTCTGTCAGAATTGCTAGTTATATATAACAAGCTACTCTTTGCAGTGGAAAATATGGAAAAAGAATCTATTTTTATCTTTAGCAATCTGGGATGAAAAAAGATAATATTATAGCAGGTGAGCCTGGGAAGAACAGAAGAAGTGATCTTATCTCTCTATTTGACCCAAGAAAAGATCAAGTAGACCAAAACCATTCCTGGCATGTTTGTCTAACCTGTTCTTACAACCTGCCAGCAAGAAAAACTGCACCAATTGCCAGGCAAGCTATTCCAGGGCTTAACTCTTCTCACTGTCAGAAAGATCTTTCCACTGTCTAACCTAATTGTCCCTTCCTGTAATTTAAACATGCTGTTTTTCTTCCTGTTGTCAGGGGATCTGGAGAACAGACTATTCTGCTCCTCTTTGCAGCAACCTTTTAATTGCTTCATGCAATTAGACGGCCCCTACTCCCCAGGCTGTCTATATTGTGTATTGGGTCACCTCCTGGATCTGTTCTGGGGTTAAGAAATGTGATGTCTTCTTGAACAGCCTGTGATTCATTTTTTTGGTAGTCCAAGGGCTGATCCAGCAAATCAGTCAAGCACCCAATGTCTCTTCCTATACACAAAACCCAGCTCTTCAACTTATGCTCACCCCATTTGACCTTGTACCGCTTTTTTGTCCTCACACTGTGAGGACTTCTCCACCCAGCCTACACCCATGTTGTCACTGTGTAGAAAATAGTAAATATGGCAGATGGTAAAGCAGTCACTCTTCATATCTAAGGCAGGCTGAAAAGGTATTTCTCTTAAATACCAAAAGTTTCAATCCTAAAGTTAGGCCACTTGGGGGCAGGAGGAGATCTAGCCCTTGTGCCAGGGTAGCTCAGGCTATCCTGGGCTGAGGTGAGAAAGGGCATGAGAGGAAAGAAAAGGACTGTGAGAATATCCCTAGCTGCTGACAGGGATGGGGCAGGGCAGCCACAGCTGTGAGCTTCGAGTGGGAAGAGTGCAATAGACAAACTTTGTGCAGATCATGAGAGGTCAGTGAATCAGTTTGTGCTGAAACCATGAGGCAAGTACTAAGCCAGGCTTTGCTCCAAGGGCTGCACGGTGTGGACACAATTAGTACAAGTTACTGTGAGTGCAGAAAAGCATAAGTGAATTGTTAAAAATTAGGAATGCGATAGAGAATTTTAAAAAGAGACCATGAAGTACTACTGTGTAAAGCCACAAAAACTGGAAAAGTTATGTACAGTGCTGCAATCACCCAAATACAAACAGCAGGACTGAAAAGGGTTCAGGCAAAGGGAAGTGCATGGAAAAGCCTCTTTGTGAAGGCCAGAGAAATGGGACCTCCCAGGTCTGGTAGAGCAATGACTGTTGAGGGGGCAAGGAAAAGGCCAATACAGCCTAGAGTGATGCTGAGGAGTATGGTTGTTCAGCAGGAGCTAGAAAGGAATCATAAAAACAAGTAGGAAGCTTGTTCACTTGGGATACAATTAACTGTGGAGTTCCTTGGCATAGGGTGCTGTATATACCAAAATTTAAGAGGAAAAACCTACAAATTCAAGAAAAACAGATCTGCTGAGCTCTGAAAGTCTCTCAATTATGAGCAGATTGAGGTAGTGCAGATTTTTACTAGCTGCTCACCCTATTCTCATGCTCTTGTCTTGGCATTTGGTTTTTGAATCTGTCTTTGGGTCTATGTGGGTTCTTTGTTGGATGCAATACAATCATTCCAATGCAGGAACACTATGGATGTGAGCCATTCTGGGCCACTGTCCTTTCCAAGAAGGAGATTAAAAAAAGATTTTAAAGGCCATAGAGACACTGCCACAAAGTTCTTGCTCTAATCTTTGGCTCCTCCTACCACCCACTCAAGCCTTCCATCTTGCTGCCCTCAAGATCACCAGTTGTGCCTCCAGTAGCACACTCTGCTGCTAGCAGTTGTCATGCTGCTCCTTCTCCTTGTTCAGCAAAAGCAGTGTCTGTACCCTGTTTCCTTTGATTGGCAACTTTTTGAGATCCCTCATCTCTTTCAGAGATATTCTTAGGATTTCCCACATCCTCCTGAGGGCAGAGTACAGGACTTCCATATTGCTATATTATTCCTTGTGCACAAAGATTAAATCTATGCTGTTAGGATAATTGTACAGGGCCTGATTTCTGGACCTCAAGGCAGATGGCACAGCATGGATCACGTCCATACGTCTAACCCCTTTCCCTGTGACACAAGTTAGCCAGATCCAAAGAGCCTATTGGCTACTGTTCCTGACCTATATACCTGCCTTGAACTGGAGTCAGCTGATGGCTGTGAAATTGTCAGCTGACATAGATCAAAGGTGTGTTAAAACTTTAAGCATATGGAGAATTGCATTCCAGAGCTTGTGTTTTCTCTGGGACAGTAATATGGCAGCATTTTAAAGTTAGAACTGGATTTTGGAAATAAAAGTGTTCTTGAGTCTGATCACGATTCACTAGATAGTGCCACATACTTACAAGAAACCTCCTGAGATGTCCCATTCTGGGTAACTGTGTAAAAACAGTCATTCCAGATGAAAAGTTTCTCCTTGGCCATGAGTAGTCTACAGTTCACATCTGTTCTGTATAGGATCTTAGGTCATGTTTAATCTCGCATTGCAGGCCATCTTCTGGTAATATGATGATTTTGCTAATGCTTGGTCCATTCTCTGCTTCATGCCTCTTTTAGAGAGAAAAAAATGTGAAAAATTGTGTCTGCTCACTAAGGTTGGAATTATGGTTTTAGAGTTTCTTGTAATATTTTTATACCTTTTCTGATCTCTATAAATGGTAGAAAAGGCAGAACACTGAAACGTATTTTGAACTTCAAGAGATAGTAAAGTGTGTTTGCTCATTAATTAAACAGTTAACCAGTAAATTTCGAAGTCTTCATTTATTTTACATTTGTAGTCTGAGCAAACTTAAAAATATTATCTAAAAAAAAATGCTGAGATTTTTTTCCCCAATTGTCCCGTAGCAAGAAGTTCCACAGATGAAGTGATTTTTAGGGAGAAAAGGTTTATATTGTGTTAAATGCATTAATATTTTCATTATTTTCAGTGAGGCTAAGTAGATGCTCCCAGTTACATATATATATGTATATAATGTTCATTATTGCATATGGATAATGTATAATGTCCAAGTTGAATCTTATTCTTTTTAGATGCTCCACAAGTATGCTTTTAAGTCCTTAATAATTTTCATTGCTTGCAAAATGTTCTCATTTAAGTAATTATCCTATCTAGAAGAGGTGTTATACACTTTAAAAATATATTTAAGTGAAAAGTGCACTTTGGTATTAAATGGTTTCTTAGCAAAAATAAAAATTTCAGTAATAACTATTTAATGAGGAAGTTTGGTCCAAACATCGTACATGTTAGCTGTTCTTAAATCACTACAGAAATGGGTTTGGATTGTAGTTTTTCCTTTTAATTTAAGTTGGTGAGCAACCAAATTATAATCAACATCAATAAAGCATACAGGCTCAAACAGTAAAAAAAATGTTGAAACAAAATAGCTCATATCAGTTGAAACAGGGAGACAGATTCTCAGGTGGCTCATAAAGAAAAGGAAAATAGCCATAATGAACAATGCATAGAATCCAACCTTCTAGTCTTTCCTGAGGCAAATCTTCCCTTGACTCCAAGCCACGTTGGTTGTGTAAAAAGTTGACCAGGGCTGTGGTGTGGGAGATCTTGCTTATTTCCAAACACAAACCCCCTCAATCCTCCCAAGTTCTTTAACTCTGTGTGCGTTCATGTGCCTGCTCCCAGTGACTGAGGCTTGTCATCCATGAAGAGCTGTGAGTTATTTCATTCTCAAGTTTTCTTCTGTTGTTGGGGATGTTCTGCCTTGTTTTAATGTGGAGTTCAAAGCAAACAGGAAAACATCTCAAAATTCAGAATCGCAGCAAGTTCTTGTTTCACACTGGATATCATTTTGTTCTGTGTCCTCCTGCTGGGCTGGATTACTGGGTGGCAATGAGAAGTTGGACCCTTAGCAAATAAGGACATTCAACTCCTTATCTTTAATTCCACGTTGAAAGTTATTTCTAAAATGTACAGAAAGCATAAATTTTTATAATTAGGTTTCAAAATATGTTTCATCCTCAAGCAAATGGAAGACAAAATCTAAACAAATGTGTGTACATTATACAGATTAGACACCCTAAACTCTGCTTCATTTAAATCCTAGCAGAAATCCAGGTACTGCCTTTCCTGCTGAACTAGATGTATTGCTCAGGAATCATTTTCAAGATGCTTTCTTGACACTCAGACACAAAACCTAGGTGGGATTCATCTGACTGAATGCAAGCTTTTTTCCGTGGAAATCTCTACAACAGACCTAGCTATTCAAATTCCCATTATAGTATCTTTTTGTTCCCTTTATAGCATCTTTTTGTTCCCTTTATAGCATCTTTTTGTTCCCTTTATAGCATTACCTTTATAGTAGAGAGAAAGAGGAACCTCTCAGGATTAATCTCATGCTAATGCAGGTTTCTAAAAAGGGTGAGATGAATCCTGCCCCCAAAGCATCTGTTGACTCTAAAGCAATCCTGGATAGGTTATCTGAGTTTCAGATGTCTACACTGTAGACAACTAAAGTTAAATTACTTGTATCCAACATAAAGCATTTAAGTGCAGAAGGAATAGTTGGGCAATTTAATATACTAATTTGAGCAAAATATCTGACTAAAGAATAGCTTTTGTTTGGCTGAAGCACATCTCTCTGAATTGCAGCCAATATTACTATGAAGAGAAGGAATATTCACTACTTTCCCTTGCAGCTTCTTTTTCTGACTAATCTCCCTCACTGCTGAAAAATGTGTCTTACTTCCAAACTAAACTTGTCTGGTTTTAGCCTGTACCAATTGGCCTTTTTACTTTGGTTGAAAAGTCCTTTAAGTGTTCAGTGTTTTTCCTAATGAATGTACATGCATACATAGTCAAGCCATCGTTAAATCTGCTATAATCTAAACAGATCGAGTATTTCCAGTGCCCCATTGTAAGGCATTTTCTCCATCCTGAAATAATTTCTAAGGTTCTTTTTGCATCCTTTCCAATTTTTCAACTCTTTTTATTTTTTTTTTCCAAAATATGGACACCAGATGTGTATGTAATATTGTAGTATCAATCTCATCAATATTGCTTACAGAGGTAAAATCATCACCCTGCTTGTATTTGTTTCTCAGTTTATGCAACAAAAGGCTTCTATATTTTCAGGATTCCATTAGGAACGTCTGCTGTATTTCTGATCTCTAAACATCCATTTTAGAACTGCTGCAGGAGTTTGTCTGTATTAAACTGGTTAGTTGAAATTGTGTCACCTGGCTAAATAAGTCAGTTACTTTTATGTATCATTATAACTTCTTCAACAGTTTTCATATGTGTCACTGACAACTGTCTTCTGACATTATTTTAGGAATATCTTACACTGCATGTGGTCACACTTCAGGCAATTCTTGAGAGCTGAGACTAGAAGTAAAAATGTATCCCATCACCGGTTACTTTAGGGAACTGTCAGTCCATCTTAATCGTATCAATTTATTGCTCTACGAGCTTTTCATTATTTGACTGGGATTGATGTCCAATGACTTGCCTAATTCAACCTTTTTGGATATTGGCTCAACATTTGTACTTTTCTAGTCTGGAATTTCTCCAGTATTTCAACAGTTACTCAAAAGCAACATTAGTGATTCTACTGACTCCTCGGGAAGCTCCTGAAGACTCTTGGTTTCAAGCTACCTCCCTCCTGTTTTAAAAATATTTAATGCGTTTTGCCTAGAATCTTCCTTTCTAACTCAAGGACTGAAAAGGTCTCCATAATCCTTGTGTAAAGTGATTAAATGGACCTGTTTTTCTCCAAGGCAATATTTACTGAAAATTTATCCTTCTTCTCTATGATTATTAACAGATTTAACATCCTTATCTAACAATAGCATTATGTAATTTCTAGCCTATTTTTCTCTTTAATAAAATTCATTTTTTTTCTTTTTTTCGTAAAGACAGCAATTATTTCCCCATGCTTTTATTTTCTCATACTATTTTTTTTTGTTGTTCATAATTTCTCATTCCTACTGGTAACTAAATCTGCCTTTTCTGTTTCCACAGTATATATTGCTTTAATATCCCCAGTTTCAAAATGAGGTTGGGCTTATAGCCAAAATTTGTTATTTCTTGATTGTGAAATCATGGGGGTTTAGCCATCTAATAAAGTCTTCTAAAAGAACAGCTCATTTTCTTCAATGTTCTCTGCTTACGTTTCACTTTCCAAGGAATTTTGCTTATAAAATTTTTCACCTTTTAGAAATTATGTCTTTTTAAAGCAAACCATGCCACTAATTAGGAATTTTCTTTATTTACCTTCATAGAAGGGTAAGGATCATGATTGCTTTCTCCAGGCTCCCAACATCCTTCAGTCCAGAGAGATCATATTTGGTCCAGAAAAGTAATTCACCTGCATTTAACAATAAAAGTCTGTATTATTCACAACAAAGAACAAAATTGTCATAGCCAACATCTTTAGACTAGTAACAATGTATGTATTTTTTTAAGATTATCATAGTTTTCAGCTCTTTGAATTGAACTTCCAACATTCTTGTTCCAAGATGAAGCTTCCACATAGCAAGATAAATTATTATTTGGATTGTGTAAGAAACAACTAAAATCATTGAGCTTTTTGTCACCTGTATTTTAACAGACCTCATCCTGAATAGATATTGCACAAACCAAACTGTTTTGTTCATTTAACTACATAGACTTAGGCATACGAAGTAATAACAATCCTTTATAGCTGATAAAGTGATAAGCTCTCTTAAAAACAACTAGAGCAGCAGTGAACTTTGGAAAACAAGCCCCCTAAAGCTTGTAAGTTTTATTGCCTTTTTCCAGGTGGGCTCATAAGGAAAAAGGAGGCCTTAAAATGATGGAAATACCCAAAACACACTCCAGGGTAATTCAGAAATTTGAAAGCACAGCAGCCAATACAAATGTCATGCTATGGTGAAGATACAAGCCAGAACAACAGTCTTGCATTTCTTTGAAATACAGAATGTTGACTTTCAGTGGGTGCATCTTGGAGGAGATATGACAAGAAAGGCAAGTGTAGAGACAGAGATAGAGAGAATGCTGAAGAGGAAGGAAAATATATTATTATTCCCAATTAACGCCTGATTATGGATTTCCTATCAGTTATGGAAGAAAAAAAATGTGTTAATAGGAGGCATTTGATTTATATGATGAAGCCATGACTTTTTTTTCCTTCCTTCTATCTGACAGGGAAGATATGGATATGAGAAATTTCAAAGAGCTTCTTACAGCAAGATATTCAGACACCCTCCTGTAGCTGCTAAATGACTTGCTGAGTCCTGAGTCATGTTTCCACTTCTTCCTGAGTGTGAATCCTGTGGATAATCAGAATCAAACCAGTGCTTAAATCCCAAACCTCAGCTGTAGTGCTTAAATCCCAAACCCCAGCTGTAGGTGTCCCACATGGGAACTGAAGCACAGGTGTGCCTGACCATTCTGCGTGTGTGTTATCCACTGGTAGTCCAGAAAACAAACTGAAGGGTGTACCATCTTCTTGCTTGTTTCTACTTCTTCAATCCTCATTCTCATAACATCTGACTGCTACCCTGTCATGAATTTCAGGTGATTGTTTCCCATTAAAGATCCCAAAGTTATGGGCAAAGACCCAGGATGTGGAAGGGTGAAGCAATTTATTCAGGTCTAGGTAGGAAACCTGTTGTTGAACAGAAATTGACTCTCCTGAGTTCTGGTTTTTTATGTAAAAGTGATAGTGCATAGGGCAAGTGTCAGCAAACATGGCGAGCTGTCCTGATGTGCTCCAGTTTTGTTTGTGTGTGTTTGACTAAACACAGACAGTTAGATCCAACATTTCCTGGCTGTGGCAGATCCCATGTGCAGATCATCCTAGGAGGTTTCTGAAGGACCACACCTCCTGTACGTGTTTGGCAGTTCTGTGAACAGCCTTGCTCCTGGCTTAGGAGAGAAACAAACTGCAAAGATGGTGGTGTAGATTAGTTTAATGCTACCAAAGCATGAGACCCACAAAGCACAGGGTCTGACACCATCCCCATGTTCATATGTGTATACATCTCCTAAGGGAGCCTCCTACAGAGCAAGAAGATAGAAGGATGAAATATTCTAAGACAAATATGCAGAAAACCCAGCAGAGTTTTCTCTGCAGTTTCTCACAGTTTCTAAAAGAAAATATTTAACAACATTTTTTCCCTGAAAAGTTTCAGTTTCCATGTACTATGTTTTATTACAAGATCTGGAAGGGACTGACCAGGAAGGGAAGATAAACTGCAAAATGTGCTGTAGATCTTGGGAGGGAGGGGCACAAGAAGTCACTGCACTTTGATGTGTTTTTATGGTTCCCTCTAAGAGACTTTTGTGTGTAAATAATGTAGCTGAGATCACCCAGAGGAAAGTAAACCTTTTCCATCAGATGCTCTGATTTCCTTCAAGAGCATGTGTGTGTGTTCCTCTATAGCTGAGAATAGTCAGTGAATTCAAA
The DNA here is from genome assembly GCA_013396655.1 of Campylorhamphus procurvoides. Lineage (NCBI taxonomy): Eukaryota > Metazoa > Chordata > Aves > Passeriformes > Dendrocolaptidae > Campylorhamphus > Campylorhamphus procurvoides. The sequence goes on along the minus strand of WBMV01016876.1, from coordinate 2,881,960 downwards.
CACATTCAAACACATTGAAGCAATATTTGAGAATTATTTCTGAGCCCCCCAGAGTGTTTGGTGCTTTACAAAACAGAGGAAATCCTAACTGCTACTTCTAGAGAATTTGCCATATTGTCTAAATTACATAAATGGAGAAACCCAGCTGATTTAGGGCCTGGAGTAAAGAGGTACAACTTTGTTATCATCATATCACCATGTATGTCAGTTTGGGATCAGATACAGAGATGTCATGTTTTACATTGAAGGGTATTACATTTGCTCCAGTGTCTTAGCCTGATTTGATCAACCATATTGAAAGACGAAAACCACAAATATAATATTTGGAAGAAATGCTATTGCTGTTCCACTGGGAAAGAATGTTTCAGCACATCACCTCGGTTATATCAATGACTTCAAAATTCAGAAGGTATTTGACACACCTCAACGAGTGGCAAAGAGACATTACTTCTTTGTGAACACTTTGGTCTACAAGCTACACTGCACAAATTTTTAGGAGTTTTGGCAGTTTTATATATCTCTTTTCTGACCTCTTGGAATATTTGACACCAATAAAGATTTGGAAATAAGTAATCAAGTGGCAATTCTTGTGGAATTACTTTGTTCCCCCAACACAGCCTATCTTTGTTCTGGGAATTTCCTGCCATTTCCATTAACATCAGTCACAAACATCAAGGGTAGACCTGCATTTTGTATTTCATGGCTGCCTTTCCTGAGCTTCCAAAGCAATGCAGTCTATGCCTGTTTGCAACAGGGCTAAGCTCTTGCTTGGATTAGTGTTGATTAGATCTGTTGTTCTGAGGTTAGACCACAATTCTTTCACAAATGGAAATATTTTTGGTAATGTTACCCCACCCATGGAGGGTACTTGTTTGAAGAAGGATTTGCTGGGTGGATAGAGAACCTGCCATTCACAACTCTCCAAGAGAACTGTCCCTGTTTGCCATCACCCTTCTTCACTCAAGTCAGTGCTGTCATTTACATTAGTTATTTCCTGAGCATTACTTTTATCCAATAAAGAAAAACAAATAAACAAATTGGAAGCATGTTAAGCAATCTCTCTCTCTTCCCTTCAGTAAGGCATAATGGAACAATTGTGTAAATAAAACTGTCATTTTTATAGGCCTCAAGCCAACATAGCTCTCAAGTGCATCAGATTCTGGGGGATGTGATTCCACATTGTCATGGCTGCAGCCTGTGCTATTGCATGACCAATGCAACATGTGATTCCTTAACCAGAGATGGAGGGAGTGCCCAACAGCATTAGCACCTGCTCTGGGAACCAGACACCAGGAGTTTCTATTGTAGTTGTGTTGCTGCTGCTTTTATTTCCATGACTTCAAAGCCGTATTTTTGAGCAAGGTGTTATACCATACAGTGGAACAGCATTTTTCTGTTTTTCAGTAAATCATAGGTTTCACAAGCTCATTTGCAGTGGACAGAGAATTTCCTCATAGAGCGATAAGACAAGCTGTAATCACTGAATATCTTTGATATTGAGACTAAATATGGCCTGATTTTGACGTTGGCTCATCTTTCTAAACTGGTTATTATAGGGCAATTTCCATCGTGTATTACACATAAGACCAAAAACTGGAACTCGGTGCATCAGCAAACATTCATGAAGAACATGTAAACTGTCCCCTCCTCTAATGACTGACTAGTCTAATACAAGTGTCTTCGAAGTACAGTGAAAGATACATTTGTGGAGTACTTGGTTCGACATAACAAAGCCTTTTGAAAATGCTTTTTTTGTTCAGACTCAGACAGTATTCTTTGAATAAGTTTTAAAAGTAAAATCTATATTGACTTTATTGTGGAAACACTGATACTCTGCAGCTGGATGCTTTTTGTGAAAAAACACTAACTGCTTTGGCATGTGTTAGCTGGATTGGGAGTTGTAAGATATCCAATCAAACACATGCATCTGGTCAACTGACATCTTATCCAAAAGTGCTTCAGCTGAGCTAATAAGTGTTATCTTTTTACTTTTCACTCACTGCTATCACCAGTAATGGATTAATTAATTGATCCTTAATTAGTCAATTTGAGATAGGTAAAAATCTGAACATAAATGATTATCGTTTCATTTCATGCTTAGTTTTATATTATCATTTGGCAGAATGTTGTGTACCAATTTAAAACAGCTGGTCCAAGTGAGCTAAACTAGTTTAATATCCGGGATATATCACCAAGGGATTACTTATTAAATTATAGGAAGTGATCTTAGATTTCAATAGTGGTTTATTATTCGAAATAATTTTGCCTTACAACAAATTGTAGTTTTTGACCTCAGAGTTTGCATCTTTCATTTTAATATTGTGGTAGTTTATTAGAATCATAAATATTAAGACATAAAAGTTTATTATCCCAACATTTCAGCAGAGACTCATTGGAAACTATTATTCCCAAATGCTTTTTTGATGACAGTAAAACGTACTGTAAGTTAAGTGAAAACTTTTATTCAACAGTTCAGCTATAATGCTGTTTCTCTTCTTACATAAAAAAGACCATACCATTTCATTAGAACCAAACTGCATTCTATCTTCATGTAATTCAAGTTCTGCTGCCTTTTTTAAAACAGTAGGCCCAGATTGTCTCTTCCTACTAGGTTATCTCCATCAGTTTTGATGTAATTGCTCCTGATTTGCACTAGATTGAGTGAGATCAGTAACAAATTCCAACCTTGTTGAGTCACAAGGAGAAAATATGGTTTCTGGTTTCCTCTCAAAACTTGCATAACTTTTTTTCTGAGTATGCCTTCAGACAGATAGGAAGGACAGGCATAATGCGGATCTGAATGAGTAGACTGTGACATGGCAAACTAGAAGGAATGGTTTTGTCTAAACCTAAGTAATCTCTTGTGGACCTTATCATTCCTGCAGCCAGTCACATATTTTGGTGTTCACTTTTGGAGAGCAGCTGTACCATATTCATGTACTTTGTGCTGAGTAGGTTGGAGAAAAATTTCTCAGTGAATCAGAGGAAGAAATATTCAATAAATTTGTTTTAAGCTTTGCCTGTCTGCTCTGTGTCTTGTTAGTCTCCCTGCACAGGATTCATCTGACTGTCTGGAGATGTCTATAACATAGGGGTTTTTTTCTTTCTCAAATAGTCACCCTAAACTCCCTTTTCATCAATGAGAAAAACAGGCATTTCTGAGATATGAGTTGGCTCAGTCATTTAAAATAGGCCAGATGAATCGTGTCCCAAAACTGTAGACTTATTTTCATGGACAATGAAGGCAATCTGTGGTGACCAGTTCACATGCAGTTATCTAAAATGCTGACATTAAAACTATGTAGGCTGTGTCTCACTGCAAGACCATAGCCTCTCCACTGGGTGAGAAAACTGCAGACTAACTCTTCCCAACTATCAGGATATGACCTCAAGACTGAAATCAGTTTAGTACTTTAGCTCAGAACTTAATCAAATGTGATAATCTCATCCAAGCTAATCTCTTCCCAGAATGAAGGACAGACTCTCTGAATGGGGCTCATCTATACTGTGCAAGGCTTGGAGCATTCAGCAGTAATGTAGATTCAGGACACTGTGAGCCACTCCTCAGTGGGCTCACACTGGGAATATTTATTCATCGACAGTCCCATTGCAAAAGTCATTCTATAGCATTTGGTGGTTGGACATGTCATATTCCAGGGAGGAAATAGCACAACTAACCTATAGACAATAAGGCTGAATTGTGACCTCCTCTGCAATGAAATAATGGGCAATATTAGGATTCCTGGTTCTTGAGACAGTTTCAGTCTCTAACTGTAAACAAAATTACTGTGATTTTTAGTACATGTTTTGTCACAATGTGTGATGAGTGATGCTGCTGGACACAAAGCTATGATTTCTTCTTCACCCTCCCTCAGCCTCCTTGGTGAGGAGGCGCTAAGAACTAGAAGTGTCTCTTTCATTCTACAAATGAAATTTCATTTTCTTTGAGTAGGCGTAGCAAAACTGTCTGGCCTTTCCTACCGTGCTTTGAATACAAAACAGTTCCACTGAGCACTGGTTTATGTATGCTGAAACTATGATTTTGATGCCTTTCTGGTAAGGGCAGACTGAAGGTTTGACTTCCCTTTTTAGCCAAGTATCACAGCAACTACTGATATTAATAAGGACAAGAAGTTGGGATAGGCTGTGCTTTTTATCTGTGAAGCTGCACAGAGTAGAGCAAGTGGAACAACTCCTTTGCTTATATTTTTAAAAGGTCAGATTCCATGCCTGTTATTCATGGTTTATACTACTTAATAGAATCTTCTGTATGAAATCTGGGTGATATATATGATTGCATGCTAGCTGGGGCCCAAACCCCCTTCTGTCCACAGCCTCTTGCTTTTGAAATGATTTGCACTTTATACTCAGGCTAACTTTCTGGAACTCTGGGACTGATATTGGAATTTCATTTCCATGTGAAAAACAACTGACTACTCACTTCCCAAGAAGGTTCAGGAGGAGCGTTAAAAGGCTGGATGTCTTTTAGTACCTACTATTAAGGCCCCAAACTGGCTTGGAACAGACAAATTCTCTAGTCGTTCTCCAGGAAAGCATCAGTGAGTAGCACAGTGCACTACAGAAAGGTGAATTATGGCGAGTATTACCTTAGGTGTGTGTAGGTATTAACACTTAAGCAGCTACAGTACTTTGGAGGACATTGTCATTTTTCTTATAGCTTTATGGCTAGAGAAGGATGACCTGTATGCACTAATAATGGTGCCAGTCTTCTAGAATTCTGTCAGCAAGACATACGCTCTCTGTGAATTTAGCTAAGAATGAGTGTTTTTTAACAAATAAGAAACTTCTGACTTGCTTTGGTAATTTGTTTTTAACCTGATTTCCTCTTCTTTTATCCTCATGGTAACCCTCATAAAATATTCCTATTTCTGCCTGTCCCTATCTTCTGTTTCCTCAACTTGTGATTCATTGTCTAGGAGAACTGCTGGGAGTATTGAGTCAGGTTTTCTTCTTCTTTACGCCAGTATGACTTGCACTGCTACTGGATATACTACTAGCACATATGGTAAAAGCACCTGCTCCAAATTCTGGAGTTCCCTGAAACATCTCTGGTTTGCACTTTGAACTGCTTCTCAACTAATCCCTTCCTTTAAAGAGATGGTGAAGAAGATGACAAAGGTTCTTTGATGTTTTTAAACAGTACCACTGCTATTTTTTTCCTGACAATTACAGAAGCAGGGGTTTTTTTTTTGCAGGGAATTCATAGCTTTGAAATATTTTAAGCATGGCTTTGTAGTGAATTTGAGCTCTGAATGTGCATTTCTGTCATCAAACTATTAAATATAATTGATCTTTATTGTTACATTCATCCTTTTTTTTTTTGCAATTTTCATAATGTTTTAATTATAAAACTGGTATATTGCTACCAAAATATGAGTAAAGATGAGGCTGTTAGGAGAACAGCAGAACAGAATATGCAATGAATGTGAAACAATGTGGAAAATTATTGGAATACATTTTCCATTAGATAAATGGTAATTATATTTTTATGAACCTGTATAAATGACAGTAAGAACTTCAAAAGATAATATTTCTGACAGCCAGCACTGCAAACTCAAGCTGAAACACGAGGGACAAGCTTTGTTCTAGTCCTCACCCTTTCATCATAAGAATTAATAGAAAATTTCAGTAATCAGAATATAGCTGGCATCTTTGATGACATTCAAAACAGAGTGGAATACATCTTGCTGCCCACATGGATTCATTGTGTTTCTGTCGATGAAAACAGATATGATCTGAAGACAGAGCTCAGGCTTGTTATGTCACATATCAGATTTCCATTGCTATTTTCCAGATGACAAATGTACTTTGAAAAGTGATGTTTTTCACCTAAACCTTAGAAAGTAAATCACAAAGATTTTGGTTTAGCCATTTATTTCAGTGTTGTCCAAGTGTCCAGGTCTGTATGTAAAGGAAGGTAAAGATTTCAGTATAATTTTTCAATCTTCTCTTATCTCGAAGAGTTGTTAAAATTGCAAAAAAATTTCTTATGCGTTCTATTTGGAAATTTACATAATGAGAGTCTAACACCATGCATATTGCAAATGACTGAAAAAAACCCACCCTAATGCTACATCTAATAAGCTGAAGAAAACCATTCATCCAGGTATTCCCAGAAGAGTCTCATTGGTTGTGGTTCGCTCTCACGGGGAATAATATGGCATAAACATCACAGAATAAAAAAAAGATTGATATGAAATCTGTCAATGTACCCCAAGTAAGAAATTACCAAAGCATCGGGCAGAGGGTTTGACCAAATCATCGTGGAAACAGATGACATATGATATCGTAATATAAAAAGTGGCATCTGCTTCTCGTCTACATAACTTCTGCAAACAGGAATGCAGTTGGATGGGCACTTTAGTTGCAATCTATGGGACAAACATCATTTTGACCATTGTCAGATTGTGAAACGGCAAAATGTAGGAGCACTTGTTGTCTAAATAATCAGCTGAGATCTGAAACATTCACAACCATCAAACAGCAGCCACAGATGGAATCACATCTCACATACTTACCAGTGCAAGAAAAAGAAGTCTGATAATTTTATGCGGGCTTTCCCATCCTCCCCACTCTTGGCTTGCAAGATGCAATGAACTCTTTCTTCTTGTCAAGTGTGCAGTTGCCTCCTTTGCAAAGGACATAAAATAAAGCATTGCTATGTTGTTTGAACTTCTTAAAGTAGTAAAAAGATAGCAAACTTCACAATAACTAAGGTTGGGAATTCTGGCCATGATTCAACCGTGCACTTAAATATGTGCTCAAGATCATCCCCATTATGCAAAGGACTTAAGCACATTCTTAACTTTTAACATATGTATAAGTGCTTCTCTGAGTAACAATAGATTTAAGCACATGCTTGTGTGTCATACTGGATTGGAGCTAAAATCAGCACATATTAGTTCTTTCCAACAAATCAAAGCATCTGTTTCAAAAATAACAATGGGTTCTTCATAGCAAACAGCTGTATTCATCTACAAAGTGTTTCAACCCAAGGCATGACTTGATGTGCATAATAAGAGAAATACTATTTAAGATGGACTCAAATTTGCAGAAAAGGTATTGGTCCTTTCTGAAGATAAAAGATGAAAGAAAAAAGGGCCATTACATTTTTGCATGTGTAAATATTTCTTTGTAATAAGGATGAGAATATGTGGACCTAAATGCATGCTTAGGGGAAAAAAAAAAGAGAAAAATGTCACAGTTTAGATTTCATGTCTCTTCAGTGATGTATTTAGAACAGCTAGAATTTCAGTTTGCTAAAACATTTCCAAAGCTATGGCTATTTTCATTTTTCCATGGGCAAAGGTTTACATATTTTTACTGTTAATTCACTTTAACAAATAGGCATACTTAAAAAAGCTGTACAATAGAGAAAATAATCGTTGTAATGCAAATCATCTAGGGATTAAGGCTAATAATATAACACTACTCATCCCAAAGTATCCCTAAACACTGGAATGACTATATAAAAAGTATCAGTCCTCAATCACTCACTCTTTCCTTTTGGGGTAAACCACAGTAATGATTTATCAAGGCATAGCATTACATTTAAGAACAGAAGGAGAAGGATATTATCTTTGACTACAATAAAAGAGAAAATTTTACGTACTGTAGACAGAATAATTACTGAAATTGGAATTGGCCAGGGTGAGGGAAAAAATGGAGAAGGTGAACAGAAGGTCAAAATGAAAAGATGGGTGACTTCTAGAGAGCCATTTGTCACCTAAAGGGAAGGGGAGGAGGGGAGAATGAAGCCGAGAAGAATTATGATACTCTGTGGAAATCAAAGCAAAAGTATGCATTCCTGCCTTCAACATTGTTGTTTGGTAATACAAGGTTGTGGGGAGCTTGACAGAGAGCCAGAAATAAGTTTCTTTTACCCAGAGAGACAAGACAGATATATCTGGGAAAGAGGCTTGGGAGCCCTGTAACATGCTGAACTTGAGCCAAATATTATTGGAAAGGACCTGGGAGAAAAGAGAAACTCCAGGCACGGCACTGGCTTTCTTTGTTGGAAAGATCAGATCTTTTTCTATGTGATTTGAGATGTTATTATACATATGAGTGTGCATGTGTGTGTGTGTGTTTGGGAGGGGGGAGGTATTTTGCTTTTACAGGAGCAGCACTTTACCAGAAGTGAGTTCAACTGAGTCTTTGGCCACCTCCAGACATCAGGGTCAGCATACATTTCCTATAAGCATTTCAGGACATGCCTTTAGCACTGCAGACAACGATGACATTATGATGTTGATTGAAGACTATTTCAGCTCCTGAAAGATTGCTTGCTATCCATAATCCTGTGTGTTTGATATCTCTTGCATCCTACCTAACACAGTATGACAGAGCAAAAACTCTTCTGTTGGTAAATAAAGGTCACAGCTATACTGTCAGAAGATTAAGCAGAAGGATAGCCTTGAACAGAAAGGTCTAAGTTTGTGTCTACTAAGGTACCTCGGTATGATTGAGAAATTAAAAGGTCTCTTACAATTATTCTCTGGATTCATTGTTACTGCACAAATCAAAAAGGTAGAGATGGAAAATCTGAATGTTATGCACATTGCATATTTTGCAATCATGAATGTATAGATCATCTTTGAGTCTCTATTTACTGAAGATGAATAATTTATCACTCTGAGTAGAAATTTGGAAACCTAAGTTTTGCAAATTCTTCCATTACAAAATATGCTTTCATTTTAATCCATTTGAAAGCAGCCATAACAAAAATGCTTTGAGCCAGTTGAAATGTTGTGTTTTGATAACAGAGAGATATTTTGCTTAAACTTTCTTTTTATTACATCAGATAACATTCATTTAAAAATGAAAAATCATTTAAAATGAAACATTCCTTTCTCCTTGTCATCCAAATCCTTCTTAACCATTTTCCCCTCTAAATATAAATGAACCAGCTAGATATGGGCAAATATGAATTCAGAGTTTAATGAAATTTCATAAAAATAGGACTTCAGTACAAGAAAAAAGAGCATCCCTTTTACTTAGCACGAGGAAATCTCAACCTATAGGGACTCTGGGGTATCTGTATAAGCCTGTGGGCAGGAGTACTGAAGAAGTTTGAACTTCTATTCTCTACCATTAGAATTATATTCCTTAGCTGAGAAGGACAGTTTTAAAAAAAAAAACACAAGTTTTTTTGACAGTTTTAGCCTTAAGCATATATATATACAAACGCATAATAGATGCTCTGGTTATTGTCACTTACTTTTAATTTTCATCACAGGACTGTGCGTCTCTGGCTTCTTTAGCTTATTTACTCCTTTGCCTCTAGTTTCTGTCATTTTGCCTGCTTAAAAGACAAAGTGAAACCCCTTGACTTCCAGCGTGGCATTGTGTGTACTTTAAATTTGAGTGATTATTGTTTCAGCTGTTTGGCTCCATTGATATGCTTCTGAATAAAGGGCTGCTCTTACACCTAACAGCTTTGTTGAGGTTTCTCCCAGCATCAAGCATAGTTTTATAAATAGCTATACCTATCTATCTTACACTTAAGATACAAGAAGACTATGTTGCACTAAAGAAACAGAGAGGCCACTGGGTAGGGCAGGTTGATTATAAAAATTACTTAAATTATTTCAGTGAAGATACCTCCTTAATCCTACTATCTTCAAACTAAAGATATATATTTAAAGTTACCATGACTTTGACTAAACCATTTTGCAAGTCTTTTACAGACATATGTTGTGCTTATACTGCATAATTGTGCATCATGGCAAAATGTATCCCAGACACTCATGAGTTTCATTCCTTACCTATCTAGCACTCTCTTCTCCTTGAGAAAAGGAATATAAATAAACCAGCCCCTGTGGAATGATTTTCTTTTTAGGAGACTGAAAGGTATTTCTCTTGCCAAGTGGTTTCTCTGCCACCCCTGTTGTTGTGTGTAGGAGGCCTCATAAAGGAACACTTTGCTCATGGTGATCAAATGTCCAGTGCCAAACTTTCCTTATCAGCAACTAAGAGCATGCATCCCATATGGAAATTCATACTTAGTTACTATCCTGACTTTTGACAAGTTTATTCACTACACATTGCAGAAAAAAATTGTATTAATTAAAACTTACTTTTTATTGTGATAGCATTAACCTGGAGGTTTAGAATCAGGCCTGCATTGCACATAAACAGTGAGGTGCTAACAGGGAGAGCCCAGACAATGTTGAATTTGTACCAAGACTTGTACAACCAACCTTTGCAGTTCCCTGAAGCTTGTTAACTCTAACAGAAATTCACTGAACTGTAGTTACCTCTTTGCTAGTTATGCCTGTACTGGTAATTTAACAGTGATAAAATTTAGTCACTGGCATTGAGGTCAACTTGCACAGTCTGGCTAATCCGTGTTGTAAAAATGTCTTATTGAAAATCAAAATTTTCACACCAGTGAGTTTTAGCAAACACTGGATGCACAACCCATGTGAACTGTAGTCTTGAATTAAGTTGAAGAATTGCTGACAAGCTGGTGCACACAGTTATATATATGGTGCACACAATGGGCTTTTGATATATTTTAGGAACCTTGCCAACCTCATCAGATGCACAGTACAGGAGTAGTTCTTACATGTGTCCCTGTGATGCTTTTGTCCATTAATTATTCAGCACACTTTCTGAAACTAAGAAGAAAAAATCACGTGTAAAGCATCCCATGACTTTTATATGGGCAAAATGAGACTTGACAAGATTCTTTCTTCTTTCTCAACAGCAATGAGCACCAACATTCAAAAAGTTCCTAATGCACCTTTTCCAGTGATGCATCCTTACTTTCTTGAGTTTCTTTATGCCTCTGAATCTTGCATGTCTTGCTCCCCATGAGAGATCAAACTTCCTTGTTTAACACATGGGTTTTCAGTCAGTTGTAACAAAGCCACCAGGCTTGTAGGAAGGCACATTTTAAGCAAGACCTAAATCAACAGTAAATAATTAGAGTAACTGGTGGACTTAGGGGTTCAGACAATGAACGGGAAGATTCAGTGATATTTTACTGAGGTGCACAACAGATTTTCAGAGGCTGAAAGACGAGTCCTGAAAGAGGCTGAGAAGTAGATTGCTGAGATATTTCCCCAATAAATTCTTCAGCAGATGTACAGATGGTATTTTGACACAATCTGAGCCAGAAGACTTGGAAGCAAACTTGGCACTGCTGCATGAAACATGAAATACTTTTATGTTTGCCTAACATTTCACTGTGATATATAGATAATGAGTGCTGTGAGTAAAAAATATTTTTACCAATTATTATTACCACTCTGGGTAAGATTTTTGTGTCTACACTTCTTTGCCATTGACATTGACTTCAAAGCAGAAGGAAGAAAACCAGTGAGAAATTATATGAATGATATGAGATAAAAATATATAAAGGAATATTTAAAAAGACCTGAAAGGTCCAATTCTGATCTAGAAGCCTGGGACTTAATCATTCAATTAAGAATCAAAGTAACAGTTTTGGTTACTTACCCCATAAACTGTCGTTCATTATATACAGGTTTTATTGTCTAGACATTCAAAATGAGTCATCTATGTCTAAATCAGATATACAGCTCATCTGACAAGTCTTGAACATCTTTATTTTCTTCTTAATACTATACTGTTATATGATTAATATAATTAAAAGTGTAGTTATAGGTAACATTTTTAAAGTTTTTTAAAGGAATGGTATGGAATACTTCCTTAGTTATAACCTGGTTACTAGGGAAGGCCTAGACCAAGACCAAGAAAACTAAACCACCACACAGATTTTTTGCCCTCTCACTGGCTGAAGCTTCTTAAAGTGATCACAAACATAAGATGAAGAAATTTTAGAGCATTAATCCTGTTTTAACCAGTAACTTAACCTGAGAGTGATAAGTGACAACTCTAATTCTTTACCTCTACACATACATTGTGAAGTCTGTACTGTTAATATTTCTTTAAAGTTTCATTGATTTAGTGAAACAAAAAAAAGAATTTAAAAAAGGTAAAAGAAGCATAAGAAAGTTGTGGGAAAATCTCCCCACTTTGAAAATATCAGGTCTTTAAACAAAACAAAATGAAATAAATTATATAACTATCTTGGCATTTTTCCTGATGTGTAACAACAGCAACATGTTTTAACAGTCAGTACCTCAAGGTTCTATGCATTAGTTCATACAAATGCAGACTGAGACATCTAAGATAGCTAAGTAAATAGCTGAGTGAGAATACAAGGGAAAAACAACAGCAGAAAAACCTGTTTGTTTCATAAGGAATGATTTTTTTTCCTAGATGGCTCATTCCAGAAATGGAAATATTTGAACTAAGTCATACTAGCAATGATCATAGTTCTAGCATCTTTTCTGCAATTTATTATAAATTCTTTTTGGGAGAGGAAAAGTTTTGTGTATTTTTAAAAGTCAAAACACGGCTTTAAATATTCATATTTTCTGAAAGAAAGCATATTGCTTTTCCATTGAGTCATGCTATGGGAATAGAACCCAGACCATGCTGCTGGGATTCCTACAAGAACTTTCAGTTGCTTGTGCATATTGTATAATCTGAGAATCAAGGGACTCAGCTGTAGTTAATTTTCATTTGCTGTTTGTATATAAATGCTTTTAGTACTTAAACTAAATTCAGATCAATTAAACTAATGTTGTTTGACATAATATTCCTTGTTCCAAAATCAATATCCCTTCGTTTGACAGACTTATTCTTGAATTTAGGATGTTTATTATTCTTAAAGCTTACCTATAGACCTGTTTTTTGTCTTTGATGATGTAAAACAGTTCTTCCTTATGTACCATGAGCCAGAGTATAATGGGGTTCAAATTTCTGTGGTAAGTATCTTTAATTGTAAGATCATGTCCATTAACCTCTTGCCATAGTGCTAACTTCCTATCCTTTCCTTTTGTCTTTGTTATTTCTTTGAGACCATATTCTCCCAAGGAATGTACATTCTTTTATAGTGCTCTGCTACGGAGGACATCTTTTTCTGAGGTTGTGGTATTGGACAATGAAAGGTCCTTCACATGATTTCAGATGATGAAGTCTTCCAATTTCATTTCAATCAACAGATTCCATAAAGGTTCATGGCCAAAGAACCTTTTCCTAGACTGAGTTTGGTATCATTTATGTCACTGCCTAGAGAGGAAGGAAGAAGGGGGACTAGACGGAAGCAGTAACTCTTTCAATGTTTATTGTCTGACACTGAGGGGGTGCCCAGTGTTGGTTCCCCGAGTTTCACAGTAATCCAGAGTTGAAGTGAGTCACAGTGTCATGGCAATACTTACTTTCTACTCTTTGTTTCACAAACCCATTTATAGATAGGAAAGCTGCTGTAGGGAAATTCTGTACCACCGTGACTGGTGCTTTCTTGTCCTCCCACAAATAAAGCATTAATCACAATTTGACTCTCAGTTGTGTATTTCTGCAAATATACCCATAGTAATGTCTGCAAGAGCTTGCCTAAATGATATCTGGCTAAGGATTGAATGGAGTCCTTAGGATTTGGTCCACTAGGAGTATTTTTCTTGAGCTTTAGTTCTGCGAAGACAGAGCAGGGCTCATGCCCTTAAGATCCTCTTTACCCTCCCTCTGCAGTACTTATAAATCTTGTGATTTTGTTTTGTCTGGCCCTTGTCCAAAAACAGACCTGTTGAATGAAAGGCAGCTTTGGGATCATTTATCAATGTAACAGTGGGAATAGTGGGCTGAACAGTAGTTTTGTGCTGTTACCAAGTGAAACCACCATGAGCAGTTACCTAATTGGAATAATATGGCACATGTTCCCATAATTGCTCTCCTTTGATAACTTCACTTAAGTCATGTTTTCTTAGTTAATTACCATTAAAAAAATATCTAATGAAGGTAGCAAGGACTAAGGGTTGCAAGAAAAAGTGTATAGGCTGCAATGTGACTTATTTTCAGACACAAATATTTTCTTTACATAAATGGTAATAGAAATGATATAACTTGGCATCAACTGAAAATGTAATCAACAGCTATGGTTCCCAGGTATTTATTATGACTGAAGGTCAGAGTGGAAGAGGGGTTATTAATGAAACTTAAGGCAAACTGTCTCAATTATGCTGCTGGAGGGCAGAGTGCTGACCTCGTTCTCCTTTGCAGCTCCCCAGACCTCCAGACAGACAAGAAATGAAATCTTACCGCTGCAGGTAGATCCTCCCAGTCACTCCACCCTTGAGAACAAAATTAATGAAATGGGCATTGCTCCATGCTTAGAACAGGAATGAAGACAGCAAAGCTGATGATAAATTACATCATATTTCTGGGAGAGATGTGAGACATCATTACAGTTCTGGGCAGCTACCCCAGAAAACAAACAAAAAAACCCCAAACAAAACCCCCAAAACTTTTCACCCTTCCATACTCTGTTCTGTGGAGAGTAGTTTAGCTTTCCCTGACAGAGAAGATTTGCTGCGAGTATTTCTACAGTTTTTCTTAAATAAAACCATGTCATTTAACCCACAAGGTCTTTAAAAGTGTATATTAATCTGAGAGATACACTGATGGACTTATTAAGGAATGTATTAGGGTGGTATCTCTCACCTTATCTCAGGTGCCTAATAGTTAGAGGTCTAAGTCTGACCTGGTGACCTCAGGCTCACTTTATAGTCAGAACTAAAAATGGGCATTCCCAGATTGCAATCCATCTTATTTGAGCTAAGTACACAAGACAGGTCAGATGAATTGTGGCCTGGATTTGCTTCCACTGAGTACAACAGGAAGCCAGGGTAACTAGCAGAGGTTTAGATGTTGAACTTTTGGATGTCTACATTAAGGTAGATGAATTGCACCCTGAAGTTATGCACACTAATAAATTAAACAGTAGAAAGGAACATGCTCTGCCACTTTTCTGCTGACAACCCAAACAAGTTCAGATGGTACCTGGCTGCTTTTGATCCAGGCGAGCTACTGCTGTTCAAACCAGTTCTGGAGTGAGTTGGGGGCAGAGGTGGCTGTTACCAGTTTGGATGTGGCTGCTCAGTTTCTGGAGGCACAAGGATTCCATACAATGGATGCAGGCCTTTCCATGCTGGCTGGCTGTGGTGCCAGAGTGTGGCTGTAAGCACAATTAATTTTATAGTATGGACATAATCTTAGTAGCTACAGGAATAAATTCCTATGAAACCTATTTTACCACTCCAGAAGTCACACTTTTCTACAGATTTCAGTGGAAGCATTCTCTAAAGATATTATAGGGGGAGAAATCCCTTCCTCTAGCTTCCAAGGGCTTCCAGAAACCAACAGCAACCTCTTCTCAGAAAGTATGAAACACTAATGTTACCGATAGAAAATAATAAAGATGGGAGCAACTGTGTGACAACATCTAACTGAAACATTATGCTTTAGGGCTATCATTCTGTTCCCACTGACTTCAAAGTTACAGGATCAGGCCCGAAAAGTTTCAGAGGGTTTTTTTTTGTTTGTTTGTTTGTTTTTCAGGAACGATGATGGCCAGAAATGGAGTTATTTTATTATTTTTATTCTTTATGAGAAACAATGAATAAGAGACCATGCTTACTTTTGACTGGAAATTTTGAAACAACCAGTTCACTTCAGGGGGAAAAGAAAAAAAACCACCAGAAAAACCCCAAACCAAAATAGAAAAAAGCTCTCTGAACTGAATTATTTTTTTTCCACTATGCTCTTGAACACTTTCAAAGAAACTTGACTCAGGACAACCAATGCAATATAAAGCCAAGCTACTAAAACATCTTTCCTTTCCTTAGACATTTGGGGACTGTACTCTCTTTGTGTATTTTGTCATAGGGAAGGAAAACAACTGTGTTCTTGAAATCCCTGTTTCTCTTTCTTGGTAGGTCAATTCTCCTTCATGCAATTTGTTTGGCTCTGCTAATATCTGTGAGGGAATCGGTTTTGATTAATAGCATTTTACCTTTTTTCACTTTAAACTTGCTTATTAGTAGAGTGGTTTTCATTAACCAAGCTGGTAACTAAAATCAATTACACTAACTAAACAAAGCAGAGTGTAAAACAGTGGAAAGATAAAGATAACAATAAGAACTAAAGACCATCACACACAAAAACTCTTCAGTAGGAATAACTAAAACAAACCTGTGCCACCATCACTTTTTCTTTATATATTATGTAAACAACTATTTTACATTTCTGTTTTGCTACTCTACTGATAGAATCCTATAACAATTTCGTTAACCAGGGACCTCTAGAGGCTTCTAGTACCACCTAAAGGCAGTCAGCTATGGGACTGCTCTTTATCCAGTCAGGTTTTGACTGCTTCCAAGGACAGATATTGGACCACTTTCTTGGCAGCCTGTTCCACTGCTGCACTGTCTCCATGAGGAAAAGGTATTTCATTATATATGGTCTGAGTTTCTAATTTCAATTTGTCTTTGCCCCCACTGTGTACTTCTTTGAAGAACTTGGCTGTGTCATCTCTCAACACCCTTCATCAGAGTCAGCCTGTCCCCCTACTCTGGTATCATCTGTACACTTGATGACACAGCTCTCCAACATCTCCTCAGAGGTCACCAGTGAAAACATTAAATAAGCAGGCTCTTTGACAGATCTCTGCACTATTAGTTACCAGCCGAAAGACCCATTAACCACTGTCCTCTAATCCCAACCATCACATCAGATTTTACCCCCCTAGGTGTTCACCAGTACAGACCATGGCATCCTAACTCCAATACTAGGGATACAGTGCTCTCACCTCATCCACAAATCTACTTACTGCTCACAGAAGACAAACAGGTTGTTGGGCATCAGTTGTTCCCAGTAAACCTTTGCTGCCTTTGCAAACCACCTCTTCTCCTTTACATGCCCATGGATTGCAAGACTTTCTTGGTGATTTTCCTATGGACCAAAGTAAGACTCATGAATTCATTTTCCTTGGATCATCCTTTTGCATCTTGCTTTGCTTTAAACATATGCATGTTTACCTTCCCTAGTCTTCGGGGTCCTCCCCTTATCTCCCTGACATTTCAGAGATGATAGAGTCGTCTTGCTATGACACTGGCTGTCACTCTCAGACACAATGTATATGGTTCCAAGGAGTCAAAGGGTTTGAGTTCTCTTACCACAATCCCTGACTTGATCCTCATCCACTGCTCCTACCTCTGTGTGCACTTCCTGTAACCAAAGAAGCGTGGCAGACTCTTGGCAAAAGAAGGTGTTGAGTACCTCAGCTTTATCCATGTCTGCTGTACTAAGCCACCTGCCTCATTCAGCAACCATGCCCTATATTTTTCATTCGTCATTTTACTACTAAAATAACATTATAAGTTCTTGATGATTTTGATGTCCCTTGCAGGGTTCAGCTCGAAGTGAGATTTGGCTTACCTGACACAATTGCTGCATTACTGGGGAACACTTTGAAAATCTTCCTTTGTGGCACATTCCCTCCTTCCATATTGCCTACCCTGAAGATGTCAGGTGGATTAATGTTTCCCATTAGAATTGGGGTTTGTGATCTAGAGGCTTGGTTTACTTAGAAATGATGGAATTTCACAAAACAAGTTCTGATGGAAAGGTTTTACCAAGAAATTTCATTACTGAATTATCATGGATATTTAATTATGGTGTTAATAATTATGAAAATTATTTATCCTGACATTTTTTGATGCAGCTAAATCCCCATTAGCTACAGAAATTTTTCAAGATAATTATGAGTAATTTTCACTACAAAGAACTCAGGAATATTTTATATTTTACTGATGGCCCATTATTAAATGTTGAGAGTTTTGGTTTGGAAAATTAATAGGGTTTTGTTTAGATTTATTGCGAAGGACCAGATTGCAGTGCTCACTATCATAGCAACTAACTCCAATAAAAAGGTCTGATTTCATTTCAGTCAACATTGCTCTTCAAAAAGTAGCATAAAATGTAATATTAGAAAATATTTCAATATTGTTAAGTACAAGGAGACTACTTCCCCTTTTTTTAATCAGAAGGAAAAAAAAAGGTAACAGACATAAGTGGGATGTATTTCATAGAGCAATCTGGTTCAGCAGCATTGTGGTCCTTTTCTTCAGACACCATCACAAATGCTCTGCATTTAATCAATATTTGCATACTGTCCTAACTTTCAAGAGCTTTTCAAGAATGTGAAAATTTCCTCTGAGTTCAAACTTGGGTTTTTGAAGGTCTATAGAAAAATTGGACATTATTTGGAACAAACTGTTCAGAGTTCTAAAACAATGACCTTTATCTGATTGCCAGAATCAGAAAATAATTTGACATTTTAAGTTTAATGAAATATACTTATGTTACTTTTTTTTTCCATTTGTAAATGCAAATGTAAATCTCACAACCTAAATATGGTTATAACCTCTATACAAATTCAGCGTAGTATCATTGTGCTTGTTATAACTGGGACACGTTTGCATGCTTTTACTATAGTCTAAGTAGCAAAAGACTTATAACAAAATTCATGAAATCTTTAAAGTGCCATTTAAATGTTGCCTACCTCCCAGTGTTTCCCATGTTCTAAACTTGCAATATTATATTGTCTAGGTATCTTCTTACTTACATGTATGCTTGTAGGCACACCTAAATGGGTTTAAGTCCTAAAAAAAGCACTTAATTGATGTTTATACTATTTGGAGATTTATAGTTCAAGTATTCTCTTGCACAAAATAAGATTTGTTTCCCTTTTCTTTTACCAGTTAGTCTTATAATTCCCTTCAGGATTAAATCTGGTTTTAGTCTGGTGCTTTCTAGCACTTTCTTTGATGATACCACAGCACTGTACAGGATTATTAGGCAGTAGGTAGTATGGATCCTACCATTATGCTTCTGAAGTAAAAGAAATGAGTTGTGTGAATACAAGCCATGTTGTTTATGTGCCTTGTCTGAAGGTCAAACCTGGGTTTCTAGCAGGATTTATTCACTAGTACAGCCATCCTTTCTTTTCTTGTACAAATAATTATTTACTCTTTAAGACATGGAAGCATCCCATCTTACAGTAATTTATAGCTAATATAAGGGCAATATTTTAGGAGTCAAGAGACCTGAATCTAGAAATTTTTTACAAAATAAGTGTCTAAATGAAAAAAGAAAAAAATCCCTCTCCACATAGCCTCTAACCTGGGTGGTACAGTGCTGGTAGGAGGCATATATACGTTCAATCTCCCCCCGCAAAAAAAGTGGGGACACCATTTTTTGACAAAAAGTTAAAATCTTGGCAACACTACTCCAAAGATTGTTTTGTGAGACAGAGATTGCTAAATTGTCAGAGCTCAAGACATATTTTGTGTCTGTAACTTCCAGACAACAGTCACAAACTTCTCTCCCACTTCTTGAGCTAGGTGACCTCCTGTCCAGCAGGCTGGATTGTGGCTGCTGTTCTTATGTGTTCAACACTCCCATCTAGCACGTAGAGAAGTCTTTGTACCCAGCAAAGGGTTGTGCTGTCTACAAAAGGTCATAGGTAGTATGACACATGGTGATAGCAGGGAAGTAACCCTGAAGAATAATTTTAGTCCACAGAAAGATGGTGAAATAAGAGGAATAATCAGAATAACAAAGTTAGTAAGTGGTCCAGTAAGATACTCAACCTTTCCGTTTAACTGAGTTTTTGTCAATCCCTCCTGGATCTTTTGTTAAGCTAATAGTTCAAGTAGAAAAACTAAACTTTGGACCAACTCATATAAATTTCTAGAAATTGAGAGATCTGGCTGTCTCTTTTCTTATGTAATGTTTCATCTCACAACCCTTTTGCCAAGCTAGACTTGCTCACATTTGGGAAAGCTACCACTACAGTGCTTTTCTACTGTCCATAAAGACACGTGGCAATACTATTTTCTGGTTCATCCGCTCTGATACTGAGATATTGGACAAGCCAAATTTCTGGTCCAAAGGGAGACAAAACAACATGTTCTAAAATAATTATTCTTCACCAGTGTGTCAAGGAAAACTACTTTGGGTTATCATGTACAGAAAACACACTTCAGCACACTATGTTGGTCCCTCTCTGTTAAGAAAACCAACAAACAACTGACTTAAATGATGTCCTGACTTAGAATTATTTTCTAAAAGAGACTTTTGGTATTTTGTATCTAGCTTTTTTTAAAATAGCTTAATTTCTATAATAAAATAAATCTGCTACGCCAATAGAACACTCTTTCTACAAGGAACTTCATCCAAAGCAAACCAATCTATATCTATCTAGAACAAATATATATATATATATATTGAACTCAGTAAGGACCTTTTTGATTTTTATCCTCTCTAAATTTGGTTGTAAGTATATTAACATTACAGTCCTCATGTGTAATAGAAAAATATATGCTTTGTTTGCAGTACTTACTATTAACACCAAGGTGAAGGACATACGAAAGGGTGACCACAGTTTTAAATATGGTGTCAAGATCAGTTATTGCATGAAATTTTCATGCACTAAAGGGACTCTGTCAGGTCAAATTAGGTCTTACATTTTGTTTTGATAAAGAAAAACCTTTAAAAGTCTTAAAAATTAAACACTTATGTGATTATTTGTTCAACATTCCAATGGGAATGTGTGTTGGTTTTTTTTTGTTTGTTTTTTTAACACAAGCATTGAACTACAGTATTCATAATGCAAACATCACACTGTTGTGCTGATCACTTCTGGCCCATGAGAACCTAAATCTCTGAACTGAGTTTCAAGAGGTTTTAAAGCTTAACATGACAAGACTGGTTTTTCTCTCAGAGTTAAGGGAAAAGAGTAAATAAACAATATAAAAGATAAGGCAGGGGTATTCTCATATATAAACAGAAATTGAAAAAGGTTTGTTGAAACCTGTTTTGAGAGGGATGGAATTGTTCTTTTGTTTTGTAAAGGCAAGTAATCTGTATTGAAGAATATTCTATTCAATAAAGAAAATGCAAACATGAGGTTTATATTACAAAAATAATCTGCCTAAATACAGTATTTTTTATCTAGAAAGAGAATCTAAACAAAATTATCTCAGGTTATAATAGATTCCAAACTAAAGGTATGTCAATAAATTTCACATGTGCAAACAGGTTGTGAAATCTTCATATGTGGAAATTTGCAGCAAACATCTAATAACAAATGTTCTGCTTTATTACTGAGGGTGGTGGGAAATATTTGGAGCTGCTATACATCTGCCTGAAAGACTGAATGTTCTCAGAAAAAAAATTGGCCTTTGGGTCCATTATTTTCATAGAAACTTGAAGAATGAAGAAAACTATATAGTTAAAGTATCAAACTCCTGAACTTAGAAAAGTGTGGGGTGTGTTTTTTGCAATGTTGGAATTATCAGAAATAAGCACTACATATTTTCTTAATAATTTCCATTAAAAATTTAAAATTAATACTTTGTTAATGTCAATAATAATAAAAGTAGCAGTACTTTGGAGGTGCAAATAGGAAAATGTACAGATTCAAAAAGAAGATGATTCTTAAGACAGCAATATAGGGCATTTCAAATGGTTGAACGTCTTGCCTCCCAAACCAATGTCTACAAGAATGCTGAGAATTTTTTGTCCCTCCTTTTGTATTAAATTCTGCTCTCCTGTAAAAGCATCCTAGTCTGTACTTCACAGAAGCAGCATCTCTTTTGTTTACTGTCCTCTAAAATGATCTAAGGGTGTTCTGTCCTTCTGTTCATCATATTCATATTGCTTATAGTTTGATGATCACAGTATCATAGAATGTTGAAAGGTTGGAATGGACCTTAAAGATCATCTCCTTAAAGGCCCAGCTCCCCCTGCCATGGGCAAGGACACCTTGTACTAGACCAGATGGCTCAAGGCCTTATCCAACCTGGCCTTGAACACCTGCAGGGGTGGGATGTCCACAACCTTCCTGGGCAACCGGTTCCAGTGTTTAATAACCCTCACAGTAAAAAACATCTTCCTCATATCTAACGTAAATCTTCCCTCTTTCAGTTTTTCCCCTGCACTCCCTGTCTTATCACTGATGAAGAGTCCCTCTCTGGCTTCCCTGTAGGCTCCCTTCTGGTACTAGAAAGTTGCTATAATGTCAGTGTAGAAGCAGGCTTAAAGATGCTTCAAAAAGAAAGGCAGCAAGATCAAAGTCCTTTATCCTTCTTCGGCAAACTGAATAGAAAAGCAATTATTTTATAAAACCAAACACATTCTCAGTTCAACAAGTAGAATCATCTACCAGTTTGCAATATACTGGTAGCAAAACAGCTAATACGGTTACTCTGCGAGTAAACCAGAATGAAAAGTGGCATCTGTACCTCAGAAGTCTGAATAAAAATGTAGATATTTCTATTTTTTTTTAATGAGAGAAAAGGAAGTAAAAATTCTCTTTTATTACCTTTTAACAATTCTGTCTGAATTCTCAGATAGTTTGCCTATGTTGGCTTGCATCAGCTTGACTCTAAGTCCTCAGTTTAAAAATTAATAACGAAACTCCTTTAAACAGACCTGGATCTTATCCAGGGATCCAGAAGCTGTTTATTTCTTTTGGATGACATAAAAAAGATGTTTTTATTTATAGCATACCTACTGGTTCCAATCATTCCAAAAGGCTGCATAAAAATAGGGGGAAATGACTGCCAAGAAGACATTTACACTGAGTTCCCCAAATTATTTGGTGAGAGGGTCATTTATATTTTTATGCCTACTGCCATGTGTAGGACAGTGCATAGTTTATGTCCTTCAGGAACAGACTGGAAAGAAGTAACTTTTTGCCTTTTTGTTCCCACCTGTCCAGAGGAGCAGTGATTTACCCCATATTAACCTCTCCATTCTTCCATGTCTCTCTAACTAGTCACTCCCTAGCAGCCAGTCATGCAACCAGATTGTAGGATCCAGCCAAAAGAATTCGAATGCTTAAATTAAACTTAGATACAAGTTCATGTTACCTTTAATTAGATACCTATATTTGATCAGAGCTGTACTACAGAGTGCTGCACTGAACTGGACCGTTTCAGCCAGAGATTCTCACCAGAGCTGCAGCTTTTGTTCTCCCAAGCCCGGTGTTTCATTTGCTACCAAGTCAATCAATGAAAAGTCAGCCAGTTAGCTCAGGCCAGTACACAGCATCCCCTGGGGGGCTGGCAAACTGCATTTCCTGCTTGGAAAGGCACAAGCTAAGGATATTACACGAGGGCTACACTGTATGAGTTCAACTTGAAACTTGTGGCTACACAAATATCAGTAAACAAACAAAGCCAAGACATGCGTTTAAATACTGGTAAACTGTTACGTGCTCCTTCATGTGGTCTCTGCTTGCTAACATGCTCATTTAGTACAAGAAAGTCGTGGGCCTGTTACAGTGGGTCCAGAGGAGGTCGCAGAGATCATCTGTGGGCTGGAGCCCCTCCCCTGTGAGGACAGACTGAGGGAGCTGGGGGTTGTTCAGCCCGGAAAAGAGAAGGCTCTGGGGAGACCTGAGCACTTTTTAGTACCTAAAGGTTCCACATAGTGTTAGAATCATAAAATGACCGGGGTTGGAAGATGAGGACAAACTTTTTAGCAAGGTCTGTTGCTACAGGACAAGGGGTAATGGTTTTGAACCAAGAGAGTGTAAATTAAAACTAGATATAAGGGACAAATTTTTATTATGAGAGTGGTGAAATGCTGGAACAGGTTGTCCAGAGGAGTGGTGGATCCCCCAACCCTGGAAACATTCAAGGTCAGGCTGGATGGGGCCATGAGAAACCTGATCTAGATGAACTTTTCCCTGTGCATTGCAGGGAGTTGACCAAGATGACTTTTAAAAGTCTTTTCCAACTCAAACCATTCTATTATACTATGATTCCAGGATCTTGTTCCAAATCCAGTGTCTCGGCTCCGCCACCTGTGATATGTAAAAAGGGAATTTAAGTAGATTGACACCATACACAGAGACTTTCAGCACCATGCCCAGAGGATGGATCTCACCTTACCAGTGTATGTGTAACCTGTGAGACCTACCTACTAGATTTTGTGATGTACAAAATCTAGGTCTGTTTGATTCCTGTTCCTAGGCAGCTTCATTAAAGCTGAATTCCTCTTGCTCATGTTGTCTATGATAACAGTAGCCAATGTGAAGCAATGAAAATATGTTCTAACCTTCCCAAATTCCCACTAGGTATGTACAGGTCAGGCTAAAATATGGTTTTGATTAAATTGAATGAAATCTAAGTCTTGAGTAGAAAAGGAAAAGAAACACCTTGACCTTTATCTTTTGGCACAAAGTAGACACCAATATTGTTTTAAAACCAATGTGGATACAGGATTTTTATAAAACTAATATTTCAGGAACCAGTCCTAAAAACCACACTGTTGTCTTGACCATGTAACAGCCCTTGAGTTCCTGTGTTTATACCATATCTTCTTCCTCACTGTTAAACTGCAAGGGACTTCTTACTTGTACCATGTTACTCAAGTAGCAGTTCAGATTCCATCCACCCTTATTTGCTATCTTTAAGTCATTAAACACTCTCACTCTCTTTGTTCCTCTTCTACCTATTTTTCCAGAGGTGTGGGGTAAATTTCTGGAAGAGCTTAATGAAATTTCTAGAAGACCAGGAGTTCTGAGCCTTGAGTCAATGTTTTAGTTGGGCTGATTTTGCAATTTCAACCCCTCAAAATGAAAGAATGATAATACAGACTGAATCAGAAGCATGGCAGGTGCATATTTAAAGCCTTGTGGGGTCACTTATATGCAGCAGCAGCATTTTAGCCACAGTAGTGTATTTAAAGCAATGTTGTATGTAGAGGTAAAACTTTTAAAACTTACTGGTCAATAAGTTCATCACATCCAACAGAAACCTTTGGTTTTGATAGATGTTACCTTCAGTAGTGACAGGACCCCTCTCTGGCCCGTAAGTTCCTACTGCAGCCCTGTGTTGACTTAATTTTAAGGAGTTTTTGCATGTGCAGCAAAATTAGAACTCTAAAAGGAAAAATCCTCTATAAACGTAATCTTTCAAGTATTTAATTTAGACCAATATGTGGATCAACATTGCAGCACCCTCTGTTTAAAGAAAGGCATAGAGAAACTTTGTTTCCTCATAGATCATAGCAGCCATACTTCAGGAAAAAATAAAAAGATTGCAGATACTGGCAGTGTTTTGCTTTTTATTTATTTGTTTGTTTAGTTTGGTTAGTTGGTGGGAATATGGCACTTTGGCTGCAGCTCCCTGCCTTTGTGGGTTTCATTTATCTGAAGGACTTACATTCTCACAAAGGTTTCTGTACATGGTAGTTTGTCATTGAGGAGGATTAAAGAGGGATCAGTTACAAGACTGCTTATATTTACTCTATCTACATCACTTCTTCCTACCTTAATGAAATCATAGCCTAGCACATGAGTTATTTGTGTATCTGTAACAAGTTTACCTGATATTAAGAGCTGATTGAATACAAACCAGAGGTTGAAGCTTTTCTGTCTCAATATTTGCCCTTTACTTGTGGTCACAAAACACCCATTGATTTCAAGAGCACAAACATTTCTTGGTGGTGAGAGTTAATCTCTTTTTCATGCTTGTTTACACACTCTGTTCAGTCCAAGAAGCCCGTTGCACTTTTCACCTTGGTCTACAAGTAGTTATGTAAACAAATGCTTCAAACCTGAGCGACACCCTTTTGTGTCCACCCCTGTTTGTTTAACTCATGCTTCTGCTCCCTGTTCCTACTTGGGTTATATATTCATTTTAGAGCTAAGACTCTGAGATCAAAGGGTCTGAAGGTACACAGAGAAAACTCTAGGTGAGCAAAGGGCTGGACTGACCTTCATGCACATCCTTTAGTTTCAAAACCACTCTGTCTTCAGATACTCAAATCTTGTGTACGGTTATATATATGTGTACCTGTGTAGTCATATAGTAAGTAGTAAGTAGAGTAGGGTGTAGAGTAGTGTAGTCTAGTGTAGTTAATAATGAGAGATTCCATATCTCTATAAAGAAAAAGATAGATAAACATTACTTACCAGGAAGAAAAATTAACCACATGCTTGATTGAAACCTGAGATTACTTCAATACGACAGGGGTTGTATGTTTTCTTCAAATACTTAAGATAACAAGCATAGCTGGAAAATACAGCTTTGCTTTGTATAGGTGAGCTGACCTGTGCAAATACGTATTTTCTTCTTCTTGTGCTGGTTCAAAGTTCATAATTTCTTTGTTCCATGATAGGCACAAAAGTATTGTTCTTGGAAGGGCTGAGCTGATGTGATAATAATGATGGACAGTAGCAAGACCCAAATGACTGTGGGTGACTTTTACAGAGTGATAAACACACCAACCTCAATTCTGCAAAGCACTTTAAGTGAGAGCTCATGCCTATCAAAGTCATTATCCACAGAGCAAGTTGTAACAATACACACAGCAAAACTCTTTTTCTTTGACTGAGTCACGATTCCAGTTTCTGATGCTTTATCCTTTGATGAACAGTATGGAAGGAAAACTAGCTACAATGTATAATCCTAATACTGTTTTAATTACAGTTTACATATACAGTTAAATTTCCAAATAATCCACTTATTAAAAGAAATAGTAATGTTTCTTGCATTTTAAAAGATTTTTCCTTAAAGACTGATGAATATGATATACTTAGAAGCCACAACGTTGACCCAGATCAGAAGCCTTCACTTCATAGCTATGCTGCTCCTTTACTGCAGAAGAACAAACTCACAGTGGTATCCCAACATGATTCCATGTGAATAATGGTTTTCACCAACATACCCCAGGTACGCCGACATTGGCTCTCAGATAGACATTAGGGTTAAAAATTCCTGTAGAACATCCTTCCAGGTCCCACCATAATCTGTCTGCAGCCTCTGGTACCACATCATTCTTCAGTGTATCTAAATATGAGGTTAATTCAAGTATTATCTACTTGTAGTTCATAATAAAAGAAAGAAGGAGAGGGACAAGAAAAGTTCTACTACGGCTTAAATCCATTAAAAACTCTTTTATGCGTGCACTGGCAGATCAGAAAAGACAAGGTAATATTATATTACTGTCCCAGGGACTCAGACTCCTTAGTTCCTATAAAGAAATTTGGGTCTTTTTGGCTTGGTGTCTGTCAGCACACATCACTGACAGTCTCTTAATCTCACTGGGATGTGGCTGAGGGCTTTAATATTTTATTTTTAAGAAGGAACTCATCAGCCAGTCCAGGATTAAGAGAGTTCATAGGTTCCATGAGCACAGAACAAACTATTGGTAATTGTTAATATACTGTCAATGTTGTTAAAACATGCATGTGTATGCTTGTATGACGATGATCTCAGAGGTCTCTTCCAACCCAGTTGCTTCTATGATTCTGTGATAATTTTTGGAAATTTTGTATATAAAGATTTTTTTCCCCAGATACTAAGCTAGCAGATGACATCCAGGCTACCTACAGATTTTATCTCCAGGGAGAGCAAAGCCATATTAATGGTGTCACAACAAATTTTCTCTCATTTGATCTCTAAACATTCATAGTAATATCCTAAAGGAAGAGCACTACTAATACACAGTAACCCATCAACTTACAACTGGTATATAAGACAGCAGACACATGAGGCTGTGTCTTCTTAGAAAATGGGCATTATCAAAGAGTCAACTTCCAGTCTGAGTTTAAGACTCCACAAAATACCAGGCAATATGAGGAGATGAAAAAGTCTCTTAAGCAATCATAGTGAAATGGGACTCATCAGTGTCTATGGGACTATGCAAGCAACTAAAGAGTAATCAAGCTTGCATAGCCTATTCTGGTTAGGCAAGCATTATGAGGTGGTTTTTCATCACCACAGAAGATTTTTGGAAGATCATTCCAAGGTGTCCATAGCTTTTCAGTCTTTCTCAGAATACCAAACCTAAAGACGCCAGTGAAAATGCAGACAGATCCTGGTGGGCTGAATATTTGACAGTGGTATTATGCATGGTTTACTCTTAAGTCAAACCCATTCCCACCACTCTAATTTCTACCTGTGTGCTTTTATTTTCTCACATAAGGACTCTATTGTGTGTTCAGAAATGGCATATCTGCCTTGTTGGCCTTGGCAGCCTGGCATGTCTGAGCACACACTGGATAAATCTACTTACAGGAGATGGTAAGAGAGCTGATGCCTTAAGTTGAACATCTTTGGGGCTGGCATCAAGCTGTATTGATGTTATCCTGACCTCTCGTGTACCTTGTTGCTAGAGAGTTTTGGCTTGTCTGGCAAACTTGGTCTTGGCAGTCAGCCTCCAATACCAGAAAAGAGACCAGCAGTCAGGGCAGCACAAGGTTTGAGAATGACTGAGAAACGATGGGAAGAATGGGAAAGATGTTTTTGTCTTCATAGCCCTTTTCCCATTAGTCAGTGAGGGACTGACAACTTCTAAGGAGTGGTATTTGATATTTAGTCCTTACTGGCGAGAGATTGTGTGGAACCTCTGTGCAAAATGGAGAAGCTTTTCTCTTAGGGGCTTTTTCTTACTAGTGAAACAACATGGAGACACTAACAAATAGGAGAGCATTGTGTGCTACCTCTGCCGCACGGCTTTTGAATAGACATCCGGCACTGGAACATGCTCACAGCTGTGTTGCATTTCAGGTTGCTCCATGTCATGAGGCACCAGGGTGTAGGTTTTCCTGGTGGCTTCAAAGGGTGCACTGAACTGCTTTGTGACACCTGGGGCTTGTTAGAGTTTTCCTTCAGGCATTCCAGATGGAGCACTTCAGTGGTACTTTAGCATGAGCTCTGAGGCCAGGACTAGTGTGTCTACAACAGCAATTTACTTCAGGTCAGGAACAGGCTTCTGAAGTTAATCATCCAGTTAACCCCTCCAACTGCTTCTTGGATTGCATCATGGAGTGGTCTTGAATCACAGGAAATCAATACTTTTTGGGTCAACATAAACCAAAAGGGGCTTTTTGGCATTGCATTTAACATGTAGCAAGTGATAACAGGCTGAAGTTTACAGTATAAAACAGAACTAGTTCAAGCTTCTGAAGTGGCTATAAAAGGATTATTGCATCCACAAGTCATCTTCATATCTGTCTTAATGGGTATGCTCCCATCAAACCTTGCTAATGTGAGTGTAGCTTGTGTAGATAGTTGGAAATTTGAACTTGAGAGAGCTGCTAGAGGCATTTTGCAATGGTTGATATTTCAGAAGACTGTAATAAATAATCATTTGAATCTTTCCACATATAGGTAAACATTTCTTTATATCCTCATTCAAAATAACAGTTTCTGCAATTATCGCACGTTGATTTTTGTGGTGATTGTTACTACAGCTGCATAGTAGTACTTCAATGGGCACCCAGTGATCCCATTGTGCTAGGCTGTGCACATGCGCACTGAAAGACAAGATTTAATCCTTTTACTATTTAGTCTGAGTGTAAAGCCTTCGTTGATCTACAGCCTGAAACATGAGAGCTTATATTCTTTTCATACTTTATTTATAACAGTGACATTTGTGCTCTGTTAATGCAGTGTATTGTTCAGAGCCTTTTGCAGAATGTACTTGATATTATGGTTCATTCGTAACGTCTCCCTTCAAGTGATAACTTGCTTGAGTGTTGACCTGATAAAGCATGCTCTGTCAATATTGAGACCTTTCCATCAGCTGTTGATGGCATGCCTAGTTAAAATAAAATAAAATTCAAATGAATGTGACACATGAATTCATTCCTTCTATGTTGTTATACCAAAAGCTAAAGGTGATGAATCATAAATGCAAATAGGTGTGAATTCATTTAAGACAATCTTTGTGCTGTGATGTCTTTTTGAGATGACAAATAATTATGAAATGTTAGTTCAAGTGAAGAAAATGTCTGTGTCACTCATAAGTTCCAAACCCACTGAGTTTTGCATGATTACTACCACAGATCTTGGAATCCAGGCTAACTTTCCCAATCTTTCAATTAGGCCTAAGTGGAGAGTCTCATAAATTCTGAGCCTTTCTGAAATCTTGGTATGTTCCAGCGATTGCTATCTGAATCCCACCTACTAAGTGATGATAGAACCAGGCTTCAAGTTACTAGCAGCTACTTAGGTCTCTTGATTTCTATTACACATTTGTGTAGTTGACTCTGCCTTTTTACTCATTAATCTGGCTATAACTTTGGAGATCTCTCTTCATGGTGATGTAAAATTTTAGTGAGGAGGAAGAAGACCTGATAGAAAATGAAGTATTCTGCATGGAACAATCATGTGGGACCCAGGAGAATAATTTAAAATATACTGACTGGCTTTAGACAGATCCCTTGGCTGCACAACGTCTTTTATTTGTTTTACTTTCTTTCTCTCATTCTCCTTCTTCCTTTTTTCTTTCTACTCATTATCACTTTCCTTGCTGTCAGCAGTGCTTAGAATTTGCTGTTGACTGATTTATCATCTTTTCACCACAGAAAGGTAATGCAAACTACAAATGGTAGCTCTCCCCATGTTTTAACCCTCACTTTTTTTCTCAATGAGAATCTCATGTGTCTCAGACTTCAGATATGTACCTACCTCACAACAGAACCAAACAATTCCCTAAGCTTTTATGTAGGCCTAGCTTTGTGTTTCAGTCCTTTGAACTAATCAGGATTATTTCAGAGTATTTGATTAGGTATACAGTGTAATCCCCTTCCTACTGGCAGCTATGATCCACAGGTAATAATGCAAACTCTGAAGAATAAAAGCATTTCAGTGAGAAAAGAGAGAGCCATAACAAGGGCATCTACATACTTAGCTGATCAAGTTGTTCCTCATATCAGGTTTTCTGGTACATCTGATATTCTAGTACCTCTAAAAACAATCATCTCCTAAATAAATGCTGGAATACTCCATGACTGGAATTTTATTTTCTTAATAAGTGAAATGGTTGTTTCCAGTTCTTTTGAATAGGAATGTTATTCAGGAATGATGGCGACCTGAAAATTATTATCTCTATGCTTGTGTCATTAGTCTCAAAGAAACATATGTACCTTTTCCTTCTTAAAATCATAACCATTATTAGCTGGTATGTTGTAGTTCTGGATTCTTTGAGTTAGGGGACCCCTATTTATATAACTTAGCTGAAGATCCTTACCTTAGAGTTTGGAAAATAATGTGAATATACCAATAAATGTTTTGGATTTTAAACGAAAGACGAAGAATACTTGAAAGAAAAATATGGTGACATTATGGTGGATTGGGAAAGCTCTTATTGAAAAAGAGCTTATCTCAAAGAAAGTAACATTGAACTGAATGAGATTTTATTATGAGCAACATTTTAGTCAGTGTAAGTTAAATCATTAGAACTAAGCCCAGAAAAAACAAGAGAAGATTTTGATATATGCTCCAAACTACTTCGTCTATTATTATAAGTATAATGAGGAGACATTATGAGAGACACAATAGAAATGTCTTTTATTATTATTATGTTTTGCTTATGTTATTCCACGGTAAATATTTTTCAGTGACATTGTTGCAGTTTGCTTTGGGAACTTTTAGACATGCTTGACCTATAATATGCACACTATAAAATTAATTTAATGTTTTACTACATTTGCCTTTGAACATGGGTCCTCTTCATTTTTTATGGTTAAGTGAAATGTGGAATGCTAAATTCCAGAGTTGGCAGCTGTATGCTCCACTAGTTATTCATTTCTACACTGCAGATTTTGTTTCAAAGGCATCATTCCTGAGCTGGATGGTATCCATTTTTCTGGGTGTTGTACTACAATCTATCCCCCAGACTTGAGCAGACAATCTTGTTCTAGATGATTTCTTAAGGGTACTAGAATATGGAAAATTAATTTTTTAAATTTTATAAACAAACTGTATATAGATATGTATAAAATCTTCCATTGTTCTTCTGAATATATGGATTTTCAATATTTCTCCCAGAAAAAAAACCCACAAAAACAACCAGAATCTGCAAAATTTTCTTTATGCTAATCTTATAAAATTTTCCTGAATTTTACATTTCATTTAAGACTAAAAAAGAGGTTTTATAGACAGCAAGAAAAAAAGAATCTAAACTTATTCTAGATTATAAGAATATTTAAAATCTTTTGTAGCAGTACAGATTGTAGCAGAGATAGAAGTAGTAGTAACCTGGGAGTAATGTCTGCCCTTAAAATCTAAAAGAAACATTTTTGTAAGAGAACTAGTCAATGAACATCATAATGAATTATGTATCTTTGATTTCTGTACAGTTAATAGGTGAAGTGAGGGCTCCTATTAAACAGTTTTCCTAGAGCGGAAACCCCAACAAAGTTTAATGAGAGAAACAAAACCAGTTAATAAAGTACATCTAATCCCATAATCATTTTCTATGGTAGATGGGTTTTAATTACTGACTGTAGAACTTGCAGATTTTCATTTCAGTGGATCCAATCTTTTCCTAGTGATTTTACCAAGCTGTGACTAAGTTACCTATTTCAAAAATGGAGGAGAAATTAAATAGGCGGATAAAAGTCTTCCACACCCTGATCATGAAATGTAATAATTGCAAAAATTGTCTTGTGTAATGCAAGTAAATCATGGAACGCAAGACAGCAGACACTGAAAATAATTTTGAGTGAGATTAGCCACACAAAACTTCAGTCATTTAGGTCTGAATGCTACCCTACCCCCCTTCTCCAGCCGCAATGTTGCTTTGGAAACAACTAACTGTGTCAGATGTTTAAGATAACAAATAATCACAATCATCCTTAATTGCCAATAAACTGATCTCTGGTGAGTGGTTTTGGTTCTCTCAAGCTTGCTATGCATGGAAACCAGAGTAAAGCAGGAGAAAGTTGAGTCCTGAGGTCTTTTTTTATAATGAAGTCAGGGCACAACTGAGACATCCATGAACCTAGTTGGGGCAAAAAGTTAGACATTGATCAGAGGCTGAAATTCTTGTGCTCCTAGGAGTTACCTATTTCTTTCTTTTGGCTATGATGAGCAAAGGATGACTGGCTTAGATTTAGACAGAAAATTTTTAAGTGCCTAAGGTAAAATGGGATCACCCTTATGGATTTGTCTCTAGGAAAAAAGAGATCAGACTGTGGCACAACTAAATTTCCTTCCCAAGGTGTGGAGAAGTGTGAAGCAAGAAAGGCCCTGACTTTCAGCTCTGTCTTCTAAAATGGCACAGGATAGAGTGCAGTTTCAGTTTTGACCTTTTAAAGAGTCTTTTACAGTAGGTTTTGAAGGAAGCCTGTTAAAGCAACATTGTGCAGAGGGAAGTTAGTGCTAGTCTCTCACATGTTGCAAAAGCTGCTGTCTTGCAGTAAATATTTTGGTTTTTTTGAGAGGTGTTTATACGTTTCTTATGTTACTGTTGGTTTAGCTGGTAAATATTTCAATTGCTGTTATCTTTTTCTTTCTTTTTTTTTTTCTTTTTGTCCCTTCTTGTTTTATTTCCTGGAGAATGGTTTGTTCTTAAGTATCCTAAACCCTCCAGTCCTCACTGAAGGAATAAGTCCTCTTCAGCTGGGATCTAATTATTTAAGCAAGAACTATTTTAAAAATAAATTTTACAGAGTATACTCTGATATTCTGCACATAGAGATATTTTATAGATGGTCTCATTGATGTTGGACTTTTGAAATAGCAGCTCTTTTCATGTAGCAACTAAAACCGAAATCTTCGGTTGTTCCAACACAGAGAAATGGCATAATTTCTGTTTCTTTCTCCTGCCCATGAACTTCCATTTCTAGTAACAATTTTTTTCAAAATGAAGAAACGTGGTTGCCATTTTAGAACCTGTGTTTATCCTTCTGTCTTTTCTCTGTAAAGCACCACTGTTTATCTTAGCTGTATTGTTTTCAGAGAAGAACAACAGCTAGACATTTCAGAGATTGGTATCATGCTGATAAATTGCTACAGACCGAGGAAAAGCTGCAGTAGAGCCATCATTTCTTTTTCACTCTGCAAGAAGTCTGCATAGAAACCACCCTGGCACTAGGACAAAATTCATGGCTAACACTAGAAAAACATAACATTTCCACCTCATTCGAGAGCATTCTCTTGGCCTCTGTTCTGCTGTCATTTGCTCACAGCATAACACCAATTTTCATGCACTTTAAGTAAGAGCTGAGTGCCACAGCTGCCTGCTTTAAAAGTACCAGTGTTGGTATTCTGCCATCACACTACCTGCGTACACGTCAGGTTATATTAAACCGGAGTAAGAAGTTGACAGCTAATGCATGTCACTTTGACAGATGTGTAGTAGAAACAGTTAAACTTTTGAAATGGACAACTTTTGCTCCTAATAGTCTGGTCCTGCCAAAGTGAATATGTTTTGGCTGCTTCGTATGCTTCCATTACTGTAAACCTGAGGAAGTGTTCTCGTATGCTAGTACAGATTTCATATTTTCCCATTTGTTTTACCTTAGTACATCAATAGACCATTAAGTACTTCACCTTGTATACATTATTTTTCTAAATTCAAAATGATGGCTGCTTCTTTAGTAGACAGTGTGGCTTAATCAGAGACTGAAACATAAAAATGGCCAGTCTCTGCTGCCAGGTTTATAGATTGCTATGAAAAGAACTTATTGAATCTTTCACTTTTTCAGTCATTTGCCTTTCTTGTCTGATTTGTAAATATTCCTGAGCTGAACTTTCTCCTAGTATATAAATGACAAAATTTAACGTAGCAGGATCCTAAAGATTAGTTATCATTCTGGTAATTCTATGAATTAGAAAAAATTAATACTAATATGACTCCACGACTTGGAAGATCAGAAAAGCAGCTGTTTATTAAAAGTAGCTTTACCTGCAATGAGAGGTTTGTGGCACATTTGAGGATGCACCATGAAGTTTTAACTATAATCACAAAGTCTTTTTATAAAAACTTATCTATGTGCTTATTGTGTCAATAAATTTTGTAAATCTCTCAGAGTTTTACAAACTCCTCTCTATAATGCTAAATCCCTTAGTTTATTCAAATAATCTAAAACTTCTTTGCCCCCAAAGTCCCCCATAGTCCAGGAACAGTTACATTGAATTAAAAGAAAATGAGGCTATTTCCCTGGGTGAAATACCCTTTGATGACCTTGTAGCAAGTGTGTACATGAAACGACGTCAGAATTAAGTGTTTGACATAAATTATACAAGCTATATATGCTTTTATCCCAAAAGACATCCAGAAGACTAGGAGCCTACATGTGCCAATGCACATGAAAGATTGGCTTTTGCTGTAATTGCACAGCAATATAAGTACACAGTTTGTCTGGATGGGATTGAGGTGAGTAGGAAAGATGAAGTCCATACAGCCAGGAATCTGGAAACCCAGTCTTCACTTTCAGTACTGTTTCTACCTGACCATAGCACCTCATATCACCCTTCTGATGCCCTTATTTATTCATTAGCTATTGAATGCTTTGTCTTCATTGGTGGCAAACTCTATGTGATGATGACATCCTCTCATTGATTTAAGATCTCTATGGGAATCTAGAAGTTTAATGTAAAATACAAAGAAAAAAACAAAGCACGCATAGTCACGGCAACACCTTAGGCAACAGAAATGCCTTTCCTGCAGTTGGTTTGCTTCTTATATCCACTGAACTGAGAAGCCAAAGCTCCAGGGCACAAGTGTATAAATATTGAGTAGGAAATTGTGTCATCGTTCCCTCCTCCAGAATAAAAATGTGTTAGTCTCAGGCCAGCTCTTTGCCAGGCATTTGACTGGGGTTTTCCAGTAGCAGCAGTTAGGCCTAAGGCTTGTTCTTTGGCAGGCTGTCCTGATACTCTTTGGCACTACCCTGCTGCTGGTTTTGTTGGCTTCTGTATAATAAAAATTAGCTTAGAGTTAGGCAACTGCTGAGGATCTGTCTGGTCTTTATTTCTTTCTGACATTTTTTCTGGTTTGAACATAAACTGCAACACTAAATTAGGGTTGGATTTGCAATACAGGTCCTGCATTGCAAAACAAAAATTGTACAGTAAAAAAAGTCAGTTACATCCTTAGTAAAGTTTTTATTATTATTTTTTAATTTAAGTAAATAATATTAAAATATATAGTAAATAAATAGTATTTTTATTTTATTTAAGTACTTCAAATAAACAAACAAAACATTGATTACCATTGATTCTGATTGAACTTGTAGTTACAAGATCACAAAATAATTCAGGATGGAAAGGACCTTATGAGGTTTAGAGCAGGGTCTGCTATGAGATCAGACCAGGATGCTCAGGACTTTTTTCAGCTGGTCTTGGAAACCTCCAAGGAATGAGCCTGAATAGCCTTTCTCCTTTAGGGTCATAGAATCATTAAGGTTGGAAAAGACCTCCAAGATCATCAAGTCCAGCCTTCAACTTTAGTTTCAACTTGTGCCTCTTGTCTCTCATGCTCTCACCAAGCACTGCTGTAAGCAATCCACCTCTTTACTGCTATCCTGAGGCACAGACTGTGACTGCAGCACCAAATGTAGCCTGTGTGACAAGGAGGGATGGCTGAGAGACTGAGCCCTGGGAACATGGTGATAAACTGAACTGCATGAGGAAACATCTTCCTCCTTCATTCTTGGCTTGGGGGTGGCTGGAGTTATGGACACTCACTGTAGCTGACCTGGGCACAGTGTGGGGGCTCCATGGGGTGAGGTCCATTGTCTGTGGATGAACTCAAGGCACTGCTTTGCTTTGCAGGCTAGGAAGTTGGAGTAGTAGCAATGAGGTCAACATGTGACACTGTCTCAGGTCTAGATAAAGGAAGGGACAGGTGTTATTCAGGTTGGTGAAATGATCTGATCTGAGCCCACACTCAGACTGCGAATTTCAGTTTTATTAAAGCACATCCTTACAAGTGGTGACTTTATTCTTTACCTGCCAAGGGCTCTTAGTGGTTGCATTCATTAATCCCTGTGCTAGAGTCAGGTATCTTGATATCTTTCTTCCTTTTCCTTATCTTCCTTTATGTGATGAGGTTTTACAAAGCAGATCCAAGGCATACTGTGGACAAGTATGAAGCTCAATATTACTCCTTGGAGTTTACAGAGTTCCTATTTCCACTTAGCTTGAATCTTGAGACCTTATAGTATGAAAAGGGAAAATCTTCAGTAGCTAAGTGCCTTTATTCAATCCCTACCACTCAGTTCACTCATAGACATGGCATTCCACAAATACTTCTGTCTATTTTTATCCATCCTCTTATAGAAGAAGAAATTAAGCCATGGAAGAAGGACTTTGCCTATGGTAACATGGGAATTCTATAAAACTGTATGGAATTCCCAGTCGAATGTAGTTATGTTGAAGAGAGAGAGGAGATTTGTTTTGGTCTGAGTTTTCTTTCCATCCTCTTTTGAGTGTTTACCCATAACAGCAAGAAAATCTTCTGAAGTGTGGTTTAAAGTTNAAAAAAGCTTGCTGCGTAATGGCAGCAAGATTGCCTTTGTAAAATACATCTAATAAAAATGAGATCTACTACTGCTTAAAAATGAGCAGGTCAAAGAACTTGACCTAACCTTTGATGAATTCTGCTTAAAGTGTTTGCAGTTCAAAAGACTTCAAGGCAGACTGTTTAACTATTGGTTTTCTGCATGTGTGAATATCTTTATTTTCCATGCAGAAAGAGAATATATGCATGTCTGGCACCTGGAAATAGATATGCATATATACATTCATATGTGAACAAGCATGTTAGAATTAGAAACAAAATATGGTGTAGGTCTTTCTTTTCAGGAAAAAGTTAAAGACTTTTAGAAAAACATTTTCTTTCAATGCAGAGAATTTTACTCCTTTGTATATGTAATGTACAAATGTAAAACAGTAATTATTTTGAAATTTTTTTTTTTTTCTGTTTTTGCATGGAAAATTTACCAAAGAGGTCTCATTTAAAATGACATAATTCAACCTGCTCACAATTGCAGGAGACTGATGTCAGGATAATTTTCTTCATTTGATAACCCTTTCACCTTTAAATTCTTCTTTACTTCAGGCTATCATGTCTTTTAAAAGTGAATGCATTTAACCTACATGATCAGTTTTAAACCCCTTGAGAAAAAATAATAGAAAGAAATTACCCACACTTTGCTGTGTGCTGTGTGTAATTTTCCAGTTAGAGAGGTGCTTATAGGCCACATAACAAAACCTGAAGGCTCCTCAAGAAACAGTAGTAATTTATATTTTGAAAAAAGTATGCATTTTTCTTGCTGTTCAAAACAGAATCCTCTGAAGATGCTTAGCCAACAGTTACTAATCTTATTGGTTGTTATAAGAGCCAAAGGAAAGTCAGTTCTCCTGATCAAAATCCTCACAGTCCTTTGATATGCATTTATCAACACTACATACCAGATCCAATCAAATCAGTTGTCAAACCAGTTCTCTCTGGGTGGCAGTATTGATATGGATGTTTTGAAGATTTTACATTTTGGTCAGTTCTTTGAGAGCCAATAGCAAAAGCTGGTTTGTGTTTTACACCTAAAATATGTTAACAAATGTAGTTTGTGGAATATGACTGCTGATACTGAACTGGTGCATAAGATAGTGATTTAGGACAAGACTGCTCAGTGTTCAGTTGCTTTGTGATGCTTTCAGCTTTAAGAAGCGTGTCTCTGTTGCTTGTAGCATACTTGCTGTGGAATATACAAATCCATACTCCAGATAATTGTGTTTTCCTCCCCTCACTTTTATCAAAGAAACCAGTGCACAGTACAGTCAGTGCAAATTTTTGGAGCACTGCTTTTGCATTTACGAATCTGTAAAATAAGCTTATCTGGTATTTAATCTTGTTTCATGTTATAAATCAGGAAATAATATATATGCGAAAGACATAAAACCTGACTTTTCAGTTGCTGGCCAGTTAGCAGGGATCCCGCATCCACCTGGGTGGAGGCATCATTGGGCTTCACTTAAGTCTCTGACCCTAGGAACACATATAAATGAGTTCAATGTTGATTTGACATACAAAAAATAGCCATATGCATGTGTGTGTCCAGTAACATGAGATGTATCCCCAAGTGCTTTACAGCGGAGGTTCTGAACTTCACTATTTCCATTCCAGCAATCACTTCTTGTTTACCAGTGTAAAAAAACCTGAAATATTCTTCCCTTTGGAGGCAAATGCTTGCCCTTGTCAGAGCCAAATGCAGAAATACAGTGAACAGCACTTACTTCTAGTAAAGAAAAGAGGAAAAGAACCAAAACAACAAAAAAACTCACTGGAAGCATTTGGTGAGTGCTAAGCCCCTGCAATTAACAGACAAATCCTATCTGATTTTATCTGAAGGGTCAACATGGATGCACATCCTTCTTTTGAAGAAACAAAATTCTTTCAAACTTCATCAAGCAATGTTAAAGAAAAGTGGCCTTTGGAAAGTAATTAGCTCTTTCTAGAAAATCCTGAATTGGAAAAGGGAGAAAAGAAACAGTACAATGCCAGCAAAGGCCAATCACGTTCAACAGGAAAAATCAAGTTATTAAGTTTACTTTTACACTGGTTTGCATTTTAATAAGAAATTTGGTGTTAGATGTCCACTTTTGCAGATGTGTGGACCTGCCATCTACAGTCTCTACTGAGCACTATTTCTCACAGAAAATTGTGACATGCCTATTTTGTGAAAACGGTGAGCCCTGGAGACCAGGTTAAATCTAGTCTTAGGAACTGTTCTCAGCCTCAGCTAACAGAAAGTAGTGCATCAGCAGCTTTAATATACTTATCAACTTCTATTGCACTGAAGTAGTCACTGATATTAATACACTGATACATACAGATAAATTCAGACAAAACTAATATTTTTCCTCCAAGTGTTTTGAAGAATAAAGTCTATCTGAACTGAAACTCTCTTTTAATTCAGGACAATTGGGGTGAATAATTTTGCCTGGTGAAACCCAGACTGTAATTTGAGGCCCCTTGGTAATCCATGGAGAACCACTAATGATTCACACAGAGCATGGCTATGCTCATGTAGCTCATCCTTCTTCTATCCAGGTGTGTCTATAAGGGGCAATAGCACATTTGGGCTTTTTCTACATTTTGGTTTCTTTGTTTCTTTTTTTTCTTTTTCATGTAGAAGTTAGAAATAAGGCTGCTACAGTATGGGAATTTGTGTTCTGAGCAGTCGTCAGAAAAAATGTGCTGTTGAAAGGGAAGTAAAGGAAGAAATGGTGTCAGATGAAGAGCAGTGCTAGGAAAAAAGTCTTAATTAAAAGTGGCAGTGTGGACAACCCAGTTGGAAATGAAAGTGGAAGCTGTACAGACTGGTACTGTACAGTGAGAATACAAGGAAATGATGTGAGATTTTTGGCAGGGACAAAGTTGTGAAGAGCTGTGAAGCTGATTTCTTAGAGCCCACTTTTTCATGAATGGCTTTTAATTTCAGGTTTCTGAGCCGACAAAAAAAAAAAGGACTTAAACAACGAAAAGCCCAATTTGGAAAGAGGCCCAGTAATTCATAAAGTGTTGAGAATCAGTCCTCTTTAAGTTTGGGGATGACTGAGAAACCTCAAATTATTCTGTACTTGAAGTATAGCTGGATGAATAGTACATCTTGAAGCAATTTCACTGTTTCTCAATTGACATTAAAAGATCTGGAAATTTCAGGTTACCAAATAGTATTATCACTTAGGCCCTGGAATTTATTGTCTTCAAAACATACTCTTTCACTAGAGAAATAAGAAGACTTTATAAGCCTAGAAGTGTAATATTTGCTTTCTGGTGCACCTTTGACAGTGAGAGTCTTATCATTAGATAAGAGTTAGAGTAGTTACCATCCCACATTCTCCAAACACAGACAGATGGTTTGAGGACTCAGTAGTGAAAAATCTCAGTCTTCAATCAAACAAAGCGGTTTGCATCTTTATTGTACCATTTGTTTAGTAGGCTGACATAAGATGCTTAAATATCAGTATTTAGGCAGCTGCTTAATTAAATCCTCAAGGCTGCATTTTGATGGGGGTAATTAATTTTAAATGAACAACAAAACATAAGCCCTTTCTTGCCCTCCTTTTCTCTTAGCAGATAATACTCTGTTATCAGTTGCTTCTGACTCACCACAAATAACCGTGACAGCTTGAAATGAGTAACTTATCCTCACATCCCCCGTCTCCTTCAAACTGGTCTCAAAATCTGATGGAAATTAATGTAGGTGTTTTATAATAGCTTCCAAAGGAAAAAAAATATGGTTCTGGGTCCTTTGTATGACACTTAAATGTCAGGATCTGTTCAGGTGAATACCCTTGTTTAAGAGTGGGAAGAGATTTGGACAGATTTTATCTGGGGTTTTTTTGTGGTTTTGGGGTTTTTGTGTTTGTTTGTTTGTTTCTGTTTGTTTGGGAGGTTTTGTTGGCTTTTGGTTTAGTTTGGGTTTGGGTGGATTTTTTTATTTTGTTTCTGTTCTTGTTTCTGTTTTTACATGATAGAACAATTATTTTTATTTTACAGAAGGCTATTTCCTCTAAAAAGAAAATTAAAATAATCTAAAACTAAAAGTTTGGGTTTCTTTTATCTTACTGGAATCCATCAGTAAGGACAACCTCCTTTTTATATTTAAACAGCCACTCTTGTTTTTCAAGGGTTTCGTGATCAAAATTTTCCCTCTGAAAAAAGCTAAGTGCTGTATGTATTGTTTGCTGAGCGGGGGTAATACAGCAGCAAGGAGATGCTCTGGCCCAAATCCAAACTGTTATTCAGATCTGAAAGGACTTTGTCAAAGACAGTGATGTTCTTGTGCTCCTCATTGAGCTATCCCTTGTGTTTCTAGAACCTCATGCTCATACGTAATCTAAAATCAGTACCAAAATGTCTATTTTTGCTTCCCAGCCTGACAGTTCTGGGCATGTCATTCTATCCCCATTTCCAGTGGGCAAAGAAATGATAAGGGAGAGGAAGTTGATATGACTTATCAGCGTATTTGCTATTCACTATATACATATGTACATCTGTTTAATATCCATGTTTAGCAAACGTAAGAGGCAGTCTCAAGTCAAACATGGCCCTAGCATTAATAAGACTATTTGAAAAACTTCAGTGGAGTTGTCGTATGAAATAAATATGTTCTCTTTTTATTACTTGAACTATGTAGAGATAGGGCTGTCTTTTGTTTAAATTTCATATAGCTTGAAACACATTGGCAAATACTTGTAACAGTTATGATTATGTTAATGAGATAGAATTATTAATTGTGATAGTGATTGCAACCTTTAAAGCTGCTTATATTTTCTAATAGTAGGTGCTTTACTCTGCAAAATACTCAACAAGATTATTCTTCATTTCCTAGTGTTATCCTTCCTGTGGTCATATCCCAGACAAAGTTAGCTCCGACTGACTTCAGTGGCTTATCCAATGAGCAACTAGCTTATCTGAATTTCACAAATACCTCTAATGGTAGCTTGTGACTTTGATTACTAGGAGAGTAGGCCTAATCAGATTCCTTTCCTTAAAACAGTGGTTCATTCAGATCCTTCACTCTGAGAGATCAAAGCTGTTTCTTCTCCCTATCTGCAGGGAAGCTCATTAGGAGGAGGTTGTCAGGGTAATAATCACGCAACAGTTTTACTTCTGGGTTATAATGCTTTTCTTTTCTTATCAGTCTGTGAGGTCCAAAGTGAGAGAAACAAAGGTATTACTGACACACAATACTTTTAATACCTTCAGAAATCACTATATTTTACTAACTCTTTTATTATTTTC
This sequence comes from Campylorhamphus procurvoides, assembly GCA_013396655.1. Lineage (NCBI taxonomy): Eukaryota > Metazoa > Chordata > Aves > Passeriformes > Dendrocolaptidae > Campylorhamphus > Campylorhamphus procurvoides. The sequence continues at coordinate 2,839,498 of WBMV01016876.1, read as the reverse complement.
TTCATTCTGAAAGCATTTTGCAAACGTACCTCAACTATACACCCAGTGTGGAGAGGGTTTTCTAATATTTTAAAATCAGCAACTATGTAAACAAGTTAGTTTCAAATTAAAATTTCATCAGTTTGATGGTATCATCTATTTCATATAATAGCTGCTTGCACAAATGGATTTTAAGGGCAATGTATCGTTTACTAATGTCCTTATAACTGTTTCTATATATAATTAAAAACAGAAAATCATATTAAAATATATTCCTATTGTAACCTGCAAAGATAGGCTGTTAGACTGTATATCATGCAGCTAGGAACTGTTCATCTTTAACTCTACTATTGTCACTAAAATGTTTAGTAATTTCAAAAACATTCTATTAACTATCAAATTCTCAATCTGATTCCAGTGTCATTTTCTGTCTCCCAGATTTAAATATGCATGGTGTTTGACTAGAGAGTTTGGATTAGGGGACCACATTTAATAATAACACACTAACTATGATATCTGGTGTCTACTAGGTAATTAATGATTGAACAGGATACTTAGCAGGTAAAACAATAGATATGGCTTCAAAACTGCAAATATATCCTTCACTCCAGCACAATCCAGTAAATGCAGGTGTAGTACTCATCCATATAGTTAAAAATGTAAGAAGACTTAAGTTGCATATAAAGCATGGGAACATGAAATGCAAACACACTTTTTAGAGTCTTCTAATGAGCATTTATTGAAAAGTAAACATTTTTCAATAACATTTTTCTTCTAACTAGGAATGACTTTTGACTGAATTTGCTCTGAATCTAAAATAATATCTCTTATAATTGCACTAAACCAAACCAACCAACCAACCAAAAACAAAACCAAAAACATAGGACCTGCCTACACTGAGTAATTGGTGGGACTGGAAGAGTCACTGAGTGAGCTACTCACAAAGCTGAAAGCTGATGATCACATCTGTATGTGCAAGCCAAACCAATAGAGAGCAATGTCATCTGCAAACAGTTATGTGGCTTCCAAGCACTGAGCCTGTGAGGCAGTGCCTACACCACACTGTTCTGTTTACAGCCTTCCTGTGTATGGGTCTGAGCCTTCCAGTTCACTTAGAGCTGGCTCAGTAGTGATGGCATTTAATCTAGTGTCTTATACACCAGTGCCATTACAGGTTCCTCCACGTTCAGGCACTGAACATTGCATTGGGTTTCCACCTTGACACTGAGTAAGGTCTGCTGTTTCCTTCCTCATGCCTTTCATGTGCTGATCCATGTCAAACAGCATTACTACCTCTAATGTCTGCCTCTGTGGTCCTCCCCTATTTCATCTCTGCTGCTGTCCCTTCAAATTCCCCCTCACAGAGCTCTGCAGTTGCCTACCAGCATCAGCTCTTTATCACCACCATTCCATCTGTCTGACAGAGAGCTAGTTAGTGGGTTGCAGAATTCCATGCTATGTCACAGCTTTTAAGGGTGACATGTCTCACAGGCAGTGTGTGTTTTTGTATCGTGATCTGTTTTCGCCACAGTCATCTCTCTGGAATTAAGTTGTATTTACTGAGTCCTCTGGTTCCCTACACCATATTAGACAACTGAAAAGTATTTTGTGTCTTAGTTAAATAATATAAGTAAGAGTTAATTTTAAAATATTCTTGGGATTAGGTGTTTCTTGAACTGAGCAATGAATAGTGGAAAGGGCTCCTCTTCACCTTGCAGTGCTGAAGAGGAACTGAACAGGTTGTGGTTTCTGTAAGCATCTGCTACATATAATTTATCAGAGGATCAGAATGATGGAAGAAACTGTACTGATGCTCTTTCCAAAAAAACATTTTCCTAGAGTATAGAGGGGACAATTATTTCATGCATTTGAAAATGCATTTACATATAAATACATTGAAAAGGGAATTTTTCCTGAAAAATCACCTGTTTAAAGATGAGCATGCTAAGATCAAGAACTATATTGATGTAAAATGACACAAGAAATCAATAGTACTGCTTTAGCAAATTCCAGATGGTGCTTTGTTGTACTAGTCTGTGATATTTTCTAAATTGAATTTCTCTGAAGTGCCCAGCACTGAACATGTGTCCATATTTCTGCACAAAGCAATAGAGAGTATTTGGCCAACTGGACTGTGTGATTGGTAAAACATTCAAATGTTTCATTTTGGAAAAGAAATGTCACTTCATGGAATGGAAGTTCCAGCAGACTATTCCACTGCCACTGCTGAAGGGGAAAGATTCTCTAAATTTTCCTTTATTTAAAAGTAGAATAAATACTAATAAAACATGGGCATGTGCATATAGGCTTCTGATTTCTGAACTAATGTGAGATTATAGGAAAAAACTTAATTGAATACTTTCTGAGGGTCTTCTCCATCTTTTTCCAATTAAACATTATGGTACTTACAATAATCAATTTTATATCCATAGTTGTTTGCTAATACTGTAAACATTCTTACTGTTTTTTTCCACCTGTAGTTTGAAGTCCTTTCTGAGGAAAGGACTGCCTTCATTATTGATGAAGTTGATTAAACTGCCTTCATTTTATATAAGGCAATTTTGAAGCACGGTGTTTAATTTGCTTAAGTGGTCACCAATTTGTGCCTGAATGAAACTATGAGTCAAAGCAAAAGTAGATCTTTCTACTTGTGTCCAGAACAGGAAGCGTAATAATGTCCCAAAGCAAAATCTGTTATTAGGTCAAGATGTGAAAAGAAAGCAGCAATAGGTACCTTTTCCTTTTATTTTACTGAATGTTGCAAAAAGTGATAGGAACAGGAGAAGAAAGAGCATACAGGCACTAACTTTTTTATCAAAAGAAAAGAAGCAGGAATAAGTAAGCTGTCCAGAGCTAGTATCCTTTATGGTCCTCCTCCATCTGTGTGAGACTGCTCACACAGATGCAGGATGATTATTGCATTTGTTTTCCTTGGTGAATACTTTTAATTTGCTGTTTGATTAAAGGAACCAGACCAGTCTGGGAGAGAGAACAAAATGGAGGAGGGTTTTTTCAAGAGCAGTAGGCCTAAAGTTTTTCTGGTAATCAAGGAACTAGCTCCAGTCCTAAATAAAAAACCTGCCATTTCCCAGGAAATTGCTAAGGGCTGACAAAGTCATTTTACTATGTGACAACATGGGACATTTTAGTTGAAAATCTATAATATTTAAAAATTTGCAGACTAAAGCAAATCAGAACAACAGCCAATAAAAGTTTGCATCCTGGGAAAAGTAAGGCCTTAGTTACCTTAGTCTTCCCTCCATGGGGCACAAGAAGGAGAGGAGATTAAAGCTGGAGGTTTGTGCATCTCTTCTGGAAATACCATGATCCAACTAGAGAGACATCCACCTTGGATCTCACATAGACATGGTTTTCTCTCTGACAATTCAGTCCTGAGTGAGAATTTCTTGAGCTGCAGTCTTGGAGGAATGTATGAGCAGGAGCTCTCGAACAAGCACCAGCATATCTCCTGCTCAAGTCATACGTGATGGGAGCGAAACAGAAAACCTCTTAAAAGAAATGGCTTTTCAGCTTATGTGTGGTGCAAGGATGGAGTGCTTTTAGACTGAAGCAGATAGATGTGTTTAGTTGATTAATAAAAGGGCTTTACTCATCATCACCCTGACCTCTTTAAATATAAGCCCAAGCTGATAATTTCTACTTGCACTTTTAATTTCCCTGAAGTCTACCAAATTTTTAAATTAACTTGTATAAGCAAATGATGATTAACTTATGCATCGATTCCCAAACCTATCTTTGGAATCAAGTTCACCTTTTTCTTCACAGGATGCCTTGGCAGTTGTAGTGAGCTCCATTTTCTTCTAATGGCGTAGACATTCGGTAAGATAAGTTTGTTCCATTCCCTCATTAAAATTTCTCATAATTACCCTCTTGGAATGAGCAAACACAGACCTTAAAGAGACCAGAACACAGACCTACAGCTTCTTTGGTCTGTTTTATGCCCTTTACCACTGACCCATCACAACCCCTGTAGCTTTACTGGATGCATACCATCTGTAAAGGTCCTTCAGGCAACAGCTTCTGGAATGGGAAAAATATTTTTATGATTCTCTACAGGTCTCCATTCAAGATCTTTTTGCCCTCAACACCACCTTCAGAACTAGTTTGGTTTCTTCTCCTGACACTGCTTCATTCTCTTCAGATTTTCTCTTTTGTGCATGTGCAGCAGCTTGTGTTTATGAACCCAGTGAGGTGTTCCAAGGAAGAATGACTTGACACATTAACACCTCTTGCTGCACATTAGAAGGCATTCAATGCCACTGTCAGTGGCAAAGGAGAATGCTTCATCATTCAGCATGACACAATGTTCTTCACTTACGTGAAGTAGGAAACACTTCATTCTTTGCAAGCAGGCTATCTGTCTATGGAAATCTCCTCATCTCCAAAACAATGAATCTTTTTTGAATTGTGATGAAGATATGGCAAGAAGGGAAAGTATGACTTTTTCTCCATGTTACTCCAACTATATCTCATTTTCAGTTCTTTTTATTTCACTGAAATACTTGATTCATTTACCTCCCAATGATACAGCTGGTATGAATATTGCTTATAACTTGTTTGCAACATTAAAAGTCTGAAAATACCCATTAGAGATATCATATGACTAAAAGCTGAATTAAAGGATGACAGGAATCTGGCAGTAAGAGAATATATAATACTTGTTTAATTTTAAAGTGTATAGAATTACCTTATTGCTCCAAGTATTCACTCACTTTAACTAGCACTTTTACTGTTTAAAGCAGCATAACGAATATGTAACATTCTGCATACATTCATATTAGAACCTCTTGAGAAATTATGACCCAGATAAATACATCCATAACTTAATTTTCCTTTCCAAGTTAAAAATGAACCCTGTTCAGTAAAAGAAGAAAAAAAAAGGAAAGTAAAAAAAAAGCCATATTAAAGTACAATATATTTGAACATTTTTCATAAATTATTTGACAACTGAAATTTTGTAAAACAGATTACTTATTGAAGGATTGGGTTATAATAATGTTTAAGTTTTATGGAAATGAGAAGAATGGGGAAGCAGGTGCAAAGAAGTGACTTGACAAAATCCCTTTGCAAAGTAGAAGCAAAATTGTAAATAGAATTCAGTGGTTTTTATCTTGCAGTCCAATGTTCTCTTTATTAAACCATACTACTCATAATAAGAAGTAATAATTCAATTACTGAAGATCTGTCTCATCTAATTTTTTCAGGTGATTTCAATGATCTTATGCACATCCCTTTTTTAGTGACTTCTGCTAGTGGCAAAAGGTGAAACAGTGTTATAAGATGGTAGCTGGACAGCAAAGACGTTCCATTGCTCTGATCTGTGAATGGAGAATGCATTAAAATTCACAACTAATAGGAGCACAGACATAGGCATAACAATATCAGCTGCTTTTCTGGAAGATTGCCAGATGTGTTCAGGACTCTGTCAATGGTGGATGGATGAGACATAGGGGGTGGAAGAAAAAGGAGAGTCAAGACAGACAGTTGCATGGTAACATCATTTTAAGCTTGAAGAAATTTCCCTAGATGGCATAAAAAATTTAACATGCTGTGTTATGATGAGAACAACAAAGCCAGGGAAAGAGAAGGAAGGAATATCCTATGAGGAGTGGGTAAGGACTGAAGGTTTGTCTAGTTTGGGGAAAAAGAGGCTGAGAGGTAACCTCTTCGCTGTCTACAGCTTCCTGAGGAAGAGAAGTGGAGAGGGAGGCGCTCAGCTTTTGTGGGTCACTTCCAATTCAGAATATTCTGTGATTTTACAACGTCCACTGATAGAACAACTGGAAATGGTTCAAAGCTGTATCTGGGGAGATTCATACTGGACATTTGGAAGCATTTCTTTACTGAGAGACTGTTCAAACTGGAGCACCTCTTAAAGAGGTGATCAATGCCTGAAACCTGTCCATGTTAAAGGGAACTCAGACAGTGCTTTCTTACTCTCTTCTATGCCATGCCATGCCATGATATTCTAAGTACCATTTCTGATGTGAAATTTATTTTCAGTGGGAGAGTATGAGTGAAGGGTGTTCTTGGTAAAGAATTGTGCTGCTCTTAAGAGACAATTAATTGGGCATGGGGACAGAGTGGACATGTCACAGGTTCATGTCTGCAGTAGTTCATATTATATAGGGCTTTCTGGTCACAACTCATGCTGTTTGCCTTATTGCTAAGAACTCCCCTGACAAAGGACAAAAAGGCATGCGTGGATCTCCGGAAATAGAACACAGGCTTATGATTATGATAGAGACAATATTGGGCTGGAAGACAAAAATACCTTCTGCCTAGACATATGTTTGCACTCTGAGCCCACTGTGAAAAAAGCTTTTCACTTGTTACACCAAAGGGAGATGTTTTTATTGTTACTGGAACATGAGTTGAGCCCACTGCTAAACCTCATCCTCACTAATCATAGACAATTAATTTGTATTCACTGGTATTGGACTGATATCTTCCAAGGAAAAAAATTTCCTGTCATTGAAATGTATGGCAGCAAACTCCAACTAAAGAATCAGCTCTAGTGGCAGCAGTTTGGGGTTTGTTTTGTTTCTTTGTGCTAAGAGTTTGTCACATGATGATATGGTACACGGACTGTACACTAAAATTTTAGGGTAATATTTCAGAGTTGCTGAATAATGTCCAGAGATCTATCTCAAAAAAAACCCAACAAAAACGAAACAAAACAAAAAACCCTAAAAACAAAAACACAAACCAATAAAAAAACAAAAAACACCAAACAAACAAAATACCAACAAAACAACCCTCCCCCCACCCCTCCAAAACAAACCCAAAACAAACAAACAAAAACAAACAACCACCCTCCCAAAATCCAACCCAACCCAAAAATGAAAAGACTATGTATGATCTGAGCTGATTCCACAGAGGTTTAGTGTCATCTCCTGAATCAACCACCCCTCAGAGAGGCAAAGTATCCTTTCAACAATCTTCACAGATCTTTCCTTAAAGACTCTCTCTCGATATTTGAAACAATTTCACTGGCAGAGCTGGAGCTTGTATGCTGTCTGTCTGTGTGAACAGTGAGAGAAGTATTCAAGCAAAGATTTTGGGGCCAAGTATCTGAACTTGCTACCTGCTTTTAACCACCACAGCTAGAGAGGACAAAATCATGTACTTTTTTCTCACTTCTTTCACGGGTCCATCATCTATTGTTGTTGAAAACACATAAAGAATTTTGTATTATGATGTAATTTATGTAACTTGTCCAGAACAATATTAGATTTATTCCATTTGCTATATGAAAGATATCATTAGAATGTAGCACATTTGGCAAAACTTGTCTCATAATTCCAGGCAAGGATTCAATCACCTGTTGCTAAGATACCTAAAAAATATTGTCTGTTTTTAAATGTTCCTTTTTAATTGAATAAACTGTTAGTTTGAAATATTGCTGCTGAGGTTAAAAAGGTTTAGAAAATTGTATAACTTTTTTACTGGAAAACAACTTTTAAAATGGCTCAAATGCAACAGCTACAGATTTTACTTATTCTATTCTTTAGGTAGACATTAAAAGCTGTGTTGAAATAATGACTGCACGAATTTTTGAGAACTGAGTTAAAAGAACATTGTCACAGATCAAATTATAATTTTGATTACCAATACATTTGATCTTTGTCAGTTCTATCCATGTCAGTTCTGTAGCAATAATTTCCAGGAAATATAACTGCTCTTAGGAGTTCTGAAAATGCACAGAAATGCTTTGCTGACATAAGTACATGTTGCCTCCATATAATGGGGCTGAAACCATAAAGGCATATAATTCTTGCCACTGTACATTTAAAATCATATAACATAGTAGTCAAAGTTTGGGTTGTTTTTTTTTTTTTTTTTTTTCAATATATATTCTTACTAATATATCCAACTTTACTGAGAGGAATATTGCCAGGAACTGGAACCACACTGGCCTAGTATTTGATTACTAAAGTATAAATCTGTTGTGAAATTCAGACAGCACAGAACAGTAGAGTTCACTTACTGACTGGATTAATTTTTATCTAATTTCAGTAGAATTTACAGGCAAAAGGAGAGTTCTGCTTGCCTAACACCTCTCAGCCCTGGAACTCCCAGGTAAATACTGAATAGATTTTGAAGTCTGAAAAGAATTAAGGACCTGTAAAGAGGAGGGAGTGTTTTATACCACCACTCTGACTGCTCAGCTGGAGAACTGAGTGATATTCAACAATTTATATATATAGTTTTTATATTTTACTGAAGAATTTTGCCACAGAACATCTTTGGTGTTAATAGACAATAAATCCATGCTTTTGGATAGGGGAAAAGAGAGCAAATTATATTCCCCGTACTTGACAGGTCTGAGACTAAAAAAACGAAAAAAAAAAAGCAATGCTTTTGATTATTTTTTTTCTTTTATCTGATATTTAAAGTAAGCCTGGTCAAGAAAAGGAAAAAGCAAAACTTTCTAAGTACTGATTGTTTATTTATTTATTTATTTCCACTAGAAGGCTTCCCCTTTGTGTTTTTATTAGCCCAATGAATAATAGACTCATTTAGCCTGGAAGATACTGCTGGTAGGGCAGGAAGTCTATCTCCCTGCATCACAGTAGGATTGATAGCTTTACTCCTGAGCCATTCCCAAAGAGATGGGTGGCCCAGTCTTGAATACTGAAGTGATGGTGACTCCATGACCCCTGTTGGCAGCATTCACCATTTCCCTCTGGTTTATCTAGTTTTTCCAAACATTTAAGCTAGGTTTCCTCAACTGGATTTCAATTTCATCACATCATGCTCTCCTTTTGAGGATGAATGTGAGCAATTGGCCATCTTCTTTTATCAATCATCTCTTCACAAAATACTTCATTATGAACTTATAAATTCAGATCAGGGTTGCTGAAAGTTTGCTAAAGTATGCAGGACTTATGACAGTTCACATGACTGCAGATGTGCTTACTTTATTATCAGAATTTTCAAAGAGCTATTTCATTCACTGAAAACGTGCAGTTTACAAATAAGTGAATTAGTGAAAGGATGGTTTATGAACTAACTGTAGCTTCTCACAAGTGTTAAATTTTCAAATTTTGCAAGCACATGAAAAATGGGCAGTGCAGAAAATTTTAGCAACACATTAGAAAGACTTTCCTAGTAAAAGACAGAAGAATATAGATAAAAATCTGAGCCTCCTTTGCAAACCTCATCTGGACTAAATGATTTACAGAGATTGCTCCCTAACAGTCATGTCTCTGAGGTGTCCAGTGAAAGAGGTTATTGAAGCTAAATCTTGATGTCTTTATCTGAGCTGCTTGCCTACACTTCCTTTATAATGAATGAAGAACATAGTCTCTTCTGCACTGTGATTCATGTCATCCTAACGTAGCTTTCTAACATGGATCACATGAATCATGTCTCAGAAGTGTTTAGTTTCCTTCCTTCCATATTAAGCAGTTTGGAGTAATCATCTTATCTTGGATAGCTGGATCTGTAGACAGCCTGGGTTGGATGATATGACCTTCTTCTTGTCACTTTCATAGCAGGTAACAGCCAATGTGGGGTTTTTTTGGTTTTGTATTTTTTTTCCTTAAGGCATGTCTAATATACAATCTGCTTAAGGTAATTTCTTTGTCTTGGCATTGTGCAGAAATGCATTTCAGACTTTAGCTGGAAAGTTGTCATAAAACCTAATGCTTTGAGTCTTTGAGAAATTTGCTACATTTTAGATTGAAATCTCTCTTTTTTCTGTCCTTCAATGAAGACAGTAAATTTGCTCTTATCAGCTAAGGAGATGAGGCCACTCAAACTGCCAGGAAGTTATTTCCAAGCACTATCCCTAATCCACAAAGCGGTTACATTCCTTTTGATTACTGGGGATGAGGAGGCTTTAAACATATTAGTTAAGTTTATTCAGAGGGCCTGGCTCTGACAAATTTGTGGAATGGAGGTTGTACAGGCTGTAGATGGATATAAATGTGTTCTCCACCTGCACACATGCACAGCAGCATTGTCCAACTCTAAAGCATTTCAAATTGACTGAAACTATAAATAGTACTGCTGGCAAAACTGCAAACAGTAACTTTTGGACTATACTTCAGTCTTTGCACAGTAAAGTCAGTCTGATCAGTGAACAGTACAGTTTGTTGGGTTTAAGGTATATCATTGTGTCTTCTGCTTCTCATAATGTTGTCAGACTTACTTCTGTTTAATCTCATGTAGTAACAAGCTAAGAGAGTTTAAATAAAATATTCCCAGTATTAAAGACAAAAGTGATTATCCTGCAATCTCCAAGGGCCCAGCTATTGCCAACAGTTAACCACTGTTGTGTGAGAGTGACCTGGAGGTCAAAAGAGACGCCCTTTGCTAGCAAGTTTGGTTTGTGTATGGGATGGAGCTGTGACTCAAAACTATTTACCTCTGGCAGATGAGGGTGTGTGACACTAACAAAGCTTGAAGATTAAAAAGCAGGAGAAAGGAAGGCAACAACAGCTTTTGTTGCACAGCTTTTGCCATGTGCCTAAAATCAGCTCTGTAGGACTTGTTTGCATTACTGGTTAGAGGATAATCATAGAAACTAGTCCTTGCAAGATAGGTTCCTGACTTTTACAGCTACAGCTTAAATTTTCATCCCAAATATGACTTTTCAATTAGAAAAACATGACTAAGGCTCATGTTTTCCAACCAGCTGTCCCAAAATTTCTAATCTTACATCAGCCAATACCCTGCTGTGTGACTGCAGGCAATTTCTCAACTCATTTATTTTCATTTATGATTATTTGTGTTGCTGCATATCTAGGAGCCAGAGCCCTTTGTGCCAGGTGCTGTAAAAAACAACAGAGAACAATTCCCACTGGAGAAAGCTGAGAGTCTACAGTTAGGAAACTGGGATGGACACAGACGGACAGCTGAAGACAATAAGAAATGAATGACAAGCAATGGCCTTAACATGTCAGCAGCCGTGTTAGTGTCTTCTGTACCCATCATACTAGAAAAGTGTCTTAAAGAGGGGACAAAAACCCTGGCAATTTGATGCCTACAGGGATCTTGTTCAAAAGGTGAGAGACAGGATGCAAAAGAACAAAGGTGCTTAGAAAGGCCAAGGGAGGTGGAAATGTGCAGACCAGCTGAGAACTGCCTTGATGGTGAAGGTTCATCCATGGTTGTCCTGTGATATGAAGGTGGAGGGTTGCAACAAGACAGCAATGTGTACAAGATGATGGCCTGTAGAAACAAGGCACTTGACAGGACTGCATTTGTCAAGGCTGTGAAAGAAGGACCCAACAGTATTCAGAAAACAGCAATATAGTGAGAGCTTCCTTGACGAGTAGCCATGGGGGTTGTTGGGAAAAGTCATATTTTAGAAACATTGTGGTTAAGGAAAACATTTGAGATAGAGCTTGGATAGGAATACCCATAGAGAAATGGCTCAGGGATTGCATGTAAATTGCGAACCTAAGTGACAGAACTGATGGCAGTGTGGTGACACTCTTATTCTTATACTTGTCAGTATTGTAGTATCTTTAGAGAAGGCACTGCATTTTCCATAACTCTTAGCAGGATGTGTCTCCTCCTGCATCGTGGCAAAGAGCTAATAGAAAATAAGAGTATATAAATAGGTCACTCAGCTCTGTTTAAATTCATTTTATGGATCTAGGTGTTGAAAAGCTCAATTTGAAGACTTAATTAAGAAAATAACAAACAAGGAAAAGAACCAAATATATCCCTGACACCTGCATACACTATGAATTAATCTTCCTTGGCAAAATGTAAAAATATGCATCTTCACTTTTAAACTAACACAACTGCTAAGCTGGCCACCAGATTTCATGTGATTAATATTTATCACTGCCACGTCCATAGTCCTCCAGGATTTAATTGAAAATGTGAATCTTTCTTAAATCACAGCACTTAACTTCTAATCTTGTTTGTTTGTTTTGATTAAACAAAGATGTTCTGCTTTTTTTGTAGAAGTGATGTCACCTAATTGACTGCATGTTGGTTTAGCCTCTAAAGCCATAAAATGTGATTCTATTCTTCGTAGCTTTTAAGCTTGATTAAAGCAAGCTCCTCAAGTTGTTCTCTAATAGCAGGCTCCCCAGAAATGGAGAGAGATTCTCAAGTGGTTTAATGTTTAGAAAATGAAGAAACATCTCCACCCCCTCATGTAACCACAGGAAACAAAGTATTAAAGTTGAGGAGGGGGAAGGAATGGGGAAAAAGAGAAGTTCATTCTCTGTATTCCCCCCAAAATGTGAACCACAGAGGATTGTTTTCCTTTCATGTGAAGAGATTTTTAGCGTTTCATTTCCTTCAGTTTCTATATGGTACGAGTAAAACTCTTAAATCACTAGTTAGCGGTTTCGATCTAAATCTCATCATCTAATTATTTTTACAACGCATTCTTGGAAGGGTAGGAATGGTTCTGCCAGGAGATGTTTCACAATAATTAGAAGCCCCAATGGGTCTCTTAAGAATGTTTAAAGGGTTCCATATGCAGGCTGCTATGGGGAACCATGCTGTACACAGCTCTTCGTTTGAAGCAATAAGTCTTGACAACCCTTGTTGTATTTTATTATGGCAAACAAAATCCATGCCAACCAATGAGGTTCCTGGATGTCTTGCCATTCTTTACTAGGAAAAATAACAGTGAAGATCAGTTAGCTACAAAGACATTGTCATATGCATGCAAATACGGACTGCCTGAAAGGCATTTCTCTCAAAAACAGTTCTTTTCTGGCATAGAGACAGTGTTGAAAGGTGACTTTTGGGAAAGAAAAAGCAAAACCAAAAACAAGCAACAAAAAATGTGCTTTTAAACCAATGTTTAAAGCTTTTTGTTTTCCCATTCATGCAATAAGCATGTAGGATTGGCTTTTGAAATTAAAATGTATGCACTGGAATATGCCTGACTAACACACATAAATGGTCAATTTAAACAGCTTAACCCTCCTCCTATTGTGTTTGGCAGCCAATGAACAGCTACTGTACACTTTTTGGCTTATATATCTTGCTTGCACTGTCTTTTTGCCTATAATAAGGGAAGAAAGTGTCTCAGACAAGAAGAGTGACACCGTACAGTCTATGAATTTCTTTGTATATGGTACATCTATATTAAACAGTGGATAGTTACTTGGATAACAACAAGGGAGACAGAAAGTGAAAGCTCTTTCACAGAGACAGATTGATGAGACAGTGTTCCTAATGAATACACAAGTAAAACCAGGTAATAGAAGCAGAGAAGAAAATATAAAACTCTCAAGTTGAACAATTATTATTACTACAAGGTCCTGCAAGAGAACACAACCTTCCAGGAATATCCTCTTCCTTATGAGTCTCACCTACTGCTTTTTCTTCCCAAAAAGTTATTGGGGAAGCTTTGCTGAAGCTCAGTCTAGATCCCTGAGGGTAACAGAGCATTTTTCTGGATAACTAGCAACGTGTGTTTTCAGAAATGTGATTTCCCTGCATATGTGACATATTTGTGGCCATATTAGGCATGCTCAAGTGGATGCACGCAAATGCATGTGACTACTTTCAAATCTAGTCCATAATGTCTTCGTGTTTGGATACAGACACGTCTCCTGTGTCAGCTGTAAAGACATTGGCTTCACTTCTGCTTTTATTTTAAATGGACGGTTTGGCAAGGACTCCTTTTGAGACATCATAGCATGTACAGATATCTGTACATACTTTTATACTGAGCACTTTATATGGAGTTGCCCTGTATTTAAATATCATAAGAAAGGGATTACTTCACAAACATGCTTCATTAAGAAGGCTAATTTTAAATGTATTTATGATTTTTCAAGATCTGATGATTATTTGCATTTGAGAATGTGTTTTGCAGCATTACAGCAATCATGTTAAACTTGAGTTATTTTGATAATTTCAGAAAAATTTAGAATTTGCATGAGCTTCTTGATTTGCTATTTCACTTACGGTTTTTAAAACAGTGACTTGAATATCTGGTCTCATTGTGATGTGTGAAGAGTATCTTTACTGACTATTCAGTAAGAGTTGTCATTAACATTCCCCTATGAAATATAGGACAGAAAAATACAAATGTAATTATGAAACATAGCATATTGATCTTTGTGTTCAGTCCCCTGCAAGTGTAAGGTATGTAGCAGGCGTAGTAGCTCTAATTTCTCCATGTACATGTTCCATAAATACAAATTTAAGTGTTTCCTGAAAACTCCTTTTTCCAACTTTTGTGTCTTGTGTTATGCTTTTCATAGTTCAAGGAGAGAAACAGGTTTACTTAGAAGGAAAAATAAGAAAACTCTCCTGGATTGAAACTACCCTGGTAATGTCCATCTTACTTCAGTGTCTATAGGAGAAATATAGAACAAATTGCCCTTAAGGGTTAATACCTCATAAAGGTGTCTACAATTAGTTTTGAAGAGTGTTATTCTAAGTTTATGAAGTGGTGCCATTACACCTGCCCTTCTACTGCCCATTGCAAAGTGCAAAATATTGCCTACCTTGCCACAAAACTCCAGGTGCAAAAACCATTACCAAGCATCTCCAAATGATCCATGAAAGCAAAGTTTGTTGTCAAGAGTAATAGCGTGAAATTTCAGAGGTGAATATGCCCAAGAAATCCTTAAGGATGAACTATGTTCTGTGCCCCAGAAGACTTCAGGCAGTCCTCACCAACCTTAGCCAAAGTGACCTGGGACAAGGTCCCTTCCTGACTCCAAACCTGGCAACTGCAAGGCTGAGCTGCACTACTCGGATATGTTAGAGGTTTTCACTTGTCTCTGGGTACACCAGCAGATCCTTCCCAATGCTGTAGATCCATTTCAGGACCTTCTCCAAAGGGCTGTGGAAGGAAAACATTCTCCTACTTCTTACACAACCAAGTTATGACACAAGGAGCTTAAAAAAATATATTTCTTCCTAGACTCAGCAGGGATCAGAAGCAACTTCAAAGCACAGGTTTAACAGAGAGCAAATGCAGTGTGAAAAGAAGCCTCAGCAAATGGTGAACAAGACATCTTTAGGATGTTCCTTAGGGAGATACAAAAAAAGAACCACAGTTCTTTATAGAAAAAGAATTCTTACAGTATTGTTTTGATTTCTAGTTATAAAATCACTCTAGTCAGTTATGGAATCCTTTTTCTAGCCAAGGTTTCAGGCTTCATCTTGAAACAATTTATGTTCATCCCTATCTATGTTCTTTAGAAGGCTGTTCTTAGAAATTACAATGCAGATGATTAGAAAAAATAAAAATTCTACTCAAAGTTCTTTCATAAGCATTTTATGCTCATCTATCATCTGATCCTATACCACGACCAATTTCTAAATGAAATAACAATTTTTCATATTTATGATTCAGATGTCTTTACTACAAAAAAGTTATATAATCTAGTTCTTTTTTTATGCATCAAAACAAAGGCTTTTTACACCTGTTTTTGTAAAGCAAATACTTCACTATATTAATCAGCTGCAAAATCTTGCCTACACCTATTACCATTTAAATTGTTTTTACATGAGTTTTTGGAATTATATCCTTTAAAGCAACCTTATCATTCTGTAATGATATTAATTCTTCACACCCCCTGACTCTTTTTATTAGTCTACCCTCTTACCTTGAAAGCAATTTCCCACAAAGTTTTTATTATGCCCAAATCCTTAATCTTCTCTGTGTAGTAACCTTCATTCACTTGATCCCTTTGTTTGTCTCTTAAAACCCCAAAACATTATTTTGATTTTGTATGTAGTCCTAAAATCAGTTTAATTAGCTTGTGTTCTCTGAATCCATGAATAGTTTCTATATCTACCTCTTCTACGAAAACCTTGTTTCTTCCTTTCTTTGGGGTTCCTTGTCTCAGGGACTCCTTGAGAGAGAAGGTTAGTCATCCCAGGCGCAAATTGGGGGGTGGTGCAATCACTTAAAAACTGTTATCACTTGAGTTCTATTATTAGTGCATGAAACCATTTTTTTCAGTCGCAAAAGAAGATGGCGATTCTCCCCCAACTCCCAACTCTACTTGCTGATCTATACTATTAATCAATTATTGTCTATTTCATTCTATATTTATACTCAGCCTATTCCAGGTGCTCCTTAGTGTCCATACTTTGAGAAAGTCAAATCCATAAGTTTCCTTTAAAGCAAGCATCCTAAAATTTCCTGAGGACTGCCATTTTCAAGCTGTTTGTTGACCATCATTACTTTGCCACTCTCACTCTGAGGGATTGAAGGGTCTTTGTCTTTTCAATGTTTTCCATAAGTTATCATAGCTTTTTTTCATCTGTGTCATCTAAAAAACAGTCAAAACATTTATTCCAGAATAAGCTACTAGTTCTCAGTTCCAACCAGATATTCTTCAAATTCAGAATTATTAGAAACCTCAAATAGATTTTGTATTCTCAGTTCTTACTCTAGCAGACCTGCCAGGTAATGAATTCCAGCTATGCAGAACAGTTTCCTATTATCAGTGGTTTGACCTCTTGTCATGATTTTCCATTCTCCCATGTTTCAGGCAAGACTTTATAAGACGTAAACTTTATTGGGATACTTTCCCATAATGTCCTACAAATCCCTATGTTCAATCAGTTTGACAAAGGAATGATCAATGCTCTGTGTGCAAACTGTAATTTAGAAGCTGAAGCATGAAACAACAAACTATAATTCTTTGTTGTGTATATGTTTGGAAATAAAATTAATCTCTTGAACTGTATTAATGTAGAATAATTCAAGTTAGGAGTAACTCTGGAATTCTTAACCCTTGCTCAAGAATGGCTAGAGTCCAAATTAGGCCCAGTTGCTCAAAGTATAGGACTGTGTTTTAAGTTCTGAGAATCTCCAAGGATGGAGATTCCACAGCTACATGAAATCTGTTCCTATGTTTCATTGGCTTAGTTATGATTTTTTTTGCTTTTATATCAAGTCAGCATCTCCATTTTTGCAACTTAGTGTCCACCGCATGCTCTTCTTCCCTTGTGCTCCTGCCAAAAATGTCTAAATCCATATCCTCTACATCTGCCTAATATTTGGACAAAAAAAAATAGATTCCTTTTTGGCCATCTCTTCTCCTGGTTAAGCAAACCTATTTCTCTCAGCCTTTCCTCATGTGTCATGTGCTATGGACCCCTACATGTCCTGATGGTTCACCTCTGAGGTTTCTCTAGTGTGCTGATGTGCATTTTTTTTTTGTTTTGGGGACCCAGACTGGACAGTGTTCTAGCTACAGCCTCATGAATGCTGAATCAAAGGAAAATAATCATTTCCTTTGATCTACTAGTTGTGGTGTAGACCAGTATATGGTTAGCCCTTGTTTTTGGAAGGGTGCAAAGTTCAGTACTCTGCAACTGGGAAGGTGAAGAGATTTTCCTGCCACAGAGCAGGAGTTTCACAGCACATTGACCACTGCCATAGCGTTTTGCAGCTGGGAGGTCTCTCAAGCAGCTGACTTGCACAGCTAACTTGTCACATAGAGATCCTGTGAAACTGTCATCTGTGGACGGGATTCTTTTCTCAAGGGCAAGGGAAAACATATTGATTTGTTTGGTGGCTACTTACAAAACCGTTTTAAAGAACAGAGACTTGAGCAGAAGTAAAATTCAGACCAAATATAATGTTTCAAAATGTACAGTGTTCTTGAGAGTTTTTTATTATTATTGTTATTACTACTACTACTATTGTATTATTACTATTATCATTGATCCCAAAATTCTTCAAAATTAAACATGATTTTTATTTGAAATATCTTAGAAATCATTAAAACAAATAGTCAATTTTTATTTTTTTTCTTTACTGAAACAGTTGACAAAATTGATGCTGGATGAAAAAAAAACCCTTAAGGCTGAGATCCTTCAGTTCTTCCATGTCTTTCTTCTAGATGTTGATTTGTTCCATAATAAAAGCAACACTTTTGGAAAGTCAGTGTTTCATTGACACTCCTCAAAGTAGCTTGAATGAGCAAACAGGAGGGAAGATTACTTTTATTTTTCTACACAGAAAAAGCAATCTGTTTAATGGCGGAGAAGGATTTGAGTCTTGAACAAGCCCAGTTTTGATCAAAGTTGATAATTCTGTTATTGGTATAAAAAAATGGACCACGGTAATTTATTTTTTTATCCCAGCATGTCTTCTAGCATGTTTGTGATACTAATAGGCAGGTTCAACACCGTATATACTGAAATGGTCTTTGGCAGCCAAACACAAGGTATTACCTGCTTGCTGTGTAGCTGGGAGTGGGCTGGCTCTTACAGTGCAACACATACCTGGGCTCATACAGCCTTCAAAATCATCTGCCTTTGTGGTTGACTGTACCTGGGTGGGACGTGGCTTTGTGGCAGAGTTCACTTCTGCCTTTCAGGCAAAGTCAATAGACCCATTACCCCATTACTCTTGAAACCAGTGTGGAATCTATTATTACTCTTTTCCACCCTGCTTGGTTCAGTACTGAGCTCTCAAAGACAAGTTTAGGGCTTCTGTGATCAATTACCTGGAAGGATATAGCCTCTTTATACACTGCATTCAAGGTCTGATTTAATCCTTCATAGAACATGTGTGCACTGATTGATAGTTCACATTCTCATTAAAAACAAAACAAAACAAAACAAAAACTTAAACAAATAAAAGATTTCATATATCACCACAAAGAACATAAATAATACTTACGTTTGGCTGAATTGCTAGTTTAATTGAACATGGATCAGAACAAACAAGGTTTTATTTTCTTTAATTCTGTCAGAACAATTCCTGCTCTTTACACAGAGACCTCTCATTGCAGTATTCAGTAACTGTCCTCAACTCTTACATGGAAAAATTAAACACATTTTTAGGAGTAGCATAGGAAGAATATTATATTAAAAGTTAAAGAGAATATATGGTAATCTCATACAATAGCGAAAACATATAAAAGGTGGGACTGAGAGATCCATTTCCATGACTTCTGTCTGGGAGCTAATAGAAGAAATATATGCGCTGATGGATGAATAGCCCTAAACAGAGTAGTTGAGCTGTTGTTATCCATCACACTGATGTAAAAACACAGCAGATTCATTGTAACATAGAATCCTTACTGATTTAATCATAAGTGACTCGACAACATTGACATCAAATGGTATGCTGTTTTCGATGGTATGTAATCTTTTCAGTAATGATCCTGAAAGAAACATGCTGCTTGGTGTAAATTATGTAGCAGAATCTGGTTCTAGCTGAAACAATATACTCCAGACTGCTGTAACTGGAGATGGTCTCAGCTACCTAAAAATCTGCAAAACAGTGACACTAAGTTCTAGGTAACTATTATTTAAATCATGATCACCTAAATAGGAATCCATCTGAAAATTCAGACACCAGTGACTACTATATTCCCACACACATTGTGGTTGATAATTTCAGCTTTCAGTGAAGGCAAAAGCACAGTTTGAGGAAGGTTACCTGTATTTATTTAACACAATACAGACCTCCATTATTAGTACAATGCCACTTGAAGGAGCTTTTGTAACCAAGGACTTGGCTTCCTGCCCAAAACTGTTGTGTAACTGTTTGCAGATTAGAAGAGAGGGCTGAAGACAAATGGTGTCTTGAAAGTAAAAACGTGACCTTTCCCAAACAACATGATGCTAAAATGCTAAGCGGGAGATAGCCCTGCAGTGTGACTTAAAAGAAAACCACAACTTGTATTTGCTTTTCAGCATCCACAAGCTATTATTCTGTAATAACAGAGGGAAAAGTTTTCTCCAGGCGACCCTTCCAGTGGTTGAAACCACTAAATGATGTTTAATTTTTTTCTTTCCCTCTTTTCCCCCCTCTCCTATTTCATGCATGTCCATGTTTGCACAGCAGAGCAAATGCACTTCTAAGGATGTGTCAGTCTGAATTCAAAGCAAGCTACTCTAGTGAACAGAAACATGCCAGGAGTTGCACACACTCTGCAAGAGAAGTGAGCTCTAACATCATAGAATCATAGAACATGCTGAGTTGGAAGAGAACCATCAGGAACATTGAGTCCCCTGGTCCTATGCAGGACACCACAAGAATCATACCCTGTGCCTGCAAGCATTTTCTAAACACTTCTTGAACTCAGACAGGCTTGGTGCTGTGATCACTTCCCTAGGGAGCTTGTTCTAGTGTTCAACTACCCTCTGACTGAAAAGCTTTTTCTAATATCCAACCTAAACTTCTTCTAAACATCTTCTGACTCAGCTTCAGGACATTTCTTTGAGTCCTATCAGTGGTCACCACAGAGAAGAGATCTGTACCTGCTCCTCTACTGCCCCTCATAAGGATATTGAAGACGACAGTGAGGTCTCTCCTCAGTCTTCTCTTCTCCAGGCTGAACAGACCAAGTGACTTCAGCGACTCCTCAAATGGCTTCCTCTGAGGACCCTTCACCATCCTCATGGCTCTCCTTTGGACACTCTAATACTTAATGCTTTTTTTATATTGTGTCACCCAAAACTGCATACAGTATCCAAGGTGAGACCACCCCAGTGCAGAGCAGAGTGGGACAGTCCCCTCCCTCGCCAGGCTGGTGATGCTTTGCCTGATGCCCCCCAGGACAGGGTTGGCCCTCCTGGCTGCCAGGACACTGACGATTCATATTCAACTTGCCATTGACCAGGATCCCCAGGTCCCTTTCCTCAGCCCTGCTTTCCAGCCTCTTGTTGCTCAGTCTGCATGAGCATCCAGTGTTGCCCCATCCCAGGTACAGCACTTGCCCTTGCTGACCTTCATAGGGTTGGTGATTCCCCATCTCTCTAATTTGTTGAAGTCTCTCTGGAGGGCCACTCTGCCCACGAGGGAGTTGACTGTAGTCCCTGTCAGACCAGAAATGAGTCAGAGCCTTCTCATGATTTTTTGCTACTTCATGTTATACCATGAACAAACATCTCTATGGCCCAGTGCTTTCAAGTGTGATCAGTCAAGGATAGTGAAAGATGATTTATTGATTAGACATTGAGTTAGGTTTTACTTTTCTCTTTCCCATAATTTTGGAACTTACACTGATTACACTACTGAGACAACATGATGAAAGGCAAATTGGCACAATACTAAAATCTTTTTCAAAGTACATAAGGGCATTTTAATGCCCATTCTTGCATTTTTATTTTATTAACAAAAGCCTGTGGTTTTGCCTTTTTTTTTTCCCTTTGATACTAATGTTTATCAGAGTTGGCTGTTTCTGGTGTTTGTTATCTAAATCTTCCTTCAACTCTATTATGGAAAAGGAGGCAACTAAGAACAAATCTGAAGGTTATTTCAGATGTACTGATTTACACTGGAAACACAAAATCATCCTTGTATAAAAGGGGATCAATTAGTAACATAACAATCCTGCTGAAGCAAAGGTATTAAGGGCAGAAAAAATGTTACTGTAATTTAGCTTGGCATTGTCCAAGCTAAGATTTAACTGATTTTGGAAATAATTTGAAAATGCATCTAAAAGTTCCTCCATAGTTCTCAGCAGGAAAACTTCAAAGAGTCAAATTTATTTAGCAGCTACTAGTATATTTCTTTGCAAACTGCATTGGTTGTAATGCACAGATGATCTTTACAAAAATATTAATAAAGAATACGACCTACACCTGTTTCAGGTGGAATGCTCTTTTTGTATGTCACCTACAAAAATGGTCTTCTAAAACTGGCATACAATTCCATTTTAATGGAAATCACATGGCTGTGAGTGATCCGTGAATATGCCAACTGAAAAGTGTGTATTCCCCCTCTATTTGTTTTCTTTTGGGCAACAACTCCATAATGAACTGCATATGCAGGGATCAGTGTATTGATCCACTGGCGACTGCAGAGCTCCATATGGAGGTGGGGGTCCATCCGACAGAGAAATGTTCAAGTTGGAGATGTTGGACAGTAAACCACTGGCAGCAGAGAGCATCTTCATTTGTGTCCTGTACAATATTGGGCATGTTATGGGTTGCTTTGTCTTTTTCTCTTATTATACAACCAAATTATGTATAGAAACCACATGGGCACAGTGGGGTTCCAAACAAGCTTCTTTACTAAATATAGAGATCATAGGAGAGCAAGTTACTTATACATGGTGTTGCTCAGAGAACATTCTAAACCATTGAATGCAGCAGCATAGAAAAGTGCTAACAGATTACTTAGGCAAATCTTACTCTGCCCATTACTCATTCCAACAGACTGCATCATTGCTAAAAAAAAAATAAAAAAAAATTGTCAGAAAATAAAAATGAGAATTGCTTCTGACTAAGTGTAATCAAAAGAACTTGTCACGAAATGGGTAAGTGAAAATTATTATACTCTGAAATCACATAGTTTTTCAATAATGCCAAACCACCAACTTTAAATAGAACCTGATTTTCATTAATAGCTCTGCTTTCCAGTTTTTCATGCTTTTTTCAGCAGACCTTATGGATCGTATGTAACAATAATAGGAGACATGACACAAAAGGTCCATTTTTAGATGAGATTCCAAGATTTTGCTCAGTTTTATGAGCACTGGATTCAAATTCCAGTGGGACTTGCCAAAGTTCCAACCACTCACTAACTCAAGCTATCAACAAATTTGAATAAAACACTATTTGTAAAGTTATTTATATATATATTCATACATCTATATATGCCCATACACAAACACGCACACATGTATGCATATGTATACATCTATGTTTCTGTGACCATACATATATATGTGTGTGTATGTGCATGAGCATACATAGATGTATGAATATATATGATTGCACCCTTGGGATAAAATTGCATAAAAATCATCAGCAGGGATAACTGTAATACTCTGACAGAGATAAAGGTCTCTTTGAAGCCCCAGGAATGAAAGACAAAGTGTCTGTGAAGTATCTAACTTTCTAAAAACATAAAGATTCACACTACCACAACCGCAGCCTTGGTTTCCAACTATATGGCCTGTTAGAGACAGTCAGAGACATAATACAATTTAACAAAGTGAGCTACTTTGAGTTATATTTTGGAGTGCTGATTAATTTCTTCCTAGACTTATGGCCAATTTGAGACAACTTGGAGGCTGTTGATTTTAGCAAATAATAAGCCTCCCTATCCCCTGAACAATAGATCCACTGAATTTTAAGCCAACATCTTTGGAAAGCTAAAAGTTATGGATAAAACCCCGGCAGCCTAAGTCAGATATACTTCCTTTATGTATCTGAATCAGTCATTCCAAAAGTGTTTAAATCATCTAAATTTCTTCTAAATAATAAAAAAAAGGTAAGGGTGAAAACATGAAGGAAATCCAAGTGCCTAAAGTCAGGCTAAGAACAACTCCTCCTTTACAACTTCAGAAATCTCTCTTCATCTGCTCACTTTATAGAAAATTTAAGCATTAACTTGAGGCAAAAATCTTCAGAAGGCATCTAGTATTCATCTATAAATTGGCTGATAAAGTTAGGGTGAGCTCCTTCACAAGTTTCAGTACCTGAGATCTGAATACCTCCTACACAGCACTAGCAGAAGTTCATCGTTCACACGCTTTCATTTTCTATATATCACAAGAAAACACCAGAGTTGTTTATGTTGATTTTTACTTCAGTTTCTGACATGTAATAGCATAGGATGATGATATCAAGCTGTTGGCAACTTAACTCAGATTTTGTCTTTCTTTTGAGGTGTCTCAGTTTTGCTTTGCTTTGTTTTTTTCATTGTGAATGTATTAGGCAAACATTTAATTCAAGACTTCACAATAATGCACACATGCATGAAGGCTGAATTTATGTTGCCTGAGGAAAACTACTTTCCTCACTTTCTATTTTTTGTATACTTGACTTCAAACACTATCTTATCTTTTACCACTGTTCTTGGGTTTGATTTATTTTACCGTGTCCAGCTCTGGGCTCCCCCATACAAGAGAGACAGGAACATACTGAAGAGAGTTCAGCTAACATAATTAAGGGAGTGGAGCATGTCTTATATAAAGAAAGGCTGAGATACTGGGTACTGTTCAGCCTATAGAACCGTATGGCTGGAGTGGAGTATCTTATCAGTGTATATAAATACCTGAAGGAGAGGCATAAAGAAGAGAGAGAGTCTTTTTTTAGTGGCACAAACTGAAACAGAGGTTCTTCCGGAGCATCAGGAAATGCTTTTTCGCTGTGTGAGTGACCAAGCACTGGCACAAGTTGTCCAAAGCAGTTGTATCTCCCTACCTGGAATTTTCAAAAGCTATCTGCATATGTTTGGTCCAAGAAATTGGACTAGATACCACCAGATATCCTTTCTAACATCTACTATTCTTTGATTCTTTAATTCTGTGATCCTGTGCTTCTTTGTCTAAGGACAAGCATTTATTTTTTTCTGTGGGAGGCATGAGACTGTTCTGGCTGTTACAACACTAAATTGTAGCTCACAGTACTCTATACCTGATTTCCTTTTTACACTGAATATACTGATTTTTCAGATCCATACTGTAGACATCGTGGACTGAAGAGGACACAAGTCCCAAGTAATTTAGTCGTTTGCATTCCTGTATGGATCTTCTTGGTCAGCCCACAGCTTAGCTGGGTGCCCTAGTCCCATTGATTTACTATAAGAAGCTGGAAAGAGCATAATGTTTCATTAGACATTCCTTGTTTCTTATGAGAATGTCCTGCCTGGAGATTGTGGCCAGCTGGCAAGAGTAGGCAGAAGATAGTCTGAATAACCGTCTTGAAGGTAAGCAGCAGAAGCAAGACAGACCTGGACTACTTTATCTTCTTTTATTGTGAGTCTGATTTTAATATTACCCGTAAACTAGAGTACAAGGAGCCATTCTTTGGTGCTGATGCCAGCTGGAACGATCGGGCCACATCCACACTATGATCTTCCCGGAACAGAATGGGCATATGGTAAATCCTGAACTGTGTTTGGGAGTTATTTTGGAAAATGCTAACTGAGCACAATCCAGTTTAACAGCTTAGTTGATCAAGTGTCAGTGCTCACAACCAATCCCAAAATGCACCTCAATTTGCTAAAATAAATATGATCTTTGTATCTTAGAACACAGAATACAAAAATTCATGGCCAGGGGAAACAGACATAGCATTTCCTCCAGCCTGCAGGCTGCACCTTGTCATAGCTCCTGTCAGAAGAGGTATGCTTCTTAGTTTGTCCTTTAAATCTCACACTTAGGGAATTAAGAAAGCAAAAGATCCTGGTTCAAAGTCTTATCTAAAATCAAATTATCCATGTTACATTAAGTATGTATAGTTTCCATTGTATTTGGGAGCTTGGATTAAGGGATTTGTACCGTATATAAATATTTCCTTGGAAAGGGAGACCTCAAACAAACAATGTGCCCAACCTTTCCAACTGGCTAGATTTAGCCTCCTTGTTCAATTTTTACCATTGTTCATGTTTAACTCATAACTTGTCTTTGGAGAAAATAAACACTCTCCATTATCAGTTGCTGGAGCCTTGGTGCCCATTCTGGACATTTAGGTTAGGTCATGGTGACCTTGCCTTATACATTTGCTCACTAACTACCCTTGTTACTAAAGTTACTTACTCTAATGTAAATGTTCTCGTAGTTGTGTTTTAGATTTCAGCATTCTCAAAGCAGAAATCTGAGCTCAAATCCTGCTTTGTATTCCACAAGTAACAATCTGGAGCATTTCCACTGATGGATTTCATGGCTCTGTTCATGGGATGTGTTCCGAACACTCAGAGTAGTGTTCATTTCCTCAGGGCAGTGTATTTCTAAGCATGATAGATCCTCTTTACAGCCATCCTAGAATCAACAGAATCAAACAGCCTCTGTAAAGCATTTGTATTTTGACAACTAGGCAAATTTCCATAAAGTATTTTTTCTTGGAATTTTTATGACCGACTTACCCATCATCTTTTTCACTCACACATGAAAAATGTCAAAAAGCTATATAAATATTTAGTATGATTTATGATTGTTTTCTGGGCTTGAGAAAGGCTGTGAAACAGCTAAGAGCAAGAAATCGCAGACCAGAGAGAATGTGGCAAGGCATCAATTGCTGTTCCTTATTAATCCCTAAAGTACTTCCCAGCAAAATTAAATAAATTAGTTAAGCTTGTTCACCAGGCCTTATCATTGCCCCCTAAAGGAATGGCTCCCACTGCCTAAGAGTCAACTGAAACACAGATCATCAGATTACTGAAATTGGAAAGATATGATTAACCTCTACAATTGTTCCATGCTTTCATTTCTGCAGAGATCTATACTAATTCCTCATAAATGGTATGAAAATCTGAAAGAAGGGCTTTTCTTATAGAATTTCCATCGTATTTTTACAACACAAAGTATTTGCAGTTCTTTGAACAAGGTTCAGAAAAGCATCCAAACTTTCTGATGTTCCTCCCTAAATTACATGGGATGCTGGGGACACATTAAAGGATTTAAAAGGGTAGGAAATGTACTATATCACTTTTTGAGTCCATAAGTGATTTTCTGTTCTTGCTAACTGTACTCATGAGACTCAAGGGCACAAACAGACAGCCAGAGAGCATTTTTAATGGATTTTTTCACATAAAAGTTTCATCTAGTTCTGCTGGACTTGCCTTTTTTTTTTCCCCAATAAAATTATGCTGTAGCTATCACTTCTTAGGAAAAGAGAGAGAAAATGTTTAAGCAACAAGATGTGAATTTATTTTTAATAATCCTCATGTTCATGGTGTTATGCATCCAATGGATTTTAAAAGATTAGCAGACAGCCTACGAGTATAACACTAACACTGTGGGCTTTTTGTGTTACTGGTAAGACTTTATTTTCAGGAATTTAAAAAATAATAGTGACACAGGCCATTTCAACAATAAGCAGGTAGCTAGTATGCAATAAGAAACAGTGAGTTCGTTATTTATTTGCTCAGTCAACAGTGATTATAGAATGAATTTTTAACCTTGTGGAGGAAATTTGATATCCCTTTATATCTCTTATTTTTTTAAATTTAATTTCAAATATAAGTTTAAGAGCAACTATCAGAACTAATACTGATTTTCTTAAAAGCAGTGTCTGCTGGTTTCAGAGGACCCATTTGTTCAAGTTTGTGTAAGGGTTTTTTTGGAAAAAAGCTTAAAAAGTTAAAGACAAATAGTTCAATCTTCAACTTTTTTAAAAAAATTCATGAAGTAACAGAAGCTGCAGGATATTTTCAGTAAGACTAAATATATTTTAAATGTTTCACATTAAAGATGACCTATAGTGACACACTATTTTTAGTCCATATACTAAAGTAACAAATATGTTAATGCCACAAAGTTTTACTGGCACAGACAAGCCCAAATATCTGCTTAATTTACCTGATTAAACTGATTATGATGAAGTCGGTTTGGTGGGGATATAATATAAAAGAGAGTGACACAGCTGAACTATTTTATAGAGTTTTGGGTCTCCCAGCTCACAGGTGTCTTATAGATGAACCAGCTGTGAAAGGCATTTAGTTTGAATCTGGATGCTCTGACATGCTTTGACCAGCAACGGTCACTAAAACACTTTAAACATCTCTTATGACCTTCTTCTATTAAAAGTAAACCTCAACTTTTAACCAGTTGTTCTCCAGGTGCCCAGCCCATTGAGCTGGAAGACAGGGATATAGAGCAGAATAAAGGTGCCATAATCCAAGGGGAAATGGTCAGTGACCTGACATACAGCTTAGACACACACACACACACATCTATTGGGTCAGGTGGGGAGAGAGGGGTGTGTGTGGAGGGGGATGGGAAAAGGTCAAACATCATGGAGGTGGATTGGCATCCTATCCCTCATGGCAGGGCCCCAGAGCCCACATGGGGAAGCCTTGGAGTGGCTGTCAGTCACAACTAACCCAGGAAAACTATAACACCCCACCCCTCCTGGAGCCCCTGACCCAGCTCAGATTGGCAGGGACAGTGGGAACACCGACTTCACCCTGCCCTGGGGCCCCAGAGTGGCCAGTGGGTCAGAGGCCCCGCTTGGAGTTTGGCCACAGGGAGCAGAGCAGATGAAACCAGAGGCACGTGTTTGCCAATTGTCACAGCCGTGCCATGTGGGTGTGTGAGAGCTGGTCTGCCACAAGGTCCTAATGGTGGCTGCATGATCTGTCTCTGCCTCTGTGCCCTTCTCTCTTCTTGCTCCCTTTGCTTCTTTTCTTTGCTCCTTTCTTGATGTTTTGAGCAGCTTGGTGTTGGAGGGACTGGATTTTGGCTTAAATGTTGTGGATTGATGTGTGCTGGGTTTGTATTGTGGTGCAACATTTTGTCTAGCTTGTGTAGTGCCCTTTTTGAACCTTTGACAAGTTCCTTTATTTTCACCACTAAATTAATAAAGATACCTCTTGAGAATAAGTCTGTGGCTTATTCTCTTGATGTTATCTCAAGGTATTAAAGAACCCTATATATATATATTTTTAAAATAAAACTCCTGGTTTAGCCTGTGAGCTTGCAGCTCTCTGGGCTGAAGTGTTACAGGAGTGGAATGGGATCCACCTGAGGGTACTGAGGGAGCTGGCAGAAGTGCTCACTAACCTATAATCCAGCATTTATTGGCAGTCCTGGCTCACCACAAAGGTCCCAGGTGACTGGAAGTTAATAAATGTGGTGCCCATCTACAAAAAGGGCTTGAAGGAGGATCTGGGGGACTACAAAGCTGTCACCCTGACCTTAGTGGCAGGAAAGGTTATGAAATCGATCATCTTGAGTGCCATCATGCAGCATGTACAGGACAACCAGGGGATCAAGCCCAGCTAGCATAGGTTTAGGAAAGGCAGACCCTGATTGACTAACCTGATCTTTGTTTATGACAAGGTGATCCACTGAGTGGATGAGGGAAAGGCTGTGAATATGTCTACCTGGACTTTGGTTAAATCTTTGATACCATCTTGCACAGCATTCTCCTGGAGAAGCTGGCTGCTCATGGCCTGGATGTTCCACTGTTTGCTGGGTTAAAGACTGGCAGAACAGCTGGACCCTGAGAGTGGTGGTGGATGGTGCCACATGCAGTTGGCAGCCAGTCATTAGTTGGGTTCCCAAAGACTCAGTATTTGGGCCATCCCTATTTAATATCTTTATCCATGATCTGGATGAGGGGATTGAGAGTACTCTCAGTAAGTTTGCAGATGATAAATTGGGTGTATGTTGATCTGTGAGAGGACAGGAAGGCTCTGCAGAAGGATCTGGACAAGGCTGGATTGATGGACTGATGAAAATTGCATGAGGGTCAACAAGGCCAAGTGCCGGGTCCTGCACTTCAGCCACGACACCTCCATGTGGTGCTACAGGATTGGGGCAGAGTGTCTGGAAAGCTGCTTGGCAGAGAAGAACATGGGGGTGTTGGTCAACAACAGCAAAACATGAGCCAGGAATGTGTCCAGGCAGCCAAAAAGGCCAGTGGCATCCTGGCCTGTATCAAAAACAGAGTGGCCAGCAGGACCAGAGCAGTGACTGTCCTGTACTCGGCACTAGTGAGGCTGCACCTGAAATCCTGTGTTTAGTTCTGGGACCCTCATGACAAGGAAGACATTGTGGTTCTGGAGTGTGTCAAGGTGAAGGACTTGAAGCACAATTCCTACAAGGAGCGGTTGAGGGAGCTGGGATTGCTTAGCCTGGAGAAAAGAAGGCTCAGGGAGGACCTTGTCACTCTCTACAACCACCTGAAAGGAGGCTGCAGCAAGAAGGGTTTTGGTCTG
Source organism: Campylorhamphus procurvoides (assembly GCA_013396655.1). NCBI lineage: Eukaryota > Metazoa > Chordata > Aves > Passeriformes > Dendrocolaptidae > Campylorhamphus > Campylorhamphus procurvoides. The sequence continues at coordinate 2,809,959 of WBMV01016876.1, read as the reverse complement.
TTCTCCTAGGTGTTAAGTAATAGGACCAGAGGAAATGACCTCAAGCTGTGTCAGGGGAGATTTGGATTGGATAGTAGGAAAAATTTCTTCATGGAAAGGATTGTTAAGTACTGGAAAGGTTGCCCAGGGAAGTGGTGAAGTCACTGTCCTTGGAGGCATTTAAAAGATATGTAGATATGGCACTTAGGGACAAGGTTTAGTGATGGACTTAGGTAGTGTGGGGTTAGTTGTTGAACTCAATGATCTTGGAGGTCTTTTCCAACCTAAATGATTCTAAACAAACATTAGAAGGATAAATTATAAGAATGAAGACAATTAAAACCATAAAATGGTTAAATTATTTTAAGGCATTGTCTTATCTATATCCTCAGGTGAATTTCATGGAGCATTTTGTCCAGAGAAGAACATTATTTTAAAAACATGTAATAAAGTCTCTTCTTTAATATTGGTGATGTTCAATAATGCAAATCATTAAAATGTATGATACAAACCAGAAGGTTGGAGAGAATTGTGGTGTAAGATGTCTGCTGGTGGAGGTGGGAACAGACCAAAGTTCAGATCAGCTTCTTTTTCCCAGTAGACAGAGGAGCACATTGGCTCCATTTTTTTAGTGCTTTCTTCTAGCAAGGATCTCTTTATCCAGGAAAGATGTAAAACTAAGACATTAATGGGTTGGTGGTGAAATGTGTAGTCCTGTGTGTAAGCAGAAATGTAACACTGACGTGGTTAAATGCTGTTAACTGCTGGAATTAATGGGCATTGTTGCCTGGCATAGCTGTCTAGTTTCACACAATCTACTGAATTCGTACCGAATGATAATTTCTGTCAGTGTAGTTCTTTATTTGATTTAAAATCATGCTTGTGAGGTGGGAGTCCTGGGTCTTAATACTAGTCCTCTGAGATAGGTAGAATCCTACAAAATTCCAGTTCAAAAAGTTATTCCTTTTTAAAGATTTTACATTGAATTTAAACAGCTCAAGACATTCTGAACCTGAAGAAAAAATATCCTGCCATTCTATGACCTTCTCTCTTTTTTGTTTTTATGGAAGTTGGGGAAAGCTGTGCACACCTGGTATTTCAAAAGTCATCTCTGTACCACCCTGTGTTCGTTATTGCAGTGGATCCTACCAGAAAAGTTGAATAAGTCACTGCATGGCAACTGCATCTGCTACTTCATCTGTAATCTTCAGTGGGTTGTTTCTTGATTCATGGCACTGTCTAAGCCTCCTCTGCTTCTCAAAGATTAAACACCTAAATCACATTGTTGGGAAAATGTCTTCTCCCCATCAGTAGGCTGACTGTTTCCCATGGCCATGTACATATTTGACTTTTTCATAGAGCAGTACAAAAAGATGAAGCTGTTCTGTTCAGAGAAGGGTAAAGTAGTAGAAATTCTGAGAGTAAGGTTTGAGTCTCTCTTCTTGGACTGGAGAAAAACAGGTAACTTTTATTACCTTTGAGTTATACAGTAGTTTACCAATTTTCTGTTGAATATGAGCTTGTACTCTTCTTGCTACAAACAGGGACTGGAAGGGATTTACAAGAAAGCATATGATTTCTGAATGTTTCGTTTTACTTCTAGTAATTTTTGCCAAAATGTATCCTAAATTTATTAATAATCAAGGGGCAGCTGTTCCTTGCTTGACTCAGTAATGTTGCAGTCTTTATGATTCTGTAGCACAACTTCAAGTATAGTAGTAAGCAGGATCATGTTTTATGACTCACTGTTATGTGCTGGATCCAGACCTCTGTAGGGCATGAGGAGATGGGAGTTAAGTTGCCCTCAGGCTGTGGAGAAATTGTACTCAGGTTTAAATACCTCACAGGTAAATCTGCTGCTAAGCTGACCACTTTGCAAAAGGCAGTGAACACCTTCTTCTCTAGAAAGCAGTTTTAAAAGATAACAGAAAATATTACAGATTCTGAGCGGCCTGGTCCTACATGAACTGGGTCCTATATGAACTGGGTTTTAGTCATGTTTATGGGATTAAGCCCTTTAGGGAAATTTGGCACCATTCAGCTGAGTTTCTGGATCCCATTAAGACCTGGGTAGATTTGGACATGCACACAATGTAGAACTGCAGGTGCCTAGAGAACATCCAGGTCCAAATGTGGTGAGCCTGATGAGTTCAGATGTTTTCAGAGTTACTCAGATGCTGGGTTGGGATTGAAATGGGAGGAGGGAAGAGAATGAGTTGCAGTTTACAGCTTTGATATCTAAAGAATATACAAACTTCTATTTCAGAATAATACCTTTCTCCTTTTCCTATTTCCTTTTTCTTCCAGTCAGACCACTAAGACTTTTAAATACAAATATAAGAGTAGACAATATGGCCCAAATTCTACTTACATGAATGGAAAATATTTTGATTTATGCTGATGCAAATAATAGAAGTTAGTCAAATAGCATGAAGAAAGAATTATTCCACTCTATACTTTCCCAAGAAAAAATTCCTCCCCCCACACCTCCCAGAAGAGTTAGGAATAAGCTAAGTAGATACCAAGTTTGAGGACTAAAATTCTTTGTTTGAGAAAGCAAATAAATCAATGAACATCAGAGAATAATGAGAACCAGATCTCCCTAAGTTAATTTCTGGGATATATCATGGCTTTGGCTAAAGTCTGATATAAAATATTCATGATGCAAAAAATTCTATCACCCATGCTAAAATGCATTTTGTGAAAAAAAAATAAGTAGAAAAGGAAAAATCGGGTACTGTACAAGGGGCCAATTTTTTTTTCTGCTACAATATTGTCAATCTGGACTATTTCACTTACTTTCATATATATAAGTACATATATATATATATACACACACCTGTATATATCTATTTGCACACAATCAGGAAGTACTCTGCTACTGCTGCAACACTGTACTGTTCTCCAGAATGCAGTAAATCTATGTATTGGAATTATAGCAAGTATTTACTTTGCTATCTATACCTAGATTCCCAAACTAAGCCATAGGAAGCCTTTTTACCACCAGTGAATTAGTCCTATTCTGATATAGTAAACCAGGTACAGCCTGAGAGCTGTGGAGAGACTTGGAGGGACCAATGCTCTGATTGCTTTCTTGCATCATAACAAAGACTAGACATATAATAAAGCAGTAAAAGCCTGCTGCCCATAGTCCTTGGAGCTAGATGAGTTGTGAAAGTAAGAAGAGCTGGACACTTCACTCAAAATCTTTGCCAATCTTTGGGAAAATGGGAAATGAATATGAATTTTTAGGTCCTTAAACTTTACTGGTGGAAATCTGACTGCAGACATTTGAGGGTATGCCCACGTCTTTCACTGCAGGCAGACCCAGGCTAATTGCCTGTGTGCTGAAGTAGTTCCAGGGTGGATTACACAGGACTACTTCAGCACACCCCTGTGCTATGCTGCTCTAGTTGAATTATCTTGTCCTACAGCACAGGTGGAGGACTCCCATTTGCCCCCGTGCAGTGTAACAGTGCAGTGTGCAATTCATTTGCAGTCCAAAAGCATATGACATGTGCTCTTCTGAATATTTACCCATAGTCCTCCTTTTCATTACTTTAGTAATGTCATCATTGTCAGATCAGTCCTTTGGAATATTACCACTGTTCCAGCCTTTAGTCCTGTTGTAGATAAAAATTCAAGTGTTTCCTCTGTTGGTACCAAGGGCAGGTCCTACCATCACTTTCACATTCTCTCCTAGGGTCTGGATTTGGTTTCACAAACTTGAAAACACAATTCCTGTGTTGAACTTCTCATCCACCGAGCACATGAAGAGCACATCATAAGAAAGACACATGTCTAGTTGAAACATGGGAAACTGAGGCATGCAGAGTGAGCAGTGACTCATCCCAACTTACACAGCTGGACTAAGAAGTGAAGAAATTCTGGAGGGAAATGCTTTAATCTCTGGGTGCTGCTGCCTCTTAAATACTTGTATATGCTCTGTGATTAATGAATCATTCACTGACTGTAAAGGTGAGGAAAAAAATTACATAACTCTCAATGGAGTTTATAACTCAAGCAAACAGCTTAAATTGTTTCAGTAAAATAATGTTCATATATAATTAATGATTGCCTTCCTAAAGACAATATTATGCAGTAATTTTGAACAAGATTGTTAGATAGGGTGAGAGAAAATATGTATCAGGTCATAGTCTATCTGACCTAGAGCTATATAAAATTGGGCAACATTCAATTATGTTTAATGTCACGGTTTTGTTTGTTTTAGTTAATTAGCCTTGTGGTAAAAAATGCGGTTTAATGCATTCCAGAGTTCTTGTAGTGTTAAAGTTCATTTTACTGATCTTGGAATAAAGTTTTCAATATATGACCACCTGAGTCTCCTTTTAAACACCCTTGGAGATCTCACTGGCAAATTCCACCAACATGAAACAGTACATGGTCTTCCAAAGCCTTGGATTAGCAGGTACATTTCCCAGGTCTGTGTGTGACACTAAAATCTAATTTACTCACACATACTCAGGCTGGGAAATTACTTGTTTAATGAATAATCAATCTGAAACCAGTGTGATTCCACATGAGCGAGAAAGAGAGCCAAACCCTCAGGATCATTTCATGAACTCAAAAATGCACCCAGTGCTCCAGGGAGAATTTTCTGACTTTTAAGACAAAAGTTTGAGAACTTTGGTAATCTGTGACCGTTTTCATCTTCGTTACAAACATGCTGAAGAAAGCAGATCACTTGGCTTTACTGATTCTTCCTAAGAATCAGCGTCCTGTTCAAATGCATATTTTAAAGCACAAATGGCGTTTTGAGGTGGAAAATGCTCCTTATATGTAAGATATACTGTCAAACAAGCTCCAAACCACAAATGTCAGATCTTGAACCAGATATGCATCTTTAATTCCCCAAAGGATTTGTTAGTGGGGGAGGGATTGGACAGTACTGGGTCAGGAGTTCTGTCTTGGCTTAGCATGCAAATAAATTCAAGCCATAAAGTTTGGATCCAAATTTCCCCTGAAGTTAATTGGGGTTTGGATCAAATGTTCCATCTCTAATTATGACTCATATTAATAACATTGGGGAGTGTGATTTTTTTCCAAAGTACTCAGAGTTGCTCTTATTCTGATCCCATTAAAAACTAGGCTAAAATTTTTATTTTAATGTGGGGAAAAAAGTCTGCATTGAGCACTTATGAAAATCTCTTCTCCCTGCCTTCCCTCCTTGTTTCCCTGTATCACCTCTCTCTCCTACTGCCCGAGTCAATGTGTTTAGCTCACTCTCTGTAAAAGTTTCAAAGCACTGAAAATACCATCTGTTAAATATTCCAGTTGTGTTTTTGATAAAAGGGAAAGCTGAAAAGTGTGCCATTAGTAATGGTATGCTAACTGAAATAGGTAATATTTGTATCAATGCTACTGGAATACAAATCCATATAACGTGGAAGAGTCTTATCTATATAATTCTAGGCTAGATCAGATGCCTTGAGGTATTCAAAATGTTCCTCTCATGAACACTTTGGCATTGTAATGGGTTCAGTTAAAACATTTTCCTTCAAATTTACTTAGAACAGAAAACAGGGGGGAGGAGTTACTTAATTAGAGAAAAATCTTCAGATAAATTGATTATTTTTTGTTTTTTGTTGAGGAGGAAACTGGAATGATTAAGCAAAGTTTTTGCATTCTTCAGCTTTTCAGTGAAAAATTTGAAGTAGGGTGGTGGTGTACGTGTTCTTGTTTCTGTTATATTTGGGGAAGCTTGTTTTGCTTTTTCTGTGGGAAATATCCAATATTTCCAATCAGTTCAAGTTACAAGTGCTGCCAGGAAACTTTATAGACTCCAAACGCATTAGAGATTCTTTAGTTACTTTCTACATCTACTTGACTATGTCAATGCCTACACACCGTCAAAAAATGAACAAACAAGAAACCAACAGAACAGCCAAAAACAAAACAAGAAAAAGAAGTCAAGATAGTTTATCTTGGTGGTTGTGACTTTTAAAAGAAATAATGCTGCTCAAGGGGTCATCTCAGTGCCACAGACCCATTGGCAGTGAATTGGAAGACAAGTATGTTTTTGCTCCATCTGTTCCCAGGAGGTTTCAGCCAATGAGCTCAAGCTCTTGCCATGTGGTGATGGGGAGAAGGAACCAGCAGAACACAGTAGAAACATCTATCTTCCTGAGGTACAGCATGCATATGTGACTATACATGTATTTATCTGTCTGTGTGTATGTGTGCATGCACAGGAGTGCAGGAGTAGTTGACTAAAAGTAAGAGAAGTTCAAGGAGTGATGTCTGTACCCTCCGTCTCTCCTCACCTCATCTAAACACTTTTCTAGCAAACTCATGAGAAGGGCCATGCAGAAGGTGTACATGAGTTTTAATGCAACCCACTTACACTCTTTATTCTTAGAGTTATCAAGGGGAAAGCGGAACATGAGCTGAGGTGAGTTGTTTAAGGTAAAATTTATGGTAACATTTAAAATCAGCAAAGTTTGCTGTAGCCCTAAAGGTTGAAGCATGCATACACACTCCATATAATATGATCTCAAGCACCCACCAAATTGGAGGTTAAAAGTGTTGTATACATTGCTACCAGTTACCACGTCAACATTTCAGATATGTGCATGTGATTTAAGTGCAGATGACCTGGAGTTTGTCGATGCCGTAACTTAAAAAGCAATTGAGCTGTGTGCTGGCTAGAGCAACAATGTGGGCATTATAACAACCTCACTTGAGCAACTGTTAAGACATCTCCAGCACACTGTTATACTAGTAAAACAGAATTCCCAGTAGACAATAATGCTAGACCCCTCGACTGTGAATCATGGGCAATAAATGGCTGACGGGCAGGTTAACAATGGGCTCTGCGGGCAGTCTGACATTGTACAGGTGCGCATCATCACAGTAAAGTAATTAACAGGTACTTAAAGGAATGTACATTTAAGCTCAAAAAACCTGTTAAGAGACTTCCTAAGTGGACTGCTATTTTTTTGTAAACCCCACTTATATTTTACTACCAGGTAAAAGGACTGCAGAGCACAAATCCAATCTAAAAGTCCATCTGCAATCAATAGCTCTCCTATCAGTGCTAGGCTGCTCCATCAACAGTACTGTTTTATAACTCCAAGATATGTTCCTGACTCAGGATTTAAAGAGATTCAACAATACAGTCTGACCCCTATAAAGAAAGAAAAACTAGAAATTTGACATTTTACCGAAGAAAAGACTGAAAAAAAATTAAGAAATAAAAATCATTTATTAGGAAAAATAATGTCATCTATGTGGATTTATACAGGAATATATATTTATGCATATTTGAGTGTATGTGTGTCTATACGTGTGTATGTATGCTTGCACACACACAAGCCATGAACTCCACCTGACATATATCTGTGCACTTTTTTTGAATAGTATTGTAGTTATTTGGGCAGTGAACAAAGGCCCAATATGGAAAGAGAGGCAGTGAACTGGGGATTGCAGCAGGGACTGCAATTTATGTGCTGAACTAATGAGTAGTAGTGGGAGCAGCTAGAGTTCCCTCAGCATTTCCTCTTCTATTTCTTCTCTCTCCCCCTGGTAAATCCAACTCTGGCATATGTAGCAGATAAAGAGTTTTAAATGGACAATTTTATCCAAGACTTTTTATGGGAGTAACAAGATCATCTGGTTAATAAGTGCTTGATTCAGTCCTCTGACTGCAAAACTCTGGCTTAACCCTCTAAATATAAAGGATCATCCTCAGAGGTTGTTACTCTGCCTGCCTGGGTTAGTCAGTCCAAGTTCACCAGCATTTTTTCTAGTGATAGGTTTGGACCTTGCAGCAGTGTTTGATGATCAAACTAGTAGCAAAACAAGAAAAAACCCATTTATTAAAATATTTTTATCTGCAAAATGGCATTTGTGTAACTGTTGTGAAATATGAAGAAACAAAACCAGCCACAGTAACTGGTGTAGTAGATGGTAGTAGATGGTTGTAGATCTTCCAGTTTTTGAGAATAAAGGTGGGGTTGGTTTTGCCTGATATAGTGCAGGTCCCTGAGGTTTGGAGAACCTGTAGCTCCTGTGTCCATGCTGGTAAATGTGATTCATGGGTCTTGCTTTTTATCTTGTACTGAAGCTAATGTCTTTTGTATTCAACACAGTGACAGTGCACTGTTGTACCTACAAAGATATAGATCTGCCTAATAAAAGCAGGGATCAATCTCTCTCTTGCTCTTCTCTCATTAATTAGGTTTTCATGGTCTTTGTCCCTTACACATTTCTTACAATTTCCCTCTGTACAGCAAACCTCTGCTGATTCTCTTGCATCTTATACCCAGGAAGAAGGGCACCTGAACTCTTCCCTCTCTGGGATGTGGCAGCAATGAGTGTGTTGTAGAGGCTTCTGCATTGCCACAACAGCACAGAGCTCCTGCTTTGATTTTGGCATGGTAAAAATACTCCCATGGAAAGAGATTCAAATGCTCAGGACCACTTATTTTGCTTCTGTGCAAGACAAACCCTGAGGAAATCTGGCACATCGGTTTGGACATTTTTTGCATTAATACATTTACTTCAAAACAGTATTAGTATGAGCATATGTTTGTTTTATAAAGTCTTAATATCATCCAAGGGAAAATGCTTTGGAACCATTACAGAGATACATGTCACTAGTGTACTTTCCAAGCTCTCCATGCACATTTCATGCTAAGCCTATGTGTTGTACATTACATGTTATTTTTGCCATCCATCTTAGTACTATCTCATCTTTCCCTTATTGAGATTTTGATTTCCTTTAGTCTGCTCAACTCCGGAAATTTTTTACCGAAGCCAGAGTAGTTCCTCTGTGTAAAATAAATGCATGCAAACACACCTAAACACTAATTCACCCTATTAAAGACTGAAAAGCATTATTTGAAACCATTAAAATGCATTGTTATTTTTATTCAAAGTAGATATGGAAATATATATTAAAAGTAGATATCTCCACCTGGAGTTGGTTTCACTTCACCTACCTAAAGTTACCTAGAAGTTATATATCTGAAGTAAATCACATGCTGAATTTCCTTCAGAGAAAGATATAGGCTCTTCCAGCTTTCCTGCAGACTGGTGTGTTTATCATCCTCTGTAAGTACCTAATTGTCCATAATATAAGATTAATAGTAGTTTGCATAATTAGTTTATACTAATCCTCTGTGTTGCATCAGACATTTAAAATCATGTGGTACGAATATCACCTCTCCTGTAAAGAGCATACAGAGCTGATTAATACGATGCTGCTCTTTATCAGTTAAGAATATGATTCTAAGAAGAGTTTTTTTTATACATATATGTAAATAAACAGTTTTACTGATTGATGACTGATCTAAAGAAACACTCTAAAATGCAGTGTTTGCTACAATGTGTGATGAATATATAGTTTTAATATCCCTTGTGTTATTTTTCCATTTTAAGAACAATATATGCAGGGAATAAAAATATTTCCAAATTGTCAGCATACCTAACTGGTCCAAATTGAACCTCAAAGTTTGATGAGTGCAGTGCTTAGAGACTTAAATTTTTTGCTAGTCAGGCAATTGATATCGTTTGCAATGTTCTTTAGACATAAAATGAAAAAGAAAAGAAAGACTGAGGAGGATACTAGTTACCACTTGCATATTCGGAAGCAAAAGGGCTCAAAAAAGATGAAATCTGATCAAAATAAATAAATACTTGCAAGCTTTCAGGTTATCGCTTTCAGACAAAAATGTCTCTAATGTTAATAAGGGACGTAGGCCAAAGACTTTAGATGTTACTATTCTTAAAAAAACATGATTTATTTGATTTTTTCCAACTCGAATGTCATGAACCAGACATACATAATTATATTATTTGTCTTATGCAAGCGAACAAGAATAAATTAAAACTGGACATGTTGCAACAGGGCTGTTGACATTATATACAAAGTCTGCTTATTGTCATAAGATACTCTTAACCTTTAAGCCAAAATCTTTCAAAACTATTAGTGTTAAATCTAGCAGCTGTTGTCAAATTTTTCCCTTTCTCTGCTTTATGCATTGTGCTTTATTTGAAATGTTTGCTATATTTGTGTATATAACTTTCTGCAAGCTGTCCCTTGAAAGCTCAAGGGATTAAATAAGTAGGTTGAGCTGGTTCAAAGGAACAAAAGTTAACAAATTAAAAGAAAACTTTCTAAAATGAATGTGTAAACCATTAAAATATTTAGCTGTATTTGCATTGGATAGTTTCCTCCATATAAAACAATATAGATTGTTTAAATAAATGGGGTTAAGGGAAACTTATTTCTACTGTAAAGTTTATTAAAGTTTTAGGAATGATGACCTCCATCCTTCAAACGCTTACGTGTTTAACTTAAGGCATGAAATAATCTCATCCTGGCAACACTAGACAGGCCTCACAGCTTCGTCTTCCAGCAAGACAAAGACACAGAGGGCATCCAAAGACTAGAAAAGGAGGTAATGAGTTCCCCTGTGCTTCCATCTAGCCCTTGCCTGAATATTTAAGCCACAATCTCGAAACCGTATTTCCCGGCTATCTGTGAACAGTGAGCAAATCTCTGTAGATGTTATTATAAAAAATAGGCTCAAGTAGCAAAAACCTCAGAGTTCATGTAAGAAGTAGAAGGACAAGCTGGAACCTTTTGGACTATTTCAGTATGTGATTTTTAGAGTTAGTCTGCAGGAAGATGAGAAAAGATGCCACGTGTCTTGTAGCATATGGTGTATTCTATGCCATCTTGTAACATGCCGTGAGGTGGATTTAGAAGATTCCTTATCGGACACAGACCAAAGCACAAGGACTAGTTTTCTACAATCAGTGGCTGTGCCTAGAGAACAAGGCCTGGTTATGAACTGACGCACAGTGATAATCTCATGCACCTATGTCTTTCCAAGGACTCAGGCTCTCTCTCTGTAATTAATTCAGTACTGTGCCATGGTGGTGTATTGGCCACAGAGGGACGGCACAGACAGACCTCAGGGACTTACCTGTTGGAAGAATAGACATGTCACATGGAGTAAACTTATTTCTGAGTGAATTTCACACAGACGTTCTTATGACCCAAAGTGAGGGATGCCTTGTGGTAAGATGAAGCAGAAAGCAAAGACAACTTCCCTTCTCACCTTGAGAAGTTGATTTAAATCTCACTGGTGTGTGCAATGGCTGCTTTTCATTCCCTGGGTTGGTAAAGCCATCGGGGTGCTTTTTTCAAAATGGTTGCTGGAGCAACAGGTGCTTCCATGCAGAGGAGACTATATGTAAGTCTGGAGTAGAAACTGGATATATTACCCAAAGGGGCTTGATTTTCTAAACTCAGAGCTGGGATTCACTTATTGGCATTGGTTTCGTTGGGGTTTTTTTGTGGTTTGGTTGGTTGGTTTTTTGTTTGTATTAATTTTTGTTTGGTTCTGTTTTGTTGGTTTTTTTTAAAATTTTTCTTTAGGGAGAAGAATTCAAGGAGATAAAAACCCCAAAGTATTCAGAAGATAATAGTAAATCAAATGAGTCCCAGAGGAAATAAGATTGTGTGCATGAAAGGAAGATATCTTTCTCTTTGGAGAGCTGACTGAAGGATTCTCAGAAAAGAGAAGAAAAATTATGTTAAAACAAAACCCATCTTCTTACTGAGTATCCTCAAGTTCAGCACGTAGCATACTACTCTTTATTTGCAAACAGGCAAGGCTGCATCAAAGAAATATCTATCTCAATCTGTTTTAAGAATTAAAAGATCCTCCAGTGTGCCAAACTTTGCCTTGCCAAATTCCAGTTCCAGGTTAGAGAGGACAGAACTTTCCAAGAACTTCACAAAGTTACTCAGTAAAACCAGAGGGAACTTGGTACCTATTGTTTTTCCATGTTGCATTTATATTTCCAGCCAAATTGAATAACACTCTCCCTGAAATTTTTTCTTTATTGGTAGAATTATTAGACTTGAGGTCCAAATGGCCTTTCAAATCTTGATTAGAATTTGAAATGCATATATCAGAATAGTCTTATATATCAGAATAGTCAGAATATTGTATATGTAGGTTTTTAAAATAGATTTCCAGACTTGATTCAAATTCTTTCCTCCCCCCCAAAAAAAAAATTCAGAAAAAGAATGTATGAAAGGTTTTACTTTTCTGTGAAAGGTTTTGCTTTCCTATGCAAGTCTTACAAATATTGTCACTAGATCTAATCAGCCTAACCTGCTGAGTACATGACATTTAATATAGGATTGTTTTACAACTGTTTCTCTTCATTATTCTTGCACTATCTAGCCTATTATTTCTCTTATAATTATTAAAGTATTAAGACCTCTTACCTGGCATCCACAACCAAAACCAAAGAATGTTGACTTTGGTCATTAGTCAGTCAGGTTTTTTAGTTTTTCTTGCAGTTTTAAACATTGGCATATAATTAACAGGAAAACCAAGCAGATTACTGTTCAGTATACTAAGAAATCCAAATTCAGATTAAAAAAGTCTGATCCGTGTAAAAGTACTATAGTTCTGAAAAATATACATTAACAATAAAATGCTGAAACTGAACGTTTAGGATTGTTTTAGGTCTATGTAGTTACAATTATTGTAAAATTATATGGGAAAAAAGTAATATTAATATCTTCTACATCTCACAGGCTGGCACTCAGCACACAGAATAGATTCCTTTAAGTATCTGAAAGTCAAGCATAAAGACCAGGTTATTTCTCTAAACTCTACCTGTAATCAAAGGTGAAAATTAAACAGCTCTAGAAGACATTTTGCTTAAAATGTTTTCCTTGTCTGCCTCTCTTTCTTATTCTTCAGGACAGGCTGACAAAATGCTTAACTTTATTTGCCTCCTATTACTCTTGTCCTCTTTTCCCATCTAACTGGACAGGCCTCTGCACCAGAGCCATTGGAATAGAGACCAGTGCACCTCACTACACCAATATAAATTATCCAGCACAGTTTTCTTCTGGGAAGTATGTCCTGCTTCTTGGTAAATTACTACTGTATGTAGTTCAGTGGTGCAGTGACACCATTCGTGACAATAAGTCTGGTTGTGTTTTTCCATCCATCAGCACACTAGTAAAAAACCCACTTGCCACAGAGAAGAGATGCCAGGAGAAGGTGCCCAGAGCAGTGAGCAGAAAAAACAAATGAGTAAAATAGGTGCTGAAAGTGATACACAGAAGAGAGGAAATAAAACAAAAATATTACAAGCTAGGCACAAGATATTGTAAGTTTTTTGGGTTTTCCTGGGAATTTGATTAAATGTCAGTGTGAAACAGTCAGGAAGGATCCTGCAGGAAAGCTTCCACAGGGAGGGCTGAGGGGGTGGATTTTGGAAGCCAAATGAGACCAGGACAGAGAATCTGACAGGGATGCTCCATCAGCATGGAGGTGAGAACACGCACAACCCAAACTGAGCAGAGCACTCTAGCAGTGCTCAGAGCCCTGCACAGCTCTCGCTGCTGCTGTTAAAGCTGCATGGAGAATGTCACCTTCTGCTTCATGCATTGCCTCTCCTCACTGCCTCTGCTGCCAGTGACTCATTGTTGTAACAGTCCCTGGGCATCAGAGAAGGGTGTCTGCAGTTCATAAACCATGTCTCAGAGAAAAAATTAAAAATGTATCTTGGAAATTTTTTAATAATTGACCCATCAGCTGGAATAGACTTTTAGGTACTGAAGATCCACATGTGGGGAGGTCTTTGGCCCATATGCAGTCTCCCTTCTGCACCAGAGGAAACTAGTGGCTTGCATTTTATTGTAATGATTTCTGTAGCTTTTGGATGGCCTCCTCTTTAGAGAATGTGATATACCCAGACCGACTTCAGCTTGCTGGAAAAGCCTAGGGAGGAGGAGGGTGGGGAGCCGAACAGTAGAATTTTGTAACATTTACTTGTTCAGATAATTTACCAAGGATTTACTAGAATAATCCCATGGAAAGATTCACTGTTCTTTCCCATAACATAGACTGGAAGCTTAAGTTTGTTTGTAAAGCTCTAAAATGACCTTAGTCTGATGGAAGATACATTATTTACCAAGCTTACTGGTAAAAATAAGCAGTTTGTTTAGCAGCAATGAGCACTATCACTTCTTATTAAATGAAGTTCAGACTCACCTGTCTGGGACACAGGCAAGATGCCTGCACTCTGGTGTTCATGAGGCAAATTGGGAGGAAGAAAATGCAAATCTAAACAGGAGATATAAGGAAATTGTTTACCTGGGTCAAAAAGCAAAAGAAGATATATTACAGAAAACATATGGTTGCTATTTAATTTATGCTTTATCATTTTTCATTCTGACATTAACATTGTTATGAGTGGGGTGAGAGCACTGTACATTGTACAACGTAATATAAAATGAGGGCTACCATTCCTTGACAGAGGAAACGTGATTCAGAAACAATTTGGGGGCAATTGCAAGGTGATGTGGCACAGAGAACCAGAAGCTATTGAAATTTTAAACATCATTTCTGGACAATATAAGACTTGCTGCAAAATGACTTGTAAAAACATGAAAATGTTACTTTCCTGACCCCAGAGAATTAGAAATCTTTAAATATCAGTTCAAACAATGCCTTTTAAAGGGCACCACACTTTTTCATTGCCAGCTACCATTATTTTTAACAGTTTGCTAAACATACCACAATAAAGAAAGATTAATGGCCAAGATATAACCCAAAAATGCAGAGGGCCACATTGAGATCTGTTACATGCAGGACATCAGTGGTGAGGCATAAAGGGGGTATTCAGCCCTGAAGTAGTCACAAAAACTAAAGTATGTGATTGAAACAGAAATTAGGTGTTTGAGGAATACAGAGTAAAAGACATGAAGAAATAGAAAGATAAAGCATAAACAATACTTTACTAAGGACAATGAAAAAATAATAATGATAAAATGTTACTTTAGGAATTGAAAATTGTGTAAATATGCAAATACTAATTAAGAAGATTAAGAAATGACAAAAAATATATCCATAAAAATATACTTTCAAGTATATTAATTTTGTATTTAATCAGCAAAGGAATCAACAGCTGCTGTAAACCATCTCTTAAGGATACTTTCTAGAAACATACCTAATCTAAAAGCTCAAAAGAAAAGTAGTTTAAGTAATGGAATTAACCTCACACACTTGTTGCCATCTAAAATTTTGTTGCCTATTATAAGATTTCTGAAAATGGAGAGCAATAAGAATTTCTGCAGAAGGGAAATTAATCTATTTTTGAAGGATGAAAAGTATCCTGGATCATGACTACCTGGATGATGCAAAAAAATCTCAATAGACATTTCAGGATATCTTTTTTGAAGTGTCCTTTGCATCTCTGAGGCCTAAAACATGCTTTCATTATGAATTCTCACAAAATAAGATGATGTGAAGAACTGGAACTTCAAGAAAAACAAACTGAACAGCACTGGGTTCATATTAAAATCCTGAAAATATTGACATATACATAAGAGTCCTGATTATATTTCAGTAACCAAAAAGATCCTTGTTTTACGTAGTTGATATCTTTGGTTTTCCTTAATTCAAACATTACTTTTAAAGGGTAAAAAAATATTCTGGTTTTTAATCTGTCATAGGAAAAACATTAATAATTATCAGAAAATATTAAAAGTTAACTGACTGACAAAATGTGTGTGTGTAAATGTATACACATATGTAATCTCTATATGTAGGAGGCAAACTAACACGTAAAGTTACAGTCCACTAAAGGCAGAAATTTTAGTACTTTTCCTCATGCTTCCTGGACTCTAGACTATCAGTTATTGTTGCTTTCAGAACTTCTTTTCACTAGGAGAATATACAGGCAGAACAGGAGAGATGTGCCTTGGCGCTCTTGAAGCACATTGGACATTTACGGGCTGTTAGCCTGATGCTCACACTCATCATGACCAGTTAGATCTACTGCGCACATCCTGATGGGAACAAAGCTACTGTAGGAAAAGCCAAATCAACTGCTTTTTCCCCTTGCAAACCAAGTTGGCAATGTGAGACCCTGTTTGACCCAGTTTTTTAGCTTAAGAGAAACAGTTTAAATACAATGAGAATTCTGTGCTCCTTTATTTCAACTTCTTTGAATGTGGATATCATTATTGTAACTATTTTTATTTTCATATCCACAGTATAACTTCATCCATGACTGAAAAGGTCTTAAAAGCTTGTACAGATGTTGATGAAATTATTTCAGTAAACCTAATGGCAGAAAAACTACAGTAACATTTTATTGAACCTGACATAGTCATAACAGTTAGCATTATGGATTATCTATAAATAATGCCTGAAGAGTTGATACTTGAGTAATAACCTTTTAGCAAAGGGTAAGTCATTTATTAGAGGTTATTATAGAATGGACAGATCAAGAACACCTAATAATGTGCTTGTAATTATCCATAACAAATACTACTAAAGTATAAAATACATTTCTAATATCTAGTGTTCAATTGCTAACCTCTGTACAAACCATTTATATTGAAGCCTTAATACTATGTTTTATTACAGTATTAAAGTAGTGATTTATTTTGTCATACTTTTGTGGTTAATTTACTATATAAATCTTGCATCTGATCCTACAGCCTGCATTATAGAGGAATCCTCTGAGAAGCCATAAAAGTCAAGTTAGCCAAAGAAACAATTTTTGGGTCAGGTCTCCTCTTTTCTTACCTGAAAAGTTTCACCTGTAATTTCTCTCTTTGTCAAAAGGTTGACATTTTAAAGAAATGTTGTAGGAAACTATCCTGAAAATTACAAATTGTCCTTCAGAAACATGAATGAAAACAATGTTGGCTCTCTATGGTCCCTACACATTGAAGAAGCTGGAGTCCTGGTTTTGTGTCACAGCTGGTGTGAAGTGCCATCAAGTCAATAATGAGTAGATGGCTGGTAGGTATTTCTTAGCACAAAGCGACCTTTTGAGATCTGAGGGGACTTGTAAGACTGCAGACAGAGAAACTTGCAAAATCAGGTGAAATTGCTTTAAAAAAATAAAAGGGCAACAGTCTGACAAGTTCAAATACACTGGCATATCCCTAGTGCATTTGTCAGAGATCTAAACTGGGGGTCAGGAAGAGGGATGCATAAGCAAGAAATTTTGTCCGTGACATTGAAGTCAAAATGTGCTTCTAGATGCATATTCAGCACCCATCTTGCTTCACATATTTGACTCTTCCTTTTACTTAAGCACTGTATTTTGGTGCCTCTGCTCATGTTTCATAGTGCCACAAATCAGTCCTTGCTGACAGAACAGTTCAAAATTGGATCACCTATTTCCTCCTTCCCTGTCCCTGCTCTTCTGTAGCAAAAGTGAAGGTTACAGAATTATCTGGGTTATAAACTACTCTAACTCAGCTTTCCTCTGATCTCTTTTAGAGTAGGTCCATAATATTCTGCATGAACAGAAGCAGAGGCTGCAACTTCAGCCTCTTCATGAAGCCCTCTAACCTCAAGAGTACCAAATTGTTCCTCCCCTTTTTCTGTGGCCTAGAGATTGATTAAAATCTTTGTATAGCAGTAAAATGCCACTTCAGAAGAATCTGTAACCTCTTGGCTGAGGTACCTCCACAGGAGATGAAGAAAAATGCAGTCTGATTTCTGCTAGAACCGAAGAAAACCTGATTTTGGCTCAAATCCAAACATTCTAAGTAATTCCCTCTAGGGCTAAGGAGAAGCTGGGTAGAGAAATGAAAGAAAGGGAAAGCTGTAATTTATAATTTTAAAATTAGGAGTCCAAAGGGTTAGTTATGAAAATTTTTTATGATTGGAAAATACCACTCTTTGAACCTTTGGGAAATGTTGTCCACTATCTTATTTGTTTGATTTCTGCAATTGATTAAATACTGTCCAGAGAAGATGACAAGGATAAGTACAGTAGCAAATAATAATGATATGATAAATTATATATCCTTTTAGAAACTGAAAAAATGAAACAAAACAAAACTTGGGTTTAGCATTGTGCAACTCTGATTTACCAAATTGTCAGTTTCCACATATCTTTCTTCCTGAAGACCAATAAAAGCCCAACTGATCTAAACGAGGTAATTAAACATTTATATGGGTTTGTATTTGAATACATTAACATAATAGAGTAATGGATTGCAAGTAGCTCATCAGTAAATAATCCACAATTATGGAGTTTGCAGACTGATTGAAAATAAATAGCAGCATATTGTATAATTAAGCCATAATCAAATGTCTCACTATATACAAATGATAAAGTGTCCCCTTGGGCCATGGCCATGTGCTGAGGGTTTTATTTAGTTCAATAGCAAAAGCCTTTCTGTGCCAAGTTTACACAAAAGAAAAGTTAGTGAATTGCTAGGAATAAAGTTGACTGATCTCTCCATACAGTGTAATAATTAGAGCCAGCATTACTCTGTGCACATTTTGGATACAGACTTTTGCAACAGCTAGCAAGTTTAACCCTCACTGCTACTCAGCACTAGCATTCCCTGGCAAAAAAACCCCACTTTGTTTGCATACAAAGATAGTAACATTTCAATTTAATTTTGTTTCATATTCCACTATTAATATAATTCAACTTCATTTTCAAGCAAAGAAAGTTGATTTTCCTATATTTTACTAAGTTATCTCAAAATATGATGGGTCTGAGATTCTGAGAAGAACTCAATGTGAGTGATGAGTTCTGTCTGAGACTCTCAAGTGATGGGTTTGTACATGCAAGAAGGTATAGGAGTTCCACTTCTGCTTACAAGCCTAGAAAATGAGCAAGAATATTTTAAAGCTTTTCCAGCATAGCCTTTCACCTAGAAAATCACGTGGTGGAAGGAAAGCGTTTATTACCTTTCTTTTGAAAGAAGATTATTGACATTTAAGAGGGAGAATATTTAGCAGAACACTTCAGAAGGACAGAAAATCTTGAAATAGAAAAAAGGATATTAGCAAGAAGAATATGCATCTGAAAATATCTTCTTTCAAAAGAGTTCTACATGCAAGTAGATGAATGTCACTTAACGAAAATGCTGTCTTCTGCAGCCTCTCAATCAGTGCTGCTAAAAAATACTATACCTGATTAACTTGAAGAGGGATAAACAGGAATAAACTTTTTTTTCTTGGTGCAGGCAGCACGACTGCCTGATATTGGAGGAGTGTAACACCCTCTGCTTATCCTTTTCCTTGCCATGTTCTCAGATACCAGTAACATCCACTGTAATTCAAGGTTGCTTTCTAACAATCTGAATTATAAACAGCCCAAAGCTCTAGAAAATTAAAAGCTCTAGAAAGTCGTGGGAATTATGCAGCTGCACGTGGTTTTGCACCATCTGACCCACTGTGTCAAATCCAGTATCTCAAGGAAAATGAGCTCAAGAAAACTCCTAGTGTACTAAGCTGTAGTCCTTGAGTAGTGCTACATAGCACTGCTTTACAGTCACTTCCCTGCTTTGTGCCACTTTCACTAATCACAGTACGATGCCCAAGTCTGACTTAGTAAGGGAGAGGAGCCAAACTTTTCACCCAAAGTGATTCCTTTTTAACAACACGGTTCTTCTGTCATTTGATTTAATTCTCTTGTTTTGTGCCATGACTCTCCTAATACTGCAAAGCTCCTCTACTGTTTAATGCGTAATGTTGAACCCTATGTTACATATTGATTTCTTGAAGTCTATTTATTTTCTCATCTTTTAATAGTGTGAAATCTACTGCTGGAATTTCAGCTGGACTTTTAGACCAGAGGGAACACCTTATCCATTCTTACAGTTTTCATGGAGTTCTCTAGAGAAGATTTTGCTCCATTTAAGGCAACTGATTTTACTGAAACAATTAATTTACCAGAGTGAACCAGGCCCATATCTACATTTTTCTTACAAATTGTTATAAAAAATTAAACACAGTTGATGCTTCTGTTGAAGTCAAAGCTTTGAAATAGGCAACATCTCATCTTCTGTGCTACCTTACTTGTTCAGTACTGTTCATAGCCACTTGAATAATTTACTTGGAGAAAAGCCAGATGAGAGCTAGAAAATTAGGCATAGGCTACTCTGAGGTAAGTGAATATGTGGATTTTTTTTTTCCTGCAGTTAATGTGATCTCACTTGTCCCCTAATAAAAGTTCAAGAGAGGTTGGAATATAAATATTACAGAGCAGCTGCTGTAAGTTTAATCCTTGTTCCATTAATGAAGACATTTTGCTCCTACTGCTGTATCAGAATCTGACATATTGTTTTCTTGCATTTCATGCTCTACACCTGCAAGGTTTTTGGTTAAAAATATGTGATATGCTTTACATAAACTGTTTTCTAAAACTAATTTTGGAATATTTATACATTTGGGAAATAAGCATAACTGTAGAAAAACAAACTACTAGATTGTGCTCTGACTGTAGACTGGAGGGGCAAGGTTTTGCAAGCAGAATATAAATATACTACCAGGCCTAAAAGAAACAAAGCATAACACACAGTACTACATGAGAAACAGAAAGGCACACAGTCCAAGAAGCAACAACTTAGTCAAGACCTTCTTTCATCTCCTTTAAATGTTGCAAATGCATATCATTCCAACTGAACTATTTATTTCCCATGGTGCTGAGCAAGACTTAGTCTTACTTGAATCAGCTCTTGTACCACCACCATCTAAATCCTTCTCTTAACTCAAATCAGAAAAATAAAAGAAACACCCTACAATTCTCTTATTAGTGGGAGAGGGAGTCCAGAAATGGGGAAACAGTTAATGTGGTTTAATTTGCAGAATAAGCCAAAAAAGAAAAAAAAAAGGTCTCTGATAAATGAGAAATAGTCCCATTATGTTATTATTCTGTTACCTAAGAAACTATCTTCAAAACAGAAGCCCTCATAAATACTCTGGAGATGCATCAGACACTTTTCCCTGCTGTATGACATTGTGTATATGGTTTGGCAGGAGTTCATCGTGTAGAAGATAAACTAGCACATAGTGCCAGGATTCTATTACTCTTGACCCTGACCTTTGGCTGCATGCTGTTTCCAGTTGCACTCCATCTTTAAAAAAAAGACAGCGCCCATTTTTTTACCCTTTCTTTTTCAACTTATGTTTTTAAACTTCTCTACTATAATCTACCCTTCGTCTGATACATATTTGAAAAACAAGTTTTCTGATCTCTTTCTTCTCTCTTGTTTTTTAAGTTCTGTTTTTCATTCCTTAAAACCAGCAGTAGTGCTCCTGCCAAAGTTGGCTTTCCCATTCAGATTTCTTCCCCTTTTTTTTCCTCTCCAAATGCTAACTAGCTCAATCATGTATAATAGTATAATGTACTTTAACCACACAGAAAATACATTCTTGGAAATTGTGATATTTACTATTCTCTGAATCCAAGATATTCATTTATTGTTATCAACTGAATTTCTTAATAGTAAAGTCATGGGAAAGGAGGTGGTATTTTCACTGACACAGCATCAATGCTCAGAGCTGTCAACTCTGTACAGAAGAGCATAGAACCAAATAGTCAATATGAAATTTTTAATTATGTTCTCTTTCTATGAAATTATGATCTCTATCAAAAGTCCAAAAGTACTGTATATGGCTGTGATAAATTGCAAAGCACTTTGATACAGAGATACAATATAAGTACTTGGTAAACTACAGAGATTAGATTAGGCCACAGGAAAACAGAGGGATATTCTTGAAAGTTTATAGGACTGCCTTCTGGGCTCCTAGTTCAGGCAAAACTCCCAGTGAAGTCACTGGGAATTCTGTTTGTATTAAGCTGGACAAAATTAAGTCTCTGTTTTCCCAGTAGGGATCAGGCTAACTGCCATGGATGAAAATGTTTTCAAATAGAAAGCAAAATAAACCTTTTTTAACTACCTCTGAATGTCTGGAGTGGACTTATAAAAAGTTAAATCCTGGTATATCCAATGGCTTTTCATTATGTGAATGTTACAGTAATCAAGAGTATACTAATTTTTTTATGCAACATTTAATAACAAAACAGGAAAAAAATTCCATAAATCTCCCAAACCTGTTTTTTTGTTTGTTTGTTTTTTTTGTGGTGTTGTTCTTGGTTGGCTTTTTTTTTTGGCTGGGTTTTTTTATGGATAAGTGAAAGACAATCAATTAAACTTCTCATAAGTGCTAAAGTTGCAAGAACAAAAAAATTTAGGAACTCAATGTATCATAGCTAGACAAAAACCTCTGATGCATTAAAGACAACAAAGATGTGTTGCAATACAGCTTTCCTAAATGTTTAGCTTACTTTAGAAAAAGAAAATGTTAACACTGTAATTATAAACTGTTAATACTGGTTTGTATTTTGGGGCCAGGACTGAAAATGATATAAACAAATTGTTGTTACAGACGTTTCTTCTTTAGTTAACTCTTTCATTCTACCTGTAGTTACCAGAAAGTATGGCATGATAAAAAGGAAGTTGAACACCTGAAGGGAATAAAGTCCAAAATCCCTGAGATTCACCACAAGTCTTACCTTACATACCTGATTGTCGTTGCATTGCAATCCAAATTAAAATTTGTTTTCAATAGAAAGTTAAGGTTTCATAATCTGTGTTAACAGGGAATTTCCAATGAAAATCAAGAAATCATTATTGGATAAAAGTCCTGATTTTGTTTAACACTGTCAAAAAATTTACTTGCCAGAAATATTTGTATTTACACATCACAGTTATGAAGTTTTACCCATAGGAATTATTTTAAGAATCCTAAAAATGAAAAATATTTGACACAAGAATTTAAGGAATTACCTGTTCCACTCAAACTGTTCCATCAAAGCTATTTGAACAGAGAGTCACAAGGAAAACAGTATCCAGGCCCATTTGTTGGCTTGGAAACCAAATTATATGGCCTGGCCACAGCCATACTCATAAACCCTTTTACATTGCAGAACAGGGTGCCTCCATCCCAACCTTCCCTTGGGAATGGTCCTTGGCATGTGCAAGTTCCCAGAGAGATAGTGCTATTGACATGAGCCAAAAGGGCACCAGGGAATAGATTAACAATTTAACCATATGGATAACAGCTCTTGGGCCACTGCCCTGACCCTGCCCACTTCACTAATACAATTATAATCAAAGATTCTGAGACCAAACTGGTTTATATACCTATTTTCTATATAGAAAACTCAGAATGCGTATGTAAAATTGTTTGGGTGTATAATAGACAACATTACAGGAATAAACACTCCTATATTTTATTATGCAGTTAGAGATACCTCAAAAACTTACTTACTTCTAAGTAACTTAAAAGTTTATGAGGAATCTGGTCTCCCAGATTTTCTGTTCTCCTTTCTTCTCCAAGAAGACATCATAAATTCTGGTCCCCAAGCCAAAAAACAAGGAATTTTAACCAAGCAAGGCTTTAAGCAGATATACTAAAATTCATCCAGTTCGCAAGGAAGTAAGCTGAAGGAATATCTAATGTGTGAGTTTGGGTGGTCTTCCAGTGCTGAGCTCTTCCGGATTGCGGGGATTACCTAGATCACTCCATTTCTATCGGTGTTTGGTGTAATACTGTGACTGGAGAGTAAAGTGTAAGGAAAAGCTGACAAACACACTAAGTTTCCATCTGAAAGAAGGCATAACTACCCATTCACACTTTACTATGTAAATTGTGTACTATGTATCACAATTACATGTGATACATAGTTGTCTTGAAGAAGTGTGTAAAAACTCAATTTTTTTTTTCCTTTTTAATTCAAAGCAATTTTTGCCTGTTGGTGCAGATATTACTTGATTTCTTATTTAAGTTTCAAGACTGGTTAAATAAATTTTAGTCTATGCTATTATAAAAGGCTTTACTGCTGTTTTTTACCTTTTCCCCAATTATGTGGCCATGTCCTCTTCCTTGCTCTTGGCAGTATGCAGTCACTTGGCTTAGGGAGCTCAACAGTCTGTGTAGTCCCACGAGTAGATGCACATGCAGAAAAGCTAGAAAACGTGACCATTTCTGAAAAATTGACAGCTCTGGACAAGTATAACACAGAAAAAAAGAATGTTTGAGAAGGAAGCATACTAACTGTATTCAAACCTAATACAAGTTTTCTGCAGAGAAGAAAGGAATGTTTTCTCTGTGCCAGAAGGGGATAGGACTAAAAAAATAAGGGGCTTACATTTCTGCAAAGTTGATTAAACACTAGGAGAAACATTCCGGTGGTACAGATAGTGAAGGACTGAAACACATTGCTTAAGGAGAGTGTGGAATTACCATCATTACAAGTCTTTAAAACAGCTGCTTTTCCAACAGCTGTCCACAATGTCCGTAACAGAGCCGGTTATACCTTGGGGCAGTGGGAAATACCACATGACTTCTCAAAATCCTGTTTCAGTTCCATTTTCTGTGACTGCATGATTGGATTCAACAAGTGTTAATCCATGCCCTGTCACATTACATGATAAGTAGAAGCTAAAGGGGAAAGAGCCACCATCCAAAAGAAATATTAGCTTGTTTTCTATGTAACCTAAACCTGAATTTGCCTGATTTCATCACGTAGTGCCCAAGTGGGAGAAGAGAGACTGAGTCATAGTATACTATGTCATGCCTCTGATAGGATCAGTGCCTTTCTGAGAACTAGAGATTCTTCTTATGCTTCATTTTCCTTCTTTCTAATGAGTATGTCATAGTACTAATTACTGTGATTCTCCAGATGGAAACCATTGCAGAAGTATTATGTCATTACTGTTCTCTCCTATTGACAGACTTCTGTCCCAAGGTAGTCAGTGAAGATGGTATCTTAAATACTTCAGTTAGGAATATAATGTCTTTCTCTAGAGGTTTTCTAAAGCATTTATCAAGAAACTGTTTCATCTGGCAAGGTAGGGAACTTGTTATTTAAGCACCAGTTTCCCTAATCTTCAAGAGTAGTGGTAAATTAAATGTGCCAGGGACTGCCCTCTGGCCTCCAAGTCAAATGTCAGGGTCAGGCTTCCTCCACACTCTTAAATCAGTTTAACCTACAAAACACCTTTTGGAAGAGTTCCTTCTAAGTCTTGAGTTGAACTAGAAATTGTTCTGAAATGTGTTGATTGACCTCATTGAAAAATCAAAGAATTAACGGTGTAGCTACTGAAATTTGAGTGACTGGAACTATTCACTAGTTTTATTTAAGTTACTGGTGTGGAAGGCACATGATGGCTAAAAATTTGGTAAAAGTTGTATATCTAAAGTTAGATTGAATTCCACCATGACATGTGTTAAGTATATAAGGAATCAGAGCACATTTTTAATACAGAATCATAGAATCACATATTGTTTTGTGTTGGAAGAAATCTTAAAGATCATCTAGTTCCAAGCCCCTTCCATGGGCAGGGATGCCTTCCACTAGACCAGGTTACTCAGGCACTCATCCATTCTGTCCTTGAACACTTCCAGGGATAGGTGGCCTACAGTCTCTCTGTGCAACCTCTTCCAGTGCCTCACCACTCTTCTAGTAAAGAACTTCTTCTTAATCTCTAATCTAAACCTACCCTCCTTCATTTTAAGGCTATTCTTCCTTCTATCACTTCATGCCCTTGAGAAAAGTCCCTCACCAGTTCTCGCATAGCCTCTTTAGGTACTGGAAGGTGGTATAAAGTCTCTGGGAACCTTCTCATCTCCAGGCTGAACAGTCCCAACTCTCAGCCTGTCCCCACAAAAGAAGTCCTCCAGCCTTTGATCAACTCAGTGGCTCTCCCCTGGACTTGTTCCAACAGTTCCATGTCTTTCTTGTATTGTAGACCCCAGAGCCACAACACAGGAATCCAGGAGGAGATCACATATGATAACTGCTTTTTCCTTAGCTAGTATTCATGTAGATTCATATGTTTGGGCAAGAGTCAATGTTTTGGTGAAAACATTCCTTATAGCTTTCAAGAAGAGACTCATAAACCTGCAGCTGAAGAAGAGTATACTCAGTGATAAGTGGCAGGGCTTTGCAGGAGGCAGTTGAGTACATAGGGAGGAAGATTCAAGAGAGACATAAATTCCTTCAGATGCCACTGTAAAGATAATCTTGGTCCAGTTACATAAAAAAAAAGTGTTCAGTTAAAATTGCACAAGCACCTGAAAAGTTCTTTTTCTCATGATAGATTATCTGTGCTATGGTGAATTCCTGGGCCATAATCCCTGAGTTTGTCTGAAAAATGTACTTCCAAAACCTTCTTCAGTACATCAGCAGGGAATACAAATAAAAGAATTCACATAAAAGCAGGCAGACCTTCAGGAGATACCTGCTCCTCAGGTAAACACTGGAAAATGACTTATATTCATTAGCAGATTACTCAGAAGAAAAGCATCTAGGAAACTTTTCATCAAGAGTAATCAAATGTAAAACTATTCCAAGAACTCAATTAAATATTTAGGGGTATTATTCAGCAAATTTGAGATACTAGAAAAGCATTATCAAATATTTTTGGAACAGAAACAAAGAGAAGGATATCTGAGGGTTCAGTTATGGTAGAAAGAGAATTTAAGGACAATGAAGAAAAAAACAAAGCAAATTGGATTATTTGTATTTGGCTACAAAAGGAGCTAAGGCAACAAAATATAAAGACAGCAAGAGGTACCAGGCTGAGAACTTGGTGTTATGATTGTGTAGGAAATGTTCCTGGGACAGCTGAGAGAGAGAGGCCCCCAAGAGAGAAATTACTGGGAATTAGCCATTTATAGAGACTTTGTTTTAGAGGGGACTGTATGGTACTAACGATTGATACACATTTTATTTATTTATAAATGGCAAGTTTTGGTCTCTGTGTTCTGTGCATATGAGGCTGTCCACACCCCAAGCAGCAAACAGGCCTTTCAGATGAGGTAGGAGGTATAGATTCAGCTGGAAAAGTGATCTCAGTATGACAGAAAACATTCCAAAACTGCAGAGGTTCATCAGCCTTAGCCTCAATATAGCACCATGTCTCAAACTCAAACACACACCTTCTTAGCCATAAGACATGAGACACTGAAAGCGTTTTGGTCTTTAAAGCAAGCACATGGCCAACACACATGGTTGGAAATTCATTACTGGTGCTTTGAGCAAGGTACTACTACCTCTTGTAGGGCCGTGCCCTGAAGATTTCACAAAGAGAGAAGCAGAAACTTCTAAAGAAAGCTTGTTCTTTATGTGCACATAAGTAAGCAGATCTATGAAATTCTCCCCAAAGGATGACATAGATGTAAAAACTTGGACTTAAGGGAAGACTGGACAAGAACATGGAAAAGAAATACAATTGAGGATTATTGATTTAATAAACCATGTCAAATGCAGGAAATCCCTAAAAATAGTTAGAATCTGAGGGAGTATTTGAGGTTGATTTTGCTACTCTTTAGGTGTCCCTTACAGCCAGCGTTGCAGATGGCATGCCTGTTCTTATGATCTCGTGTGCTGGAGCAGCAGCTGAGCAGCATCCTGATTCACACATGGATTATGTCCAAGGTGCACATATCTTGGTCTTGTGTAACAGGGACCACATGGCACTACATGAAGCAAGAGTACAGCATGTCAGTCTCCTTCTTTCCCTTTTCTTTCACCCCTCCTCCTCAGCAATACTCTGGAAGCAGCTGTTTATGTTACTCCTCCTTGGGCCAAAGAATGAATGATGTCTGCATTAGTTTGGAGGAATCCCTCTTTGAAGAAAATCCTCTTTGAACTGCTTTTTGAGTTCCTACATAAAGGTCATTCATCCTTGCACAGAAAGAAGAATCAAAATTTATGGATGTGTATCAGAATATTAATGTTAAAGCAGAGATTGATATTTACTGTTTGTTTTGAGTGTTAAGAAATAATGCTGAAGCACTGGAAACTGGTCTCGTTGGTGTTGGTTAAGTGGAAACATAAAGGAGTCATATTGAACAAATTCATCATGTGCACTTTATTTTACTACTATTTTCCAAAATTATCAAGTTTAGCTCTACACTGAGAAGAGGAGATAAAACATCATACTACCATGAAAAAAAATAACATTGCTGCTTAAAGAATAGTTACTGATAAGAAGGCCATTCAGTAGAAGCAAACAGCAACACACAGAACTGCCACTTCGGACAAATACCAGCTGTTTCTTCTTAAGATTTAGCCAAGCACCAAAAGGAACTCTTCCCTCTGTTGCTTGTGAAGCTATTTTTTTTTCCCAGAGTCTAAAATATAACTACTTCTGCATATTTTTCCTTGGCATATATAAATCTACATACATGCATACTCATATATTCATATTTATATTCCAACACACATCCCCACACACAGACACAGATATATTTTTGCAACTGTCTACCTAGGAATAACTGCTATGTATATTAAGCTTATTAAGGTATGTGTTAATTAGGTAAAAATTACTCATTTTTATAATATACTAAAACCCAGAATGTGAGTAGGCAAAAGTGCAGTTTACCTGAGGCTTGAAAAAGTTCTGGGTTAGGAAAAAAGTGTTTCAGACAAAGCCAAGAACACAAGAAGCTAGCTGACAGGTAATTTTCAAAATATCAATAGCCCATTAGGCAGAACTGCTCTCGTTATATGAAAAAAACTTTTGGGCACTTGTTTTGGAGATAATTTGGCACATTATTAAAGTTTTAAACCTAGCAAACCATGTTAAGTCTCGCCTTTTATCTCATCTTGGCTTCCCTTTGCCTGTGTGTGTATTTATGTGTCCTCATATATATATACATTGTATTCATGCCCTTTCAAATTTATGCTTGCTAGATGTTTGTGTAACACTGCATGTCCTTGAAAGATATAATCAAATCACAAGGAAGTGTCTCTTTTTTTTTTTTTAGGGGTTTTGCTGTTAATGGAAATCCAGAAAGAAATACGTTCTTATAATGTTCTAAATACTGTCAGGAAAACAGGTTCAATAGTATTCATCTTCTGCTTCCAATTCAATTGAATCCAGCTATAATCAGTAGATCAAAAAGATTTTATATATGTATGTGTGTGTATGCATGTATAAAATGCACAAGTCAGTTTAAACAGAGAACACATTTTTAAAATTAAGTCTTAATTTCCATATCCATATTTACTAAAATAAATAAATTCTTCAGCATGAATATATAAGTACAGCCTGAAATCATGGAAATAAGTTTAATTTCAATGAAAGCTCAAATTCACATATTTTCCAGCTTATACCTGGAAAATATCAGCTTTTATTGAACTTATCTGTAAGGGCTAGTTTATAAGAATTAATGCAAATAACAAGAGTGAAAGTGAGATTAAATCACCAAGATTTCTCTTCACATGAAAATGTTCGGATATTTCAGACCCATACACTATTATTGTCCATGAGCCTGGAAACAAACCCTGGTATAAACACAGAATCCAAACCACAGAACATGACTTGTTTAAAAAGTTAAATTCTGTGAAGTAAGGCAGGAAACGAGATTTATCCTTCTGGGATTTTTTTGGCATGAGCAAGGAACTAGGCATGCTCAGTGCATGTCATATCCTTCATCTATCACTGCTCTCTGAAGTAAATCAATTCTTTTTTCTTTTAAGCTCAAACCAAGGCAAAGCAATACAGCAACCATCTGAAATGTGTAGAAATCCTTCTGTTTGACATGGCATTAAACAGAAGAAGGCAAATTACAGTGTGTTGCCTTAAGGATTATTGTTGCACATTTTGTGCCTTCTGGCTGTGGCAGTATTTGTTCCTCCAAGTGAAATTAGCTGGGCCCAAGCCATTTTGCAACTCTGTAAAAATAAATTGCTGCACTTGATAAGTGAATGTTAAACTTGTCGCTGTAAGCTAACTGAGAGGTGGTTTTAGTGTCTTCAGGGTAAATTGGATCTCTGATAGGAGCTACGCAGGTCCGCTTTCTCCCTTTGAAGCCAAGTTTAGGTTATAGCTAGGGAACCAGAGCAAACACTCCTGCTCATGAGGAGTATTTCCAACACAGTCCAAATCTTCCAGATTAGACATGGAGTAAAAAATTTGGGGTCACTCTCACGCTTTTATTACATCATGTTACACTTGTAAGACATTGCTATTTAAACATCAAGATGACCTGAAGTGGTTTCTTAGGAAACAGAAGAGGATGGAAGTCCTACAATAAGGTAAAATATGAGGAAACAGATATTTCATTGGTCAATTTTCTTGCGTAGTCCAGGGTTCTTTTTTCTGCAATCATCCCAAATTGAATGTTCTATCTTCCTTCAAACACCTGCAGGCTGGTAGCAAGAGGGAAATGATGGTGTAAAACCAAATTTATTTGGGTGAAATTTGGTAATTAGGTCCCTTACATACACTACCTATTTGACACGCTCTACAGCTGGAATGCGATGCCCTTTTTCTCATGCAAAACTAGGAGTCCATCAGTCAGCCAGTTAACTTTCCTGCTGGGAAGTCCCACATCATAAAATCAACCCGTCTTTTGGGGAGCACGGCATTTTGCTAAAATAACATGGGATTTAATTTTAAGCGGAAAAAAACCTGAAACAATATGTTCCTTATTACCCACCTCAGGATGCCTGCAAAGCGAAAATGCAGCTGACTAGCAAGTCCAGGCAGGCTGCTGGAATGAGGGTCTGGGGCTGGAGGAGTCAGCTCCAGCATTGCCCATGTTGAGCCTCCACCTAGATCCTCCTGCAGGACCTGGCTTGGGCCAGAAATGGAGCTAGTGGTTCCTCAAATGTTTATGGGAGACCTTTGTCAGATCCCCAAGTACACCTGGCAATCTTTCCACAGGTCTGGCATACAGGGGGAAAAAAATACTACTCTGGTTCTATTTTTAGGGAAAGCTTACTGGAAAATTTGTGAGGAAGAAAAAAAAAAAACAACCAAGTATTTCTGTCTATTTACTATTAAAGAATCAATAAATCAATGTCAAATGGTAGATCTGAGAGTCATTAAAGAAAAGAGAGGAAAAAGAACATGATGGCTGGGATATTTCTCTCCAGCTTGCATTTTACAGATGGGTTCCTTCTTTCTTGGTGATTCTGTTCATTGGTGGAATCAGTGAGAAATTTTTACCTTCTGTAGAAAGCACAGAGAAATTGAAAGATTTCCAACACAGAGAGATTACAAGATGTAGCCTTACTATTAGTCTCAAGTGGCCTGAGTGGGTGAGACAGTAGTTCAGAAACTCAGCCTGTGCAGTTCCTAGTCCCCCTTGTCCAAGACTGCAGCTACAGATGCTTGCTCCAGCAGTGGCTTTTGTGATAATGGACACCTCCTCTGGGACTTGGACTAAGCCCAAGATTAAATCACTCTAGCAACAAGTTTCACAGACTCATTGCCAGTAAATATTATGGAAATTGGTTACTGAAATCTAGGGAAAGCCATTATTCACGGTCTCAGTATCAGATATAATGAAGGTACATATTTAATAGTGAGTTTTTTAGACCAGTCCTTGCAAGTTTCTTCAGGCAGTTGACAACATTTTAAAGCATACAATTAAACACAAACAACAGAGATCTGTAATACAGTGAAAATGAACAATATGATTCAATGTTATAAAGGCACTCCAAGGTATTTTTGGGATTTAAAGTGGAAGCCTTGCCAAGCAAAAGGATAAGAGATATCCTGGAGGTTTAAAACAGGTCTTTCTAAGAAGACAGAGATAATAATAAGATAAATCAGTGTGGGAAGCTTGATGAATTTGTCCACTGAAGCACTACTATATATTACCTTACTCTCTGCCTCACCAGTTTTGCTAAGAATTCACACAACAAAGGCTCAGAGAGACAAACTGCAAATCTTGAGGCAGTTTAATAAATTTTCTCATCCTTCTCACCATTGCCTTCTTTTTTCTTTTTTTTGTTTCTTCTATTTCCTCCCTCCCCCTCATGAGACAGAGCATCTCTCAATTTAAGATTACTCCTATTGCAAGTAACTAGAAACTGGTCCATGATCAGCTGCAGCTTTTATAGAATAGCTTTCATTTATGGTGAAAACACTTTTAAAAGTATTCTGGTACAGCTGGAATTACTATTCTTGCTAAATTTTCAATGAATTTAACTTTCAATCAATTGCATAATTTCATTTATCTCAGAAATTATTTCTGAAATACTTTGCTGTGGAAACTCTGAGCCTTCTCTTCTCCAGGTTGAACAACCCCAACTTTTTCAGCCTGTCTGCATAGGAGAGGTTCTCCATCTCTCTGGTCATCTTTGTGGCCTTCTCTGAACTTGCTCCATCAGGTCCATGTCCTTCTTACGTTGGGCACCCCAGAACTGGACACTACTCTGGGTGGGGTCTCACAAGAGTAGAGTAGAGGGGAAGAATCACCTCACTCAGCCTGCTGGCTACACTTCTGTTGATGCAGCCCAGGACATGTCTGGCTTTCTGGGCTGCAAGCTCACATTGCCAGGTGATGTTGTGCTTTTGGTCAAGCAACACCCCTAGAAAATCAAATCTCACCCTCATCTGTCCCAATATCAACCCATGAGGAGCAACACTTGTCACTAGGTTCCATTTGGACATTGAGATGTTGACCACAACTTTTTGAGTGTGACCATCCAGCCCATTCCTTATCCACTGAGTGATCTATCTGTCAAATGAATGTTTCTAGAGACAAGGACGTTGTGCAGAACAGTGTCAAATGCTTTGTACAAGTCCAGGTAGATGACATCAGTTGCTTTTTCTTTATTCTTTATTCTTTATTTCTTTATTCACCAGCACTATGACCCTGTCATAGAAGGCGACCAAATTTGTCAGGCACAATTTGCCCTTAGTGAAGCCATGCTGGCTGTCACCAGTCACCTCCTTATTTTCCATGTGTTTTAGCATAGTTTTCAGGAAGATCTGCTCCATGATCTTGCCAGCCATCAAGGTGAAAATGACTGGCCTGTAGTTCCCAAGTCTTCCTTTTTTCCCCTTTGTAAAAAGGTGGGATATGTTTTCCCTTTTCCAGTATATGGGAACTTTATCAAACTTCCACAATTTCTCAAATATGACAGTTCCCTCAGTACTCACAGATGCATCTCATTAGGTCCCATGGTCTTATGATCTTTAGATTTCTTAGATGGTTTTGAAAATTATCATCTTCTACGGTGGGCAGTTTTTTATTCTCCCAGAATCAACCTTGATGAAATCCTGAAAAGAAGATAAATTTACTGTTCCACTGTGGAAAGTCTTTTAGCCCAGCTGAGCAAATGAAATTCCCTTCATACCTCTTTCTGCTCATCAACAGCTTTGCTGTGTTGCCTTAAGGAAGGGGGAAAAAAACCTTTCCAAGACAACTTTATATGGGTAAAGCAGAGAAGAGTTCTTTTACTTGTAGGGTTTTGGGGTACAGAATATAAAGGAGTATAAAAGAGTATATAAAGTATAAAAAGTATAAAAGAGTACAACACGTGTTGATAAGTAACAGATAGAAAAGACTGGTGCTAGGATGAACTCATGGCCTCAGGAATACCACAGCTCTTCTCTAAGCATCATCACTTCAAAACATGCAGAGTAAATTAATCCAAAAGGCGTTCCNGGAAAAGCCTCGTCTATGTGGCAGGATGTTAATTTGGTAACCCCACTCAATTATCATATCTAAAGGTCCCATCCAATCTAAGATTTGTCCATGCCCAGAACTTCCCTTGGTTCCGCCTCATGGCACACCTCTCCTAGAATTGAGTTGGAGGTCTTAAGACTCCTTTGCCTTATTGGAGCTTCTCCAAGGTTGCTGGGCTTTGCTTTCTTGTTTTGACTAACATGGTATCTAGTTGCCTTAGCTCTGGCACATGTTTTCCTTGCATAGTGTTCCATCTATTATCTGACCCTTAAGACAGCTAACACAGGGTCAGAGGTTGCTAGGTATGCTATATGTATGCCTAGAAGTATAAAAATCTACAAATTCATGAAAACCGTATAGCAACAGCTGCTTTGCTGGGTTTGGTAAATGAGATTTGATTTTCTATTGCAAAGTTTGAGGGATAGAAATAATTTTGAGATGTTTTCATGTGACCATTTCTGCTCATTTCCATTGACTGCATCGCTTACATGGATCTGCCAAGGATGGAAAAGAAAAACGGGGTGCTTCTGTACCAGGCAAAGGGGATTGCTACTAATTGTGGCTTTGTGCTTCAGAGCCAAACTGGAAGAAGTTCTATTAAGTGAAGAACAAATTAACCTGCCCTGCAGGAAACTTTCTTTTTTCTAGTAGCTGAGGTCATCTTCATCTCTGCAGGATGAACATAGATGAGAGAAGGTGTTCATGCTGTGAAAAAACTTATGTCTGAACAGTAAGAGAGCCATAGATCAGAAAACAGAAAGGTCAGAAAAAAACTACCTTTTATTTCCCCTCATTTTATTATTGTATGACTGAGAAAAATTCTTTTTCTTTTTTCATTTATGATCTCCACTTTATATTAAAAAAAATATATCTTTGCAAAGGGAAGGAGTTTCTTTCTGGATTAGAACTGTTGATTAGTGAATATACATTGGCATAAATTATTTTAAAAGAACGTTTTTTCAAACAAGAGTGTCTGACGATGATGTAATCCCAGTTCAAGTCATATTTGGGACAGATATTTTGTGGTATTTATAATCTGATCTTGTTTCCAGCAATAAAAATTTATTTTGACTAGCATACAATTGTGAGATTTTTTATTTTAGTGATTATTGAACTAATGAATACTTTCAACCCAGATGTATCTTCCCTTTTTTTTTTTTTTTATGCTCCTTTTGATTTATAGCACTAAAACTTGAAGTCACATACTTGCTTAGGCATAAAAAAACAGGATATATGTTAGGCACTTTCATAATACATTGAAGACCACTTTCTACTTCTGTGTGTCAAGACCTATTCTTGTCCAAAGACAGTTGAATGAGAACTTGGCTTGCAGAGCTTTCTCAAACACATCATCCCTTGATAGGCGTACAAGTATAGAACAGAGCTGCAGAGCATGGAAAAGAGCAGAATTTTAGACCACGAGGAAGTCCCAGCTGAAGTATTACCAGTGCAGGATGCTCCTTAATCCCTTGTCCTCTTAACCAGAGAATGGCCTCTGATGACAAAAAGCTTGGACAGCACTTGTACTGCATTTTGAGGCAGCAGGACATAGTATAAGAAATATGTGACCTTAACCTGCTTCTTGGCTTGGCAGAACTGCTGCAACTCAGTGGTTATTACTGAGCCAGTACATAATCAAGTAGCAGAGCTTGGAGAGACACAGGTGCAGAACAGAGAACTCAGGCAGGGCTGCAGGAGCAAGAGGCTTCAGGGAAAATCCATCATCCTGCAATCAGCATGGACCTTCACTCTACTACCTGCATCCCCACGCCATGGATGTGATGAAGGTATGAGTTTCTGGGGGTGGAGCTGTGGTTACAGCCTATACCACAGCTCAGTTGACTTATGATAGCAGTTAAGTAGCAGCAACTTGATCGTGTGTCTAAGCTGTAATTGGTGTGGCTTTGTTTACTGTGGTGCTATCTGATCTGGTAAGGGAGATGACAAATATATGGATTTATTTAATTTCTTCATTTACATTTACAATAATTTCAAAAAACGCTTTTTCAAGGCATCTAGCCTCCCCCCCAACATCGTTAATAATTCTATAAAATAAAAGCCCATTAAAATAATCATTTCCACATGCACTGAGTCAGCCAGCTGCCTTCTGAAACTCCTTCCCACCCCTTTATCATTGTGGGAAGCCTATAATCAGCCCTCTCCAAGATCTCTATCAAAAAATGTCTGGACAGAGCAATGCTACATAGTGAGGCTCTAAAACATCTTTGTGGAAGGCACAAAGCTTTTCCAGAGCAGAAATAGGCACCATGAATTTATGTAATTTTCAACTTGTTATCTAGAGCTGTCATTGAGCTGGGTGCCAGGACAAGTTACCATTTGTGCCACTGTCTCTCTTTTGTTTCTCCCAGGAGTTTTGCTACAGGCAAGAGTGCATCAGTTGTTTCCTGAAGTTTCCTCATGCCATGACCAATAGCCAGTTTGCACTGAGGACTGGCATGATATAAGAAAACTCTTTGCTAAAGATCTCACAGTGGAGATGAATTGATTCTACCAGCTTTTTGTTGTATTGTCCCCAGTACCACTGATTTTTCTGTAAAGGGCTCATATGAGCCTTGTCTTGTGTGAATTTGGCTCATACTATACCAGGTAATACAACAGAGACAATAAATTTAAAGTGAGCAGTTCTCAGTTTCTGCCTATCTAGTTCTGTAGAAGTGCCATCCCTGGAGCCAAATTATACTGGGGTATCAGAGGATTGGTACAGTCCATTCCAACAGAATGTGTTATATATTATTCATGCAGCTAGATGATTTGAAGAGTGAAAATAGAAACTGTAGCTGCCTATAAATATGTATGAATTGAAAAACTTACCATAAACAATAATATTGAGATTAAAAAATATATATTAAAATTGGCAAAGAATTCAGACTTATCCTTTCTGAACATGAGAAGAGTTAGTGGATAGCCACTCAAGAACCACAGTAGGAGCGAAGAACCCCATAACTTTTAGCTGAAGACCTTGGAAAAATTTGTGCAATAGGAGGGACTTGGCTGTGATCCCCCAAACCAGACCTTGCTACGGCCTTAATGCAGACAAAAAATATAAAAATATGAAGTTGTGCTAAAGTATATTCATGTTCAAAATGCATCCATCTTAGCATTATTCCTTATAATTTCATATTGTATGATAGTTCTAAATATGCTAACCTTCTATGAGATTTGCATGCCCTGAAAAGTTTCCAGTTGAAGCTCCTCAGACTGGCCTTGCCTTGGCAGAGCCCCTGGAGCTCAGGAGTATTTTTCAGAGGTTCCTCTAACCAGCTGCAAGTCTGAATAACATCAGAAGTTGTGCAGAGGTTGCATGTGTTTACTGAATTCACAATGAAGATATAAGATACCAGAAATTAATCAAAAGATACACAAATGGTTTAGTATATTCCCTAAGAGACTTTTGAAGTGAAGTGGATCCTGCTTTGGAGCAGAGAGGAAGAACAAGTTTTCTACAGGGGTTTCTTCCCATCTGAGCTCCAGCTTTGTGAACATTGAAATGTCTTTCAGTAACCCATGATCTCACTCAAGTTGTATCAATCATGCCATGTTTGGAGACTAGCAGAGTAGCAAGACAGAAAAATGTTGTGCCAAAAAAAAAATAATTATAATTTACTAAATAGGAAATTATCTTTCCTCCTGAAAACCACAGTGCTAAAAAAGGAAAATGTTTCCTTTTCTAATAGCTTTGCAATTATGATAAATAGAGGTAATAAAATCCCAACAAGCAGAGCAAAATCTTTCCTTTTTAGAAAGCGGCAAATTATTGTAACCCAAAGTAATTCAAGAAACCCAAGCATTTCCTTCAATTTTTCTCCTCAGCAGGGAAGAGTGTTCCTAGGGAGGGGTAATGAAGCTCAGCTGAGCTTTGGAAAAGGACTATAGCAAACTGTCCCCACATTACACGTTTCTCAAGCTCTCATACTACTGGATTGAAGAATAAATAATTTTACAATGTAGACATCAAGCCTGAAGAGACAAACATGGAAAAGGATCACTTTTAAGTGACTCTCTCCTCTCTGTTTCCTCAAAAGTGGTTCTCACCTGTGCCAAGAAATAATAAAATTCAACATTTCTTATTTAAAGACAGACAGATGTTGAGGGACAGTAGGGAATTAGATCTATATGTATTACATTTTTTCTATGTCATAAAAGGAAAACATTTAATAACGGAAAGAAACAAGTAATCTCTCTCACACCTCTCCAATTTCTCTTTAGTTCTAGTTACTTTGTGGTTCAGCTAAGGAATGGATTTCCCCCACTATCTCGTTCCTGCAAATAGAATCTTGTAAGAATGATCCCTGCTTTTTCCCATGTTTTGAATTATCTTTGCTAACTGTCAAATATTAACTTATCTCAAATTGAAGTTTCCTATCCTACACATACTATTTTTTCTCCTGTCTCCATTAAGAACTGCACCCTCAGATGAATAATACACATCACAAAGTTTTCTCGCAACAATAACACTTCTGTCCATCCTTATGAGACATTCATTTCCAGTTTCAGCCCACCTTTATGACTGTGTGTGAGATACACACACAGAACTAGGTATAACTGAATACTTTCTCTCCTCGGCCTGCTGCCTCACTTCCCATTAGCACCTTAAAATTCCCCTGGAGATCAAAGCAATATGTGCATCTAACATAGGTTTGTTCTTTTTTTGTGTGAGGGATTTTTTTGCCCCATGGATTAGACACAAATAAACAATGACTCAAGGATAAAGTGTCACACTGAGCACCAAGGTGATATGCCTTGTGACAGGAGAATTGCTAGTCCTTGTTAGAGTATGACAGCTCTAATTGTGGATTACAGCCACTGCACTTTTGCCTTTAGAGTAGCAGACATTCCTAAAGCAGAACACAGCCAAACGGATCAAATGGACATCTTATTCATAGAATCTAAAAAAAAAAAAAAAAAAAACCCAACCCCTACATTTATTTTTCTTTTCTTTTAACTAAAATATTTATCTTCCCTTACAGTAACTCAGATAAACAGGTTTTTCCATCTTCAGGAGCATCATTGTTCATACATATGAGCGTCATACTCAACTTGCACAACTACCCCGTTCCTGTTCACAACTCCTGGAGACTTTATGGACCAAAAGCTGTCATGACAGGCATGGGGAAGAGCAGTGGGTCTGTTCACAGGAAGGGACTTGGACAGAAGGATGAGCAGGGCTCTGCTAAGAAGGCACCAGCTCCAAGGGGTATTTGCTGCTGGGCTGCAGAATGCCAGTGTAGGACAGCTGTAAAGTGGAGGCTTCATAAATACCACTGTCTCCTTTACATTGTGGAATGGAGGGACAGGCACTTATCTCATAACCCAGGGTGA
This sequence comes from Campylorhamphus procurvoides, assembly GCA_013396655.1. NCBI lineage: Eukaryota > Metazoa > Chordata > Aves > Passeriformes > Dendrocolaptidae > Campylorhamphus > Campylorhamphus procurvoides. The sequence goes on along the minus strand of WBMV01016876.1, from coordinate 2,771,362 downwards.
ATTTGGAGGCACCGTTGTAGATATTTGATACAAATGTCAAAGGTCAGGCTATTCCTTTTTCTTTGTTACTGGATTTTTGCTCTGTTTTGTTTCCCCCAAGTGGAATTCATCTCAGTGCAGAGCATTATACTCACCCATTCACCAGATCTAAACGTTGCATTTTGACAGAAGTTTTAACAAAAAAGGTTGATTTTGACACATATTTCTGTAATGTTCTCTTTTTCCTTCTGTGTCTCCCTTCCAATCCAGGGGATCCTCAATGCCCCATTTAGATAAGGCATTCGGCTTTTACAGACTAAAGGGAGAAGAATCCCATACAAATGCAGAAGCTCCAGGTTTGTTGGTTTGCACACAGATGGTCACATGAGTGCCAAATGCATTGCTGAATACTACATTGTGCAGTCAGTTTACTGTCAACAATTTAGATGCCACATTTGGCACTGATAGGGTCTTGTAGGAGTCAATATGTTGTTACCAAGATATTATGCCCTAAATATTTTTGAATTTATTTGAGGAACTCTGCAATGTCCTTATTCTTCTCTATGCATTCAAGACAGGGGCTACTCAGTTAAAGGGCAAGAGTCAGTCATTAAAATGGACACAAAGAAAACTCTGGGTCATTCACGGGGGAAAAATTGTCCGTAGGAGGAGTTAAGGGATGGAAGAAGTTGACCATCCTTGGAGGCTTTCAAAGCCTAATAGGATAAAACCTTTAAAAATGTGTTCTTACTTACAAGTCAGCATGCTTTTGAGCAAGAAGTTGGATTCATGGCCTCTAGAGATCACTTCCCACCTAATTTTTTCTATTCTGTAATGGAACTTCTTTATGCCATTTAGCTGCTGCAAGCATGTTTTTTGGGAAAAGGGTAGGATTCTTGAGTTTTCTTTCTTGTCCTCTCAGAGCATTGGGTTCACAAACCTTCCAGGCATACTGCAATGACCATTTCTTCTCACAGTCTTTTAATGACCTCAGGGATTAGTAAAGAGAGGAGATATGGTTTGAAAAAGGATTTGGAGGAAGGTTTGTGATATCTTCGGGTAGTACTTCTAAGAGAGGATATTCAAAGGCACTCAGCATTAGTCTAAGTAGTTCCACTGACATCGTTGGGTATTTTACCATGGATGTGAATGGTAGCAGTGTTAGGGCAAAGTCTGGTACTTTAGAAAATCCTGTCAATAGTATTTTGGGAAAGTCTGTGGCTTGGAAATCCCATAATTAGAAATTTATTGAATCAAAATATCATAATGAACATTGTGGATTTTCTAGATAGGCCTCTTACATCAGCAAGCCATCAAAAAAAAAATCAAAATAATAAACAATTCTCCAAAGTTCTCTTTCCAAAAATCATGGCAACAACAAGATGAAAGAGGAAAGAAATATGCTACAATGCTAGAACTACAAAGGAAAAAAATAGGAGACTACAAAATGAATTTAATACTATTGATAAAAATTACAGACTAATTTGAATAATTTTTCAAAGTGACAGCTGTTTTACTAATGAATCACTAAAATATTTTTCATTCAGCAAACAATATTTTAGAAATTGTGGTACATAGAAAGGATATTCCTTGCTGTGCAGGGAAACATAATATGTGCTCCATGGAGCAGGAAACTTTAATGATATATGCAGTTTTGTTATTAAAAGTGAGTTATATATTTTGCTGTACACTGGAAAATTGTGACCCAGTATAACATATCTTCACATTGTTTATAACTTGAGGAAAATCAACATTCTGGGTTCTCAGTTCGCACAGTAGGAATTACATTTATTTTGGCCAAATGTAATTTATATAACTGCAAGGAACAATAAAACATGAACTTTATAGTGTTTTCTTACCTAAAAATAATATAGAGCTTGTAAAAGTGAAGAGATTATTATTGTAAAGAAAAAGACAGTAACTTAAAAGCTGAAGCTCATTTTACAGCTATGTAAAACTTACCCCAGCTCAAGTATTACAGCACCTGTGTCTGCATTTTCATTTGAGCACAATAATCTCTGAAGGAAACTTTGTTTTCTCAGTAGCAACAATCACTGCTGTAGGAAAAAAACTTGGTTTATACACCATGTACCTTTTCTTACTTATCAGTAAGTCGGATTTGACAAAATCCTAAGTAGCTCTGCAGACTTGTATATTCCAGCAATATGGGTAAAAAATGGGTTGTCCACCAGGCTGTTATCCTATCCTATCCTATCCTATCCTATCCTATCCTATCCTATCCTATCCTATCCTATCCTATCCTATCCTATCCTATCCTATCCTAAAATAATATGAGTTATGGGCAGACTTCACCAGCTGGTCCCTGGGACAAGGACTGAGCTTTGACACTGTTTAGTTTATTAAGATAGTATAACGATTCAGCTCAAATATACTGGGTTTATCAGAATGCACTCCAGTGTCATAGACAGTAAAAGCAATAAAATGTCATGAGCAATTAATTCTTTTTTTTTATCCTTTCTGTCATGGGAGAATATACAAAGGGAGAAGTACAACTTCACTTTTCACAGATAGGGAAAATAAGTTCCAGAGATAAAGAAAGGAATCTAAAAATCTCATGAATGACTCTGTCAGAACTAAGAACAATTCCATTGGTCTCTTAATTTCCAGTCCTTTACTTTTTTTTTCAAAAGTTAATATAAAATCTTTTTTTCTTACTCAAAGGGGATACTATACTATAATTAAAGAGAATGTCCTACTGGAAAGATGAAAAAAGAACAATAAAAACATAGACAATGCCACAACTGACAGCATAAATGTAATCTTGCAAAAGTACATGTACCACAGCTAAGTCATGCATATTCTTTCAATGAGTATTCCAAATCCATTATCATGAAGCTTTATTTTTAAGGCTGCAGAATTCTGGGTTGCACCTCTCTGAGGAGACCTCAAAAGGGGGATGAGTGGTTGACAGACCTACCATTTCCTACTAGGCTGAACACTTCTGCACCAGCACATCCTGTGCTCATCAGATCTGTTGCTTGTACTCACTTGATTCATATGCAGCAGCCACCTGTTCAGAGTGGATTTTTTGGTTTCTAAAGGGATGCCATTAGTGGTACAAAGACTGATCTTGTCACTCAAGAGCAAAGAATGCATTAATCATGAAAAATCAAGCATAAAACATTCTGCTTTGAAATACTAACAGAAAGTTTGATTTTTATGTTGTATATATTTTTCAGAAACTGCATTTCTGCTCTAATGCTCACAGATACAGATCTTTTGCACACTTAGCTGTAGGCACTTGCAGGAGATATTTAAATTAGATACCAATAGAAAGACAGAGGAATCTGCAAAGGCTAAATCAGATCATATGCAATTGAACACCCTTATAGACAAGTCCATCACTTACCTTTAGACACAAAGTAAGCCTTGGTTCTTATTTAAATGACACAACTGCATACCTGAAGTGGCATGCATCTAGAATTCACACCTCATTTTAAACTATAAAAATAAGTAGTCTGGGTTTTTATATTCATAATAGTAACACCAGGAGCAAGTGAAGAATTTGCAAAGTTCTCGCTGACTTTCACAAAAACCAAAATGAATTTCCGAGGTTTTCCCTTAAATACTAGTCCTCCAGTCATTAGTTCTTTTTCTCAATAATTGTTTATTGAGAATCACTATTCATTTCCTGTTTAGAGCTAGTAACTATGAAGCAGGATGGATGGAGAATGTTTTTGAGTCCTTAAAATGGAAACCAATCTACACATTTAAAAATGTACATAATTCTGATTAATTTTAATTAAAAAAACAAACAAAGAAAAAACAACCAACCAAAAAACCCCTTTTGCAGTTAGACACCACCTTTTATGGGAAATTAATGTTACCGCACTACCATGGAAAATATATCTAATGAACAAGAAGCTTCTTTTTTCCACTCACAGTTTCAGATAATTTGGGTTATCTAAACGAACCACAAGACAGTTTTCTCCACACTGTTACAGACACCTGGGAACTTCAGTTGCAAAAGACACAAGAGTTCTCTTGATACAGTACTTTCTTTTTTGAAAGACTATTTTTAGGATTTTGTGTATCATCTTAAAAAAAATATATATATTAAATTCTTAGGAAGCAAAGGATATCTTAGGAAAAAAGTCACTCAATTTTCCACAGAAAAATTTAGAAATTTTCCTAACAGAAGGCTTTTCCCACTGCAAAGGTGAGTAGTGGTATCCCATCTGCCTTACTTTTGTCCTTTCTGGACATTGATGTATGTGCACAGTAATTTTATCACATCTAGAGGACATCATTATTCTGAAAGCATAGATTTTCAGTGACAGACCTAATACCTTCACCAGGAACACTGATCACTCTTTTGGATAAAAGAGTTTTAAAATAGCTTCCCACTTTATTGTGGTTTTATAAATTTTGTCATGCATTTTTGTTAATTTTCACTAATGACTGGAAAACCCATGAAAAATTACTGAACTGCAGAGCAGCAATAAAGTGGAAAAATGCAATAAAAATGAGGTAATGGATCACAAAATGTACTTTGTGTATTTATTTATACAACTGTAGTTTAGTTTAATTTTTTAATGATCCTCTATTGTATCCAGTAAATGCTTCTAAGATCTGTTTAGCAATAATAAAACTTTGGTAACACAAGTTCTCAAGGCATTCCTTCCTAAGGGAGGAGACAGATGGATCATGTTTCTTGTAGTGGCTGTTCCGTTTCATCTTTTGTAGAGTAACAAACAGCACTTTGAAGGAAAATGGAAAAAAAAAAAAGGTGATTTTCACTTGCACTGAGGTTCATTACACTATCTGAGAAGTGTAAAGCATTCTTATAAACTATATGTAAAGAGACCTTAATGCAGTTAATTATCAAACCCAGTGTAACTATTATGAGGTGCCCATGAATGAACCCAAAATGCTGGGAAAATTCCAAGTGCAAAACACAGAAGAAATGGAAGGGCCTCATAGGGAAGAGGAGGAACCAGCTAGTACATGGCATGTAAAACGACAGGGGAAAGAAAATTCTCATCAGCTCTGGGGACAGGTTCTGTTTTGAGGTTGATTTCTACTATCTGTAACTCCTGAGGCAAAGACAACTGCTGTTAAGAAGTGCAGGGCTGGTTCCCTTTTGAAGAGCACTATGAAATCTTTAATGTTCACAGAATGCATCAATGGCCCCAGGAGAAAAGGTCTGAAAAAGGGGCCTGGAAATTCAGCAGATTCTTTGAGGTCATCCTGTTCCAGGTGTGGGGTTTCCTGCCAGTGCCGTGGGCAGGCAATGAGCCTCCACATCCATCAGAGGAATATCCAGAAGAAAGAATTTCATGGATCTGAGAATATCCATGGGGGGCTTCATCTTTTAATCTAAACTGCTTTTCTTTTAGTATTTTCCTGTTTTTTTCCTGACAACTGAGGTATCATATAAGTGCAGTAAACATGTAAGAATGCAAAGTTATGCTTCCCATATGAATGTAATAAAAACATTGAAATTTCTTACTAAAATCTTCTGATAGCCTGTGAATGTTGTATGGGAAATATACAGCTCTGGGAAAAAAATGTGATTGAAATATACTTGCTGCCGAGTTCTGATAAGATAACACACAACTTAGTGTTCATCCCATTGTGGTGTGCATAATTTTATTATTTACATTAACTATGTTTTGCCTAATATTTTTACACAGTTACTTATAGTTTTATACACACACATCTGCACACAAATTTATGTATATATGTGCATGAGTTAGAAACATGCACTTCAGAGTTATGGAGAACTCTGCCAAGAGATCAGTCCCCTGCTTCCTTCCCCAAAGCCCATGTACATCCACACAGTTTTATGAACAGAAGTTATCTTGCTGACTTGTCCTGTCTAAAGCCATGCTTAAATGCAACCACAGTTAAGAACTGAGAAGGCCTGAGAGGAATGCAAGACTGTTTTCTTTTAGTTTATCACATTCATATTTAGAAAGATTTTGAGTTTTGCAATCAAATCTAAGAATTAAAATAACTAAATAACTTTTTTTTTTAATAAAAATAAAAGTGATACAATCCTGGTATTTTGGAAGAAACATTTGCTGTTAATGGGGAATGTTAAGTCTGTCCAACAAGAGATGTAAACTTTATATTAAATTGTGCCTTTTGTCTGGGAACATAGAGGGAAGAAGGTTTTCCTGCTTTCTGGTTCATGATATTTGCACTAGACAACACTCACTTTCTTTTTTTTTTTTTTTTTAAACTCATAATGGACTTATTTGTGCAGGTTAGGACAGGTGAGAGAAACAGAGATTTGCAATTCCAGCACCATACCCAAAAAAAAGGACTGTGAAGCAAGACAAGGTGAATGATTTCTGGTGATGTATCCAAATCACTTGCAGGTCGCGGCTGGCTTTCTAAATTATGAGATTACTGAAAAAGAAAATGATTGCCTGCAAAGACACTTAACCTCCTGGTCTGGGAAACCACAGCAACATCCTGCTACATTGTCTGGACTGAGAACCATTTTATCACAGAAGCTCTTAAAAATTTAGTTGCAACTGGCTTAAAACTGTTATGCTCACTTTTAAACTACATGAAACACCTAATGTCCAGACAGAAGGCCAAGATCATTATTGCTCTCCATTGCATTATTTCCTTTGGCTAAAATAGCCAAATCTCTGGTACACATCAAACAGAAAATGAGACCCTCAGAGAGGGAAGCCAAATGAAAAATATGCTCCTGTACTAAGAAACTTTGGGAAACATGGGGAACGGATATATGATGGAAATATGCATTAGTTATAATACCATTATAATACCCATTATTATGCCCATTATAATACCTGAATTTTCATACTGGATGAAAGTCATATAACTGGGTCACACGGTATGAAAACATGCTGTGATGAAAACCGGGCTCACAAGGGTAACATAAAACAATTAGTCATGTATAAGAAAAGAACAACACTATAATTTAAAGGATTTTATATGAAAACAAATATGGTCTGTTTATTTTCTCTGAGCATGTGATTACCCCTGAGAGTGGGATTAGACATTTGTGAGACTAAATGATGAAAGCTATTGCACCATCTTGGATTAGTGTCTTTTTTTTTTTTTATCTTTACTGACATATTTTTGCAACATGCTTGAAGTAGTAAATTGCTCTTGTAAATGCTCCTTTTGATTTTATGTTGGTCCAGTGAACTCCCACACAAAATATTTGCATTTTAAAAAAGTAGTCATGTTCTGATGGATATAAACCTGTGATACACTTATCTATTTCTAATATGACTTGTTTTCTAACCATGTCACTGGCACAGGGGTCAAATCTAAGGGCTTACTGATGGTAACAAGACAGCAAGGACCTCTTTGTTGTCCCAAAAGCAATAGCATGTTTGAACAATTTCTTAAATGGGAAGCAGTGTTAAAAATCCTGATGAACCAAGGAGAAAGCAGAGGGCATGTGTCCAGTACCCTCCCTGAGCCTGGAGGATTTCATGAATATCCACTAGCAAGCTGATCCACTAGCAAAAATTAGACTTGGTGTCAGTGTGGAATAACTGCTGGCAGGAAGAGTAGGGCAAAGAAAAGGCAAGGGTCTGAGACCACAATGGAATCCTGTGGGACTGGCAGTGAAGGAAACCTTCCACTCTAAGCAAAACACCCCAGGCAAAATCTGTGCTTCTTGTGAAATGTTCCCACTTCCCGTGAGCCCCCATATTTCAGTGCACCAGAGGGACAGCTGCACTGGGGAGGACAGCACGTGAGGTTCTATGGATATATCTGCAGTGCCTGCTCAGTGGGGATTTCAGCCCTTTCTCAGGACAAGACTTACACACCAAGAAGCTGTTAACCCACGAAAAAGCTGCTACCCTTCAAGCCTGCACCATGTGTACACCAGCCATCCACGACACAAATCTGAGCTGGGTGCTTGAGCACACACAGTACCTGTTCATCTTGAAGTACACTGAAACACAGTCCCTCTTCAGCCCCTTTGGGCAGCTCATCCTTTTCAAGCAGCAGGAACATTTCAGCTCAGGCAACAGCCAAAGGAGTGGACAAATAGTGCACAGGTCATCTAGCTCAGAATACTCAGGCCAGTTTTCAAGACTACTGCTCATCCTTCACTGCCTCAACTTGGCTTTTATCTCTTAGGGACCAGCCTACAAAACTGCAAAATGGCTGTCTTTATCCTACAGAAGTCAATATAAAAGGAGGATCATCAATATGTTTGAAGTTACACTAAAGTATCTAGGCCATTATTAAGTGGTACATTATTCCCTTTTTATTCACGTTTTCTTAAACCCACTGCTGCTATTTGGGTTTATGATGCAAATAAATACCAGAGACAATATAAGTTTCCTAGTAATGTTTTTTAAAAGGTAATAGTTTGGGACAGAATCACATAGCCTAACTATCCTAAACTAGGAAGCTAAGTCCTCTAAACTAATAAAACACAGACCTCTAAAGAACCTTTGCAGGAGCCTAGCTGTCTCGGTGACCTATAAGAAGCCTGGAATGGATGCCTGAAGTCAGGCAATGTGAATCACCTCCTCTATCTCTGCCTCCCTCCTCCCTCTCATTCTTTCTCAGATGCCTCTATCTGTCCTTTTAGTACAGGGGAGCTCCTCACTGTGGCCCTTTTTTTTTTTTTCCCTGTAGTTTAGTTTTCAGTTTACTTCAAGATGAGGACTGTCTTCTTTCTGAGAGAAAGGGGAGGGGGTCTGGTTCATAAGTGATCAGCATGCAGCATTCTCCTGCAAAACGTGATGTTTTGTTTAACTATCACTGCTGGACCTCGCACAGCTTGCAAATATTTCCTGCTGTCTTTGTAGCTCAGATTTCATTGTTGTCTTCAGGATTACTCTTCATGCTGAACCTAATGGCAGCATTTAGACTAACAGAGGAAAGCAGAATATACACGAAATATCATCAGATACATAGCAATGGGTAGTCTTCCTTTGACTTCTCAGGTAGGAAAATAGGTCAGATTTCATCTGTGTTCAGCAGACGAATCTTGAGATGTGTACAGGAGGCACTCATTGTACCCTGGCATAGGTATGGTTGCCTTATCTATGCAACTGGTTGGGATTTTTTTTCCTCTAGTCTGTAGATTAATCTTGCTATACAGGCAGACCCTGAAACTGGCTTATTGGCATCTGCAAACCTGGTGCTTTGTGAACCTTGACCTCCTTATCCCACAAATTGATCTGTTTGAGAAACAGATTCATCCAACATGAATGTACATATATGTATTTTTTAGTTTTGCTTCTCTAAGCTTGGAGAGGTCTCAAGTGAAACAGGAGTTCCAAGAGTATCTTTACATGGTGGTAGCAAAAACACAAGAGGAGCAAGGTTAAGAGACATCTAAGTGACTTCACATGAATTGAAAGCAGAGGCAGTTGCTCAGTTTTTTGGCTTTCTCAGGCCTAATCGGTCACACTAAATGTCAAAAGTTAGGCAACATAAGATGCTCTGGTGACCTGAAAATAGATCTTGCTAAAGTACTACAGTATTGGCATGGTTGACTTAACAAAGTTGAATTCTAGATAAACATTATTTGTATTGCAAATAAAAATGTCAAGCAAAACAACTAACAAATACATGAATATATACAGAGAGAGACTCACTATAGAGAATTTATGAGAATGGATAAATGATGAAAAAATGGAAGAAAACACATCATAGACTAAGTGCCTTGCCAGAAACTTCAGGGGAAACCATTTGTAGGGTGAAAACTTCCACAGAGCTGGGAACTGACCCTACATCCCTTGAGTTTAAGCTTAGCGCCTTCACTGCAGTGTTGTGTACACAGAGGTAAAGGCCATGTACAGCTATGGCTTTTGGCACTTCAAGTATATGCAAAATCCTGGCCCAGCTAAAGTCGAAAAGTATTTTACCCCTGACAGCAGTGAGGTCAGAGTCCCTCTGACCCAGAGGAGTGTAAGGTGTCAAGGAGGTGTCAAAACTTGCTGTTGGTGGCCACCACTGTCTGCTGACAGGCTGCTCACACACCCTTAAAGGCTGTCAGTGCCCTGAGGTATCATACAGGTTAAAGACCCAAGGGCTTTGTTACTTCAATTCTCCTAGCTTTCATCAAGGACATAAAAATAATGAGGATATAGCCACCTCACAACTCATACTTTTTCCTTTTTTTTTTTTTTAATCTTTATATTGATATGTGACAGAGTTGTACGTTTTACAGGAAGCACATTTCAGTCATAGAAAAGGAGTGCACCAAGTTTTCCAAGGAAGACTGAAGCATCTGTGACTTTTGTTCTTGACATTGACTGTATAAAACTCTCCTCTTGGTCACGCACAGTGACCTAGCATTTGGCTAGGCTGTGAGAGATGCCATTTCAGCTCTTTCTTTAGTCATTTGGACATCTGAAATGGTGGCTCGTCTTCTTCTGGAAGACTCACAATAAGGAGGCTGCAAAGAACGGAAATAAATTTGTAGGTCAAGGGAATTCTCTCATCTTTAACTTCTCAAGTTCTTCTTAGATATTATATGCTGATATACACTCACATGATTTAATAGCTTAAAGGCCCACATCATTTCCTGCATTCATGCCAAGGATGTGTCTATATTTTACTCAATTCTTTAAAGCAGAGATTGACTTTAAGATCTCCCCTTAACACTGTGAAATCCCTTATCATGACACTCAAAGTCATATTTGTGCTTTGTCATCCTTGCTGAACCTTGAACTATCTCAGCATATCAGAAATACTTTAAACTAGGGAGGATAGAAAATAATGGCTGAGGAACTTCTGGAATTCCCCAAAATACCATTTCTCAAAAGAAAAACCCTGGTTAGGAACTTTAAAAGTTGTTTAGAGAAAGCAACTCATGTCAACACAGAGCTCATGATTCAGTTTTTAAGTTTATTCAGAACTACTAAACTTTTATCTGATGAAGTTAGTGGCTCACAGTATGTGCAAAGCACGCTGCTGGCCTTCAAAGCTGTGGTCAGTTGGCAAGCTGATCTGATCACTGCAGGACAGCCTCACTCTCGCATCAAAGCAAGAATTCTTTTTTTTTTTCAAACTTTCCCAACTCTTCTACAGGAATTTTTCTTGCCTAAACATAGGCAGGACTTGCCCCTTAAATTAATATGTGTATTAAATACTAAATTAGAAAGCAGTTACTGATAACAGATTGAAATAGCTGACCCACATTTTCAAGCTTGCACAATCATTTTTTTGAAAAGATCACATTGACTATTTGAACGTGAGTATACAGCCAGGTCAAGACTTTCATACACACAGGGGCAAACACACTCTCATGTTCTGTTTCAATCATATCTCACTTCCTGAGTCTGAAGATCTAAATTATTTGGTTTAATTGCACCACAGAATAACTTTTAGAAGCTTATTGTCAAACTGCTCATTAATGTATAACTTTTGAAATATGCAAACCATACTAACTGTTGTTGGTAAGAAGACACTGCCTGCAAGAATAGCTCAAACATGAATTCTATGGCAGATATTACAGAATTAAAAGGCCAGTTTATTAGTAAATCTATACACTTTCTTAGAGAATTCTTCTAAATCTGGACACACACAAATGACAAGTATTTGAGTGACATAGAGAGAAAACAATATTTTGGTTCTAGTACTGCTCACTCGTGAAAATTGAGCTGGACTTTAAAGAAGTTGTTTCAGTGTTAAAAGAATTGTGTTTGGAGTTGTTGAGGTCTAGATCTAATTTATCTGAACCCAACAGTCACTGACTTAACTTTGAAACATTTTGTTTAAAAAGAATAGCAGTATAAAAACAGGGGCACCTATACACATAAAAACTCATTCTGTGTTTGAAATCTCTAATGCTTACCATGCATCAAGCTGGCACCTGTATTTAGACAGCCAGCTAAATACTGACAGCTGTTTTGACCAGTGTTTTATGTGGACTGATAGAGAACATGATAGTGAAATTCTAGACAATGGTACCATAGACAAGAAACAGTCATCAGATGTTGCAAACGTTAAATTGGTAGATTATCACTATGAATCCCGTGTATCAGGGAAATACTAAAAATCAAAAGAAAATGTCAAGGCTTTAATTCTAAATGAGGAAAGACCATCTAGTCAATAATGGAAGGAAGAAGTTAGAAGTACGGGGACCAGAAGAAAATTATAGAAGCCAAGAAGCCAAAAAGACTCCCTCACTTCAAGAAAAAAGAACCAAACATTTCTGTTAGAAAACACAAGTGATCAGGTTCTTACTTGTCTGAAAGATTATATCATTCTGCATTTACTAACACCATGTTGAAGTAATGGGTCAGTGCTTATTTGTGGAAAGTAAAGACACTTTTTGAATTGTTACTTAGTTCTGTAAGGCACAAATTCTCTTATATAGGTAATATGTTCATGCCAATCTGATTCAGCTCTGTTTAGCTGTGGAGCTCAAAATGATGTTGTTCCACGAAATTAAAATTTCTTTCCTTATCCCCCAGGAGGGCAGGTTCACTAGCAGTGGGGGAAACAAAAAAAAACATCCCAAAAATTAATTCAAGGGAGGTAAAACTGAACCTGTATTTAGTCTTAACGCTTCCCTGGAACTTACAATATTGTAAAATAGGAAAGCTTAACATTTATTGTTGCAAATGCCCAAGTGGATAAAATTGGAAACAATCACTGGGTATCAAACTCCAAGTAAGTATAGTTTGACTGCCAAATCTAATGACCTTACACCAACTTGCAGCTAAGATCATAAAGTTTTATTTTATCCTGTATTTTGGCCACAAACAGTCTTCATTAGCAAAGGCATGGAAATAAAAATGTGGCTGTAAAACCTTGGAACGAAACATGAAATTTAAGTCTGAAAACAAAGATAAATGTAGTAAATACTGCTGTAAATGATGCCAATTTTCCTGATTACCTAATCCTATGTAGTATATTATTAATTAATAGCCCAACAATTAGAGATGAATGCTGTGGGAGAAGAAAAGCACAGAGTTAGCAGAGAAATATAAATCTCCTGTTACATATCAGGCAGAAAAGGGGTAAATATGTGCAGCTGCATGTACTTCAAAGGCATGTCAGCTGCATGCTTATTCAGGGAACAAGAAGCCCATAAAGCGACGTTTCCATAGTTTTACAGAGACACAATCCAGCTCAACCACCTCGCATTTACTGATCCCAGGTTCCATTCAGTGCAGTTACAGACAGAGCTAAAGTGGCTGAGCTCTGGGTTCAACCTGCGCTCCAGCTCCCTTGACTTTCCTCTGAGGAAAGGAAGGGTGATGATGTGTTTCATCATCAACGTGTGAGCTCTAGACCTGTGTAGCAGAACTTTCCCATTTAAAATATGACTTGTGTTCAGAGAAGCTGTGGCCATCCCATCCGTGGAAGTGTTCAAGGCCAGGTTGGATGGGACTGTGAGCAACCTGGTCTAGTGAAAAGTGTCCCTTCCAGTGTCAGGAGATTTGAAACTAGATGATCTTTAAGGTCCCTTCCAACTCAAATCATTCAGTGATTCTATGATTTGATAATTGCTATGCAGATGGTTAGATCCGTGCTCTGCAGTGTTTTAACCATGATGCTACAAATAGAAGTGTAAAAGGAAGCCTGGGCTTCCTCTTGTTCCCATGTTGCAGGAGCAGTGAGTAGGACTCAGCTCCCCATAAGACATCAGTGGTTCAGATATATACCTCTGGATTACTCATCCAGCTCTCTTTATAGCCAGCAGACAGAAGTGGTCACCACCGGAGCTCTGCTATTCTGAATGTCAGCTCTGAGGTGTGGTACACTGCTTTATAGAAGTGACTGTTTTTTCTTTCCCTCTCCCAGAAGCTCTCTCTTCATTCAACACCCGGCACCCCCATCAAGAGAACAAGGAATAAAACACAAGAATGGGATATTATGAATAAATCTCTATGTGAAATTTTATTTTGGTGTTACCCAGCTTTAATAATGCAATATACAGAGATGTGACAGCCTGAAACAAATTGATGAAAACATTTTTTACATTATTTAGGAAGCATTACATCATTTTTGAAACAAGTAAAGTATTTCCAAGTCAAATATTTTAAAACTTCTAATTTTTAAGAAAGATTTTTGGTAGCATAAAAAAGGGAAAAAAAATGTCCCATTCCCATATGGCCCCTTCTTAATGCAATTTCAGTATATTACACTTCAAAAAAAGCAAAAGGTACGGAAAAGCCCATTCCAACAGCTGTGTCAATTATTTCCTTGGGAAATGTTTGGAAAGAAAAACAAAACCAATAGGAATATATATTCCAATCACTTTACCTTATGCTGTTTTGAAGAACTGAATTTGTATCTAAATATTGAACCAAGGTCAGATAATTCACAGACATGATTATCCTGTGTATATTCTTCTCTGGCCTTCTCTGCCTTTTTTGAGATCAGAACAACATGTTATTATCAAGATGTGGGAATATGGTTTTAGACTATAACTTTGCTCTACTTTGTTCTCAGATAATTTTCTAAAAGTTTTTCTCTGTGAAATGCATTTTTTAACTTTTACTGAGGTAAAAGTGGCTATGGGCAGAATTAACCTCAAGATCTCTTTCTTCAAAGCAGCTACTGAAAGCTTGTCTAGAGAATAATGTAGCATAAGTTAAGGGTTATACAGTTAGGTGATAATCAGTATCTCCAACACTTAGCTATTTTAACTAATTCATTTATTTTGAACCAACTCCACATTCTTTTAGCTCTCTTTAAAAGAAATACAATTCCACTCAACTTTTGAGTGGTCTGTTTGGGGATTTTGTTGTTCTTGTTGCAAAGGTGCTAAATGAAAGTTCTAATATAGCAATTACTGGAACAGAAAGCCACAGTTAATCTCAGATGTTTCATCTTATGCCAGTGCTCATCTGTCTCTATTTATTACAAAGGTAGGTTAGAAAAGTTAAATTCTTCCAACTCATTGTCAAATAAGTGTTTACAGTGAGAGTGAATGGGGCTAATACATTATTATATGTCAATCTGACAATATTTAGAATTAGTCTTTTCATAAAGATGTGGTTGTGATGGATGTTTTCAACTGAAAAAAATCCAAAAAGACTTATAAACTTTTTTCTAGATTTTTTTGTTTGAATTATTATTATGAATTATCATTCCTAAAGGAGGCATGAGAAGAACATCATAAACAATTAATAAAAGTGAAGGAGGGTAAAGAAAATTCACTCTTGGGAATTTATTTTTTCTCTTTGGAAACATGTTTTCCTCTCCCAATTTTTCCTCTGTTCAGTTGGTAAAACTACAAATCTATGAATGAATATCTATAATTTCTGGTCTGAAAATGTGAGGAATTTTTTAATCTCAATATCTTAAAAATAAAACTTTTTATGCATTCTGTCAAAAAAAGGAACAGAGTGAAGTTTTTTTTTTTTTACTATTCCTTGTGCTTCTTAATTTATTTCTCTAGTTGTTCCATTGGAATAAAAATAGGAAGGTGGGGAGATAGGAAGGTACATAGGTGGGCAGGCTGGCAAGAAGGAAGGTAGGAAAGCGGGAAGTCATGAAGAAAGGAAAAGGCTGGATTTTTTTAAGATGAAGAATTTTGAAATGTCACTATTTCAATCTTTTCTAAAAGTTAAAACTAGCCATCTTAATTTTGTTCACCTATACAGATTTTTCTTGTCTTTTTTTGTCTGAGGGCAAACATCTGGCCTAAATTTAGGTCTTTCTCACTTGCTGTAGAAGCTTCTGTACATGCATAAATGTGTGTGCATGTGTGTGCATGTAAAACCAACTGTGGAGCACTAGTGGATTTACAGTATTTTTATAATTAAGTCCATGCTCCTGCATGCTAAGAAATCACCCTATTAAATATTGCCATACAAGCTGTAGGTGGGCTTAGAGTTTATATTTTCTTCCTTATTTTAAATGTATGTATTAATGTTTGAAAATTCCCATTCAGTGTACGTAGTGCATTGAGACCAAGGCCAGGAGCATAAAACCACTGCCAACAAAAACTGAATATGTAAAACAGGTTCAGTTAATTCTACATCAAAGTTTTCTACTGCTTTGTAAAAGAAATCTACAACAATAGCAGGAAATTGTAACAAATATGTAATGGGGAGGGGTTAGCTTGTAAACCTAATCTCATTCCTGTTTAAATTCATATATATTGTAATAGTCGAGAGGCACTTGCGTATGGGTAGTCATATGTTTCAGGGATTTCAGAGCAGCCTTAAAATCCCAAAAACAGAAGGGAAAGCAGTAACGGCCACCCATGGGGGAGCGAGAGGGGCAGCTTTCCCCAGCTGTCTCCTTGGGCAGAAGAAGGAGAGGTCACTGGGCAGCATGGGGATTTCACAAGTGACAGTGCATTTTGCCACATATAGGCTATGTCCAACGAGTCACAAAAACATTAGGTTTATATTGTGAAAATGTGTGAAGTCTGAGGCTGTTTGGAAAACCTTGACTGTCCCAAGAGTGAGTTTCATGGTGCAAATGGCCATGTCCAAGACTTCCAGGCATACATTTATCCATGATGAATGGTCCTGCAGTACTGTTGCCATTCATGACCAACATGTAACTACTTGTACAGTAGTTACAGCACCTTTCATTAATGTAAGGTATGATATACTTCTTGAAATCTTGGGCAAACCAAACAGTTTTTAAAAAACCATCCACATATGATTTGTAGGTCGAACTAAAAAAAAGTGACACTAAATGTGCTGGGACAGGAATAGACTAGAGCTAAGGGAACATTTGATGTTTACGGTCAGCAGAGAGGAAAATGTAAAAATGAAACATTGAGAAAGTGTTGGCCTGTCCAAGATTCCGGTTGGATTGTTCTGTCTAACTCTTCCATTTTGCCAATGCCACATAAGCTATCACTGTATCTCCTGATTACCATTAAACCTTTGGACAAGAGTGAAATACACTTGAAAGACACTTCTCTCTTGTATTTCCACTTGTGGGATGGGAACCTCACGTTGGCACTCTCCCTCTTTCTCAACTTGCAGACTTACAGGTTAGTTGCACATTTCTGCAAAGCTACTTTGTTTCCAGTTGGCCTCCAGCCTTCACTGTTGCATGGGATGAACTCGATCCCAAATGCAGGATTTTCATTTTTTGAGCTTTTTGTGGATCTAGTCAGAACACTCCCTGTTGAAGTCCTTCTGAGTAGGAGCTCTGCCCACCATTAACCAATAGTTGCTCTTCCCAATTTGATATAGATTGCAAATGTCCTGAAGATTGCCCCATCACAGTGATCAACTCAATAATATTAAATGTTTCTGGGCCCAGTATCAATCCCTGTGGGACACCACTAGTAACCACCACCAGCTGGACCTCACTCCACTGATCACAACCCCTTGAACGGTAGGACAACCAGTCTATCACCTACATGACCATCCATTTGTACAGTCCATATTTCACAAGTTTGGTTGTGCTCTGGAATTTCACAAGCTTGTGATGCTCTGGAAGTCTGTGTCAAATTCACTCCTGGATTCAAGCTAAACAACATCCATTTTTCTGTCCTTGTCCATTGAGCCACTGAAAGCAATTAGGGCTGTCAGGTATAATTTCACTCTGGATAAATGCCCACTGTTGCTGTACTTCTGTGTTGTTGGAAGAAAAATATTGCCAGACAACATTGTCCCAGCTCGAGAGAGAGGAACTGAGGTGAAGAAGGAAAGTGGTGGTGCCACAGGTCCAGGCAGCAAAGAGAGGGGAGGACTGAGCAAGGAAAAGCACAGCAATGTAAAAGTGTAGTATCAAGAGAGGTACAAATGATAAAGCAAAAAGCAGATTCATAGAACTGTTTAGGGTGGAAAAGACCCTCAAGACCATTGTAAACCTGAAACTACCAAGCCCACCTCTAAACCATGTCCCTAAACATCACATCTACATGTCTTTTAAATACCTCCAGGGTTGTTGACTCTACCAGTTCTCCTAATATCCAAACTAAACCTTCCCTGGTGCAAGTTGAATCCATTTCCTCTTGTCCTATCAATTGCTACTTGGGAGAAGAGACTGACCCCCACCCCACTATAACCTCCTTTCAGGGAGTTGTAGAAAGCAGTAAGATCTCCCTTTGGACCCCTTTTCTCCAGCCTAAGCAATCCCAGTTTCCACAGTTACCCCTGACAAGATTAGTTCTCTAGACAAAGGTAGCTGCATTATCTCTTTGTACAATGTAAAATTAGAACAATACCACTGGCATGGTGTGACTATGTTGTCCATCATTAGCTGAGAAACAGAGAACATCATGGTATCTCTGGCTTTCATTGTAAACTGCATAGCTAAGACAGAAATCCTGGTCACTGACTCAGACCCTAGTGATTGTAGCTCCAGGTCTTGTACAAAGAATCCTAAGAATATAAGAAATGTCAGTAACTCAATTCCATTGACTTTTGGTAGAGAGAAGAGGCTAGGTACGTACCGTTCCCTGCAGTATTAGAGTATGAGTGTCCTTGCGAGTTAAGAAATCTTTTTTTAATGGAATTTGAATGTTGTATCAAGTATAAAAGTTTCACATGTACAAGCATGACTTGGAAGCACAAATCTGATATATACGTGTAATTTAGGCACATTGGAGTCCAAGTCTTACTGCTTTTGTCTAGGGTTCTCAGCTAACAGGGCAGCCTAAGCCTGTTACATTGAGCAGATTGGGGAGATAAATCTTTGTCTAAATGGCAGAAGTTCCTTTTCTCAAACAGGTGACAAAGGGGAAAAGTGCAGGAAGAAGAGAAGATTTTTAAGGAATTCAGAAAACAAACATTCATTCTGCACCTTCATGCAGTCAACTGAGAGAAGGAAAATAATCTAATGGCATACTAAAAAGGGGCTCATCTTCCCAAAAAGAAGCTGCTTTTTGTAACATGACCTTTGAATGACCCATAATATCCCAGTCTGTGGTCTCTATAATAAAATAAAAAGATAGGGGATTCTACATAAAGCTGTGACATATCCCTGCTGGCTCAGAGACGCTACATTGTGCTGATTATGTTGATGCTTCCTTCATATTGCTGTACTTGGCGCAAGATCACAATGAGAAGCTGGAGCACTATTTTTTGCTGGCATGGAGCCACAGCAATAGTAAGAAATAGGACAGAGAAGTGTTCTGAGATATCTGTAGTCTTTTCAAAGAAGAAAGGAATAGAACAATGCCTAAGTGTTGCAAATCCTCTTCTTTCAGCCCAAGGGAATTAATCTCATTAGGACTGCAAGGTCACTAGGACAAATATTCTGCATTGAGCACCAGCAAGCATCACCAGCAAAATGAGAATGTGATAGGTACCTGTCTTCCCTCAACACTGCTAGAGCAGTCCTAGATCCTGCAAGTCTTTGCCTGTAGGGCAAAGAGATTTTGCCCCCCATCTATTCATGCAACACTGTATGTTTCAAGCACTGTTGCAAGCAAGGTTTTAGAGTCCTTTTTTTCAATTCTGCTCCTTCTTGGACTGGGAACTGGTGTTATTTTCTCCTTTGCTTCATGCTGCACAGTGCCACTGGGAGAGCAGAGTTGTTATGGTTAAGGGATTTGGACTTATATCCCCCTCATCAGAGGTTTTACTTTATGTTGGTCTCAAGACTGCAAGGTCTGAGGTGAGGTAGCTCAAAGTGAACTTTTGCAAACCCTCCAGAGGTTGAGAGCTGCTGTTCCACAGCTGGGATTTCCTGTGAAGTCATTCCACCAGATTGAAACATGGTGTTTTGTTTGTTTGGATTTTTTTCAAGAAGCAGAGCTGAACTTTCTCCAAAGGCCAGGTGTATGGTTCCCTGCGTACTCTCAGATCAAGTACCAGTACGTTACAATAGTAAGGGATTACATGTTCAGATTCCTATGACACTCAGAGTGTCACCAAGAAGTCCCTTGCATTGTGATCTCCTTATTTATTAGGCTCTATATTTTTATCACTTTTTGTGCAGCGCATAAAAGTTTTCCACCAGTTAAAATTCACCAATAAGAATTACTTACATTATCATACCACCCACTAGTTTTTCCTAGCTGCAGTCCATTTAAAATTAGTTTAAAAGAGCTAAGATTTTTCACCAGGACCTTTGTGAAACCTGAGGGCATGTAGTGATAGGACAAGCGGAAAAGTCTTTAAGCTGAAAGCAGGTAGGTTTAGACTGGATATTAGGAAGAAATTCTTTACTCAGAGGGTGGTGAAGGACTGGAAAAGGTTGCCCAGGGAAGTTGTGTATGCCTCATCCTTGGAAATGTTTCAAGCCATGTTGGATGGGTCTTTAAGGAATCTGAGGTAGTGAAATATGTCCCTGCCCATGTCAGGGGGCTGGAACTATATGACTTTTTAGGTCCCTTTCAACCCAAACCATTCTGTGATTCCATGAACACTGGGTAGAATATTTAATACAATAAATCTTGTATGTCAAATGCATGTTACTCAATAACATGTTCTTTCAAAACACTTTTCCCACTTTTTTTTAAAGCCAAACTGAGTTCTTAAGGACAGGACTGCAATATTTGCCTAGTCCATACATGAGCACAGTGCAAACCATTCAAGACTTATATCCATCATGTCTTTGACAAACAACGGTGTTATAAATAAACATCAGTAATACAGAGAAATTATAAGCAAGCATCCTCTCTCAATGTTAATAGTTACCATGTACAAAAAATGCACAATGGTGAATATCAGCTAATCAGGATGTATTTGTTAGCTGGTTTGAAGTCTTAGAAAAGTTATGCATCAGTATGAGGAACAAATACCTGAACAGTCATCAGTTCCCTGAATGGTGTTGTTCCTATTCAGGAAAAGGATGAGCTTACATCAAACTCACAGTGAGAATATTTAAGTATCCACATAACTTAGCCCTTGTATCTTTTCTTTGAAAGGCAATTTAGTTGTATTGTATACTGTGTGAATACTGTGGCTTAATACTTTCTATATCACATAGAATTAGCTCCCTTTCCAAAAACAGTATCAGTGGTAAATTTATTTATTTATACTTTCTTTACACAAGACAGTCTTAAAGGGTTCATTTGCTCTTTCTGATTACATCAAAATATGTTATTTTTTCCTCTAATATTTTGTGTGGTTAAGTATCTGAATTATCAATGAATGCTAAGATCTTACAAAAGTCTTGTTAATGAAAGATTTTCTAATGTATTTGCACATCAAGGTTGTATCTTTGGAAACTCAGTTTTGCAGTTTCTATTGACTTTCATTAGAATTGCTCTACAGCTGAAGGGGGCTGAATTGGACTGCTGCTTGCAACTTCCAATTTAGTAAAAAAATCCTGTTTATAAATTCTGGCAAAATGGGGGAAAACTACCAACTTGACAAAAAGCTTTGTATAGAGAATGTGTTTGTTAGCAAAATGAAAGCAAGGCATCATCCCATCTCTCCACATGGTTTGGCAGTTTATGAAACAAGCCAGAAGAAGCTGCGTGTGGCCCAAGCCATGCTAAAGAAAACTCTATAAGCAGGTAGTTACAGGCAGTTTCAACACAAGGAGTCAAATGGCTATTCCTAGGACTAGGCCTTTTTTAATAAACAAAAACCAAATGAAAATGTCCCAGTTATTAACATTGGAAGAGTTGGCTACTGTGCACATACAGTATATTTCCATTACATTTTAAAATCAATTCATAAAGCTGCAAGCCAACATTCCATAGAAGTACTGCTGGCCATGAATGACGTCCTGACTGTGAAATGGGATGGAAAATGCACTCCTAAATGCACAGTGGACACATTTTGTTAAATGCTAACAACTGGGACATTTTAATTTGTTTTTGCTTATTACAAAAATAAACAAAGTAAACAAAAGGCATGAGTGCAAAGCAAGGGAGTTATTAAAAAGAGCCTTTCACTTAAGTCCTTCTGGCTTAGCCATCTTCTGTACAATTTAATTTCTAGAGGGTATTCTCTCAGCTGGTTCCATTTAGTTTTGACTACCAGATGTGAGCACGGGTCCATTCCTTGGCTTAAAGAGACAGCAATGTAGGCAATTAGAGCACTCTCAAATCTTTAAAGCATTGTTTTGCCATTGTAAGAAAACTTTTTTTTTTTCTCTTTGAAATTAAGGCAGTTTGGGGAACATGCTGCCTAGTGAAGATCTGGGTTCATGGCTGAAGCAGTCTTCTCTTATAGGTGTAAAACCAGCATTTCCCTTCATAAATACTCAGCTTAGACTGTCAGCTTAAAGGCAGAAAACCTGCAGAGTTTAATTGTGCAAGGGCTGGAGCTGCTTGTTCTATGGGAACAGGACAGTCTGGGGGCTGGAGAGGAAATCTGTAAAGTATGATCTGTCCTATAAGGAATACCAGAGGGAGGAGCAGCTTCTTCATATCATTTATAATTGCACATGACAATCTGGCCATCAGATTGAACAGGGCCTGAATGATTCAGAGGTTTAAAGTACAAAGGTATTCATTTACAAGGAAATCCAGGTCTCTTATGCAGCTGTATGGAACACAGGAATTTAGAACAGCAAAGGATTTTCAGATTTCACAATTTGTCCTCATTCACATTTGGAAAGAAACCTAGTTATTTCAAAGGACTAAAAGAAAGACAATGGGAATGTTTTGAGGTCAGTCAAAGCATTGTATTACAGTTTTGAGTTTTGTAATATATAATATACTATATATTAAAAACAAATCAAGCAAAGAGTCAGTCTAAAATCAAAACAGCTTGTTCTGGAAAGCTGTAGCAAGAGGGTTTGGCTGTGTCCACATGAGCAAGTTGTGCAGCCCAGGAGTGGGACTGCAGCAAGAAGCTGTTGGTGTCGAGGACCTGACATCTGTACTAGACATGCTTTTGGGGGTTGTGCTTCACACTAGCTTCACTCTGTTCCCATGGTTTAAACATTTGTAACTGTTTGGAGCGCATTAGCTGTGCTTCTGGAGCACATCTTCCAGTTGAATTTAATCTGAAAGGAATCCAGTTAACTCGCTCAGAGACCGCTCCGTGATGTGAACCGGAGTGGGGTAAGTGGGAACAAACAGGGGATTCATTTCAAAAGTGCACTTGAGAGCCGAATGAACATGGAGAAGTAGACTCCTTTTTTTCTATCTTTTTAAGGACAAATTTCAGAGAGGAGGACAGTTTTTCCACCAGTTTTCAACCCTAACAGAAATAATCTTTCTGACAGAATGCTGTTGTGAGTTCATTTTGCCAGCTTTATTTGATGCTTCTCCTTATAGTGGGAAATCAAACAAGAAGCTGGCATCCACTTCAATACCCTACCTCATCCCATCCCTATCAAGAGCAGGAAGGTTTCTTCAGGCCTTGAATTGCTCTACAGCAATGTCACCAGATCCTGCCATATCTGGCAAGTACCCAGGGCAAACATATGGGAAGCATGTGCCGTGACTTGGGGCGGGCGTTATTATTTTCTTAATCATTGCCACAACTCTGCTTTATGTTGTTGGGTTTTTTTTTTCTCCCCCTGAAATGCCACTGGATTCGGTTTGAACACAAGTGTTACTCCTCCTTGCCCCTCTGCTTCTCGCCTTGGAGACTCTTTCACACAAAGGCTCTTCTTCACTCAAGTGACACAGAAAAAAGATGAACTTGCTGAGAGATTACACTGTGTAGGAAGCTAAATTGTTTTGCACTATCTGTTCCTCATTTGTCTTTTTCCTTTAAAAAAAAATAATAAAAGCCCCTTTCTGTTTCCCAGTAGTCTTTTAGAGTTTGTGTATCAGCTAGTTACAAACTCACTCCCCTTGTTTTTCCTGATATTTTTCTTTTTCAGGTACAACAAACCATCACACATATGGCCAATATCAAAGTGGCAGGAAGGGAATTTCCCAACATTAAGAAGTTTATTTAACTGGATTTTGGTTTCAGGTCCATTCCTTCACATTTCCAACTAAAATAATTGGTTTTGGTGCAAGTGGCAGCTGGATTATGGTTATTTTTTTATTATACAAATAAAGATTTTTCTGGAGTACTGTTGGGCGCAAAACACTAGAAGAATCTTAATAGGAATTTCAGAAACACATTCTTGCTTGGCTTTGAACAGTTTAAATTTGAATTAGTGTTTAGCTAATTAGCAGAACTTAGAATTTTAACTGATTTTATGCCAAACTAAAAATTTTAGCCCATATGTCCTTTCAAGCAATAACATATTATTGTATTAGAATACAGAAAGGGGATTTTGATGCCAGCTCTAAATCATGATAAAGATTGTGATGGAGGTACCTTGATTGTATGGCAATCTGCCTGTGCATATTCATAAATGTCCTTTGTTTCCTGGTTTCCATTTCTGGCTGTCTTTCATAGTTGATTCAGTTCCCATTTTGTGCTGCCTGTACAAGGTAGTTTCTGAGTACTTAAATTGTTGCCCCAAATGCCTACAAATATTCAAACACAGAGAAAGTGAAATGAAGTTCTAGATAGAACCCAGGGCAAAAGTTCATGAAAACCAGGATAACTAGAATGCAAATTTCCACGCAAGGAGTGTATCTGGAACTGGTACACTCAGAGTTCTGGAAGGTTAGAGGAAAATAGCTCTGGGAGCAGAAGCATGGTGTTCAGCTGCAGAGCAATTCAGCCAAGAATACAGCAATTATTATTAAATATTATTGTGTCTTTTAGATTTTTTTTTCCTAAATGACCTTATTGTTTAAATAAGGGCATTCATTGGGCTAAGGTCTTGACCTGAGAGAATCCTTTTGGCTGTGGATATTAAGATAGAAATAACCATAGCAACTATAGAGAATTTCATAAAACATTTGTTTGCTTCTGTTTAGCTAGAAAAGTCCAAATAAAAAATGTCATATATATCTGGTGTGTGTTATACACTGTGCCATAAATGTCATTTGTTAGTTGTTTCTCTTTTTGTGGTTTGAGAGGAAATTCCAAATGTAGCTGAGGGAATCTGACTTTAAACATACAGAGAGCACTCATTCACTATTGAAATGCATTCTGGGAGGACTGCAAGATGTTTTGTGCAAGCAAAATTTGCCTGCACATGATAAGAGATATTTTAGGAAAGCAAAGTAGAATCAGAATAACTTGGAAAACATATAGACTGAGTTTCTTAAAGGGGTGTGCTTATCACAGTCCAGAAAAAAGATGTAATTTCATCGATTCATTTACAATTGGAAAAATTCCTGGTATCTCAGAAAGGCACAGATAACAAAAAGTGTTTCTCTAGGTTAAATTTCTTTGCAAGCTTTGTCACCAGCAAGGCTTTGTCTAAAGAGATATTCCCCAGAGGACTTCCCAAGAGACCTATCGATGGTATCATGTTCCAAACACTATTTAAGGCTACATTTTATCTTGTTTGATTTGTGACATGAAACATAAACATAGCACAGAATAATCCTAGTTTGAGACTGGTTTAATTTACCCCATACCCAAAAGGAATGTAACTGTCCAAACTGGAATTATCCTCAAGCAGTGACAAGGCTGTGTTAATGACCATAGCTGGTAAAAATCTGATTTTGTATCTCATCTGGAAAACAGCATTTACAGTAGCATACTACGGCATTGCAGTGCAGTGCTGGGTCAGTGGAAGAAAGAGAAATCCCCTCAGTGAGTAACCATGAGCTTTTGGAAAACCCTGTTTTTACAATCTTTCCTGTAAATTTGAGGGTTTGTTCAGTCCTACAGGATTTGTCCAGAGGGGAAGATATGCAGAATTTTAGTGAACTATGGGTCTACTTCAGGCATTCTTCCCTCACTTCTTCAGGAACTATGTTCCAGTAAGAGCCCAGGGAGTCACCAAATTCAGTCATTTTCAAAACAGAGCTTGGTAAGATTAGCAGAGCTGTAGGCCATGGTGGCTGATGACAGTCTGCTGATCCAGGAGGTTACTTTTGTGTTATATTCTGTGCTTCTCATGTGAGAAGTACTTTTGTGACTGAGATACTGAGATGGGATCAGGATGAAGCCTCACTCACCTGGTAAAGCTTCAGGAAGAGAGAGAGAGGGTCCCCTGGACCAAAGCTTCCAGCTCTATGGGACAATTAAGCAGGATACCACAGAAAAGTTCTCTTGGCAAGACTGGTCGCAAGGACATCATTGACTCATTTCACATCTGAATTTTCTCTAAACTGCAGGCATAATGTGAACTTTGATTAAGCTCAAGAAATTGGAATTAGTTTTTTATACCCATAGAACCCAGTAAAATCCAGCTTTCTGTGAAGATGACTTCCTGATGCTTTCACTGCTTGCTATAGGTGCAGGTTGCTCTTTAAAAGTAAAGAGAGTGGATCAGGTACAGGAAATGCACAGTGCAAAATGCAGTGAAAGAAAGAAGCAGGAGTTAATCTCATTCTGGAGAGAGGCCAAGGACTGCTTAAATCAGGAGCTGAGTCAAAGGAACTGAAGACATTTTGACATCTTGATCCAAGTAGGAAGAAGCCTTCAAAGGCAGCTTGAGGCAAAATTCACTGGCTGCACACACTGGAGTATTATCAAAGAAATCTTTGAGGTAACCCAGCCAGCATCATGAAGAGAAAACCTCAAGTCTCTCTGCACTTCAAGGCTTACCATAAGTCGTGCTTATTTTCAGAATGGCTGGTTCCTCACATTATGCATGGCCCAATCCTTTCTCCTCTATCTTCCATTGTTGTAGAGTTGTATGACAGCTCAGTGACCTTTCCAAAAGTGCAAATATCTGGTATTATGTGCTGCAATGTAGTATGAGATGTGACTACAGGAGCAGCGGTGAAAAATTTAAATGGGTTCTGAATGTGCTGTGGGCTTCAAGTTTTGACAAATACAACCTCTTTCTAATGGTGATTTGATAATATGGGCTTACTAGGGAGAAGAATTCGGGGTCATTGCCTACACCACAGGTATTAGCAGACTGAATGGTTATAACATGAGTCTTGGAAGTGCAAAAAATGCAAACAAAGCACATCATGTGATCAGCAATTAATGAGTTTGGGCCTTTATAGAGTTAAAACCAAACACTGTGAGGAGTTTTGAGAATGTTAGATGGATGACAAATAATATACACCAATTCAGAATAAATATGACACTGATTGCAATGCAGTTGGACAAGAGTGAAGTATTCACACACAGATTCCAGAATATTTTCCAAGAAGAATGAACACATGGTGCTTCTGCAGATAATCACATTATTTTATCTTCACCAGAAATATTTACAGCATAAAGCACAAAAGCCACCTCTCAGCTTATATTACAAAGCCAAGTCCAAGAAAAAAGTTTGTTTTTTAGGCTGGAAAGAGAAACTAAGAGATCTCAACAACTGTGAACCTTCCTTCAATGCCAGTATGTATTTATTTTAATCTATTTTAATAAGATAATAAAACTGCTATATCTTGCCAAAGTAGCATATATTGAGGACACTTGTTTTCAGTGACTTAAATGCAATCAATTAATACAAAAGTTTAATGCTGTTAATTACACTCTTTACATGCTGCTAACAGAAGCTGCAATTGCTTTCAAGTAAATATTGTCTTAAAGGGTACATTTTTCTGTCAAGACCAGCAGATCAATTAACAGCTATTACCTATTAGCTTCTGCATGTCTGAACTGACTTTTGTTGGATCCCAAGTCCACACAAGGACTTCAGTTTATTTTGTATGGTCATAAAATCTGTGGGAAGTGCTCAGTACTCTGAGGATGGGCAACCTTGAGGTAAAATTTTACTTGAATAGGGCTGTTTCACATTATCCACAGATATCTGAAAATATTCTAGTGGTTCAGTGCATTACAAAATAAATAAAAACATTTGTTGCTGAATTGCACCATCCATATAACTGTATAATGGAAAATGGTGTGACATTTATCTCATGCCACTGACTTTAAAGATGTATCACTCTAATATATTCCTTGCAAGTTTGTATCCTCAAACAATAAGAAATAATAGATGATTACTTATACATACCAGTGTCACTGTGGCTATTGTAAGTAGTCAGATGATACAGGTGTTTTTCTCAGGAAAGGAAGACTTGTATTTCTGCTGTACCATAAGAACCTGTCTCAAGTGCCAAATGTCACAGCTTAATAAATACATGCACTTGAAAAATCCATTGTCAGACTCAAATAAATAAACATCTTTAACAACTCATATTTCTGCTTTACTCCTCTTTAGAAAGGATTGAAATTCTTAAATGCTCCGTAAAGGACTCCATTTTGCTTCAAGGGGAGACATTCACTCTAACTTAACTTCATCTAAGTTATTACTGTGAGTTCTCCTGGGGGTGTATCTTATTTTTTCTTGTCACCAGACACCAAATTTACACTAATAAATTCTGGCTACTGAACTCAGGTTAGATTCCTAAAGTGAACAGCATAATACATTTGTAAGGTGTTATTTTAATCTTTGAGTTAGTAACATCAGAAAACTACTACCTCCATCACAATACTGTCTAAAACCAGGTTGGCCTCAATACGTCTGTTTATATATAAGATAAATATGAGCATCTCCAATCTCATGAGACTGAGACTAGTCTCAACAGACAGCTGAAGGGCTTTCTTTGTGGAGAACAGGAACTACTTTTCTTATCCATTTTCCACAGCTTTGTTGTAGACTTGAATAAACAGATCAGCTGTCCCAGGACAGGATTCTCGATTAATGTTAGTTTTAACTTGCAGACTCTAGCAGCTATGACAGGTTCCTTAGGCTGAAGACAGGTCCAGTGGTTCACCTGAGGGGGTTAGTTAAAGGTACTTAATGGCAATTTTTAGTTGGTGAAGGGGGTGTGCTGGTGTATTTTTTTTAAAAGGGAATGGTGTATCACTGTTATCTTTATGCATACTTTTGTCATTTAGTTGTATACCAAAGTATTCACTCCAGTCTGAACCTTATGAATACCAGCTAATGCATAAAGACAGAGGTAAACCTCACCTGAGAAAGTTCTCTGCTCAGATGGAAGACACCTGGTGAACAAAGAAAATCATTCTATTATATGTTTTATACTGACATAATTGCATAAATTTCACCTTTAATACATTAGTCACTGAATATTATTCAGTATTATTGCTTTATGATCTTGGATTTCAACTAACTACCATTTCTGTCCAAAACAGTTGAAAGTGTTTTCAAACAAAATATATAATTCTTCTATTTTTTTCTGCCTGTCATTGTTACTGAGATGAAAGAATCACATATGAATCAGGGGCAAACAAACAATTCCAGCATCTGATTGATGTTTTCAGCTTGCAGGCAATTTTTTTCCAAGTTCTTGCTTTGGGCATAATTTCCTTTTCACTAGTGGGAGGAGAGGATATACCATCTAAGCTGTTCTAAACTAGTAGCTGTGATTACTAGTTAACAATTCAAGATTTTCTGGTCCATCTACCTCAAGGTTAAATTGATGCATTTGTTATATCATGTTGTCATCATCAAAACTGTGGCTAGAAGTGTACCTTTGGGAAAGAGTCCCACCAGTAGAACAAGCTCTCCTGTGCAACAGAGGAAACTACACCAAAATATGGAGGTATTTCATGCCAAGGAAAACATTGCTTAGCATGGGAAGAGAGCCTGAAAAATATGGCTGCAGAGAAGTTTGACAAGTTGCTTTGACTTAGCAGAGGGATTGTGTGCAACTCAATCTTTGCTCTTGAGAGCAAGTTTTTTCCCTTCTCTATTGTTGTCCTTTGAACAGGTACACAGTTTTCTTCTGTATTCTTAATATGTCAAGAGAAAATTACAAATACTGTGACATGAAATGTGAAGCAGATTTGATCTAACTCAAGGCTTCAGCCTGTGACAATCTGAGTATCCTTGACCCATCCAGTCCTTTAAAAATTCAAATCATATCTGCTACATCATTCCTCCCACTACAAAGTTTTGAGTTTACTTGAAGAAGATAAAAATCATTAGACTAATGGAGAAGACATGTGGCATAAGAGGAAGATTCTGCACATACACACCTGGATTCCTTTTGTAAGTATGTCATCTTTGCTAGGCATGAGTGACAATGACAGTGATAACAACCAGACTTGAGTGGGTCAGTGGGGTAAATTAATATTAATAAGGATATAAGAAAGTAAGATTTACAGACTACTTTTCTTTAGACCAGCTGATAAAGCTGTAAAATCTCACAAACCATTTGGTACCCTTTGGTCTCAGACTAAGTCTAAGACATAAAGCCTCAGTTTCAGGCATGAATAAGTCTTTCTATGCCCAAAACTTTTTCTTTATTTTTCTGATTTGTTGCTCTATTTTTTCCAGAGGTTACAGTTAAACTATTCTTGCAATGAAATTAAAAATATCAGGGTTTCCTGGCACTTGTTAGGCTAGAAAATCCCAGACTAGCATTTTTGAGACCTTACATTGATTTTTGGAGTTAAAAATTTTGGGTTCTTGGTTTCAGGAGTATTAACTTGGACCACCATGCCACTTAAAGGATGCAAGAAACTGTCCAGTATTATAAAGCTAATGGGTCCAACTGGCCTTCTCTTCCACCAGCATCAGCGTCTTTTTTCATTCAAACAGGGTCATGAAATTCCCTTACACCTTAACTACCCTTCTTTCTTCTATGTTCAGTTCAGAGAATAATGTGCCTCTCTATCCCAAAATATTGGCAGGCATGTGAGGACTAAAAATTTATAATAAAAATGGATTTATTTAGGATGTCATTAAGACTTTGAAAGATTTGGCATCTATGGCACCTGATGGGCTTGCTGTCTATTCTGTTTGAGCTCTTACCCCTTCTATGCAAGCTTTTACAAGATAATATTGAGTCTTTCATATTTAATTAGAACCTTATTTGATTCTCTTTCTGGATCTGGCTCTGCTAATCATGGTCTGAATCTTTTTCCATTCTCCATACCCAGTAAAAATATTATTAGATAGCTCTTTGTTGTGGTATTTCACAATCTAAAATGTATGCTTCTCATTTGAAAATATTATACACATCACTTTAGCACAGTATTTCAGAGAGAACCATAGCTGGTCTGAGGAAATTAATAATTCTCATGTGAAGTGCATTCTTTAAATAAATATTTTAATACTGTATTTATTCAGAAGCAGTTCTATGGATTTCTACTCACTCTGAACAATATAGTAGACTTTTCCTCACTGATGTTTTCATTGTCTTGGCACTACTTAACCGAGATATTACTCACCATGAGTTCTTGGGACAATTTTTTACCTTGGTAGGGATAAATAGTAGAGAAATATCGACTTGAGCATTGAAAAACCATAATGTGAGTGGGAAACAAGAGTTTAAGTATGCAGACAGAAGTTATGCAGGTCCAACCAACCGGCCTGACCCATACTAGTAAGCCCAATAGCAATGTAGCTGTGTTCTATCTTATCAAATATAGCATTAAGATTTCTTTTCATATTTTTATTTATATATTGTCATATGCTATTTTATTGAACTTTAGCACATTAGCCTAAGAAAACTGTATTGACTTTGAAACATGCACAGATTTCTTGATTTGAGTATGGAAGATACTGCTCCCTGTTACTTACCTAGGAACATCAATAGTCAGATGAATCTCAGCAAAGGCTTAGACACAGAATTAATGAGGAAATGTGTTTTTCCAAGGAGAGTATTTCATCAAAAGCAAGTCTAGCATATTTTGGTTGCTATTTTAAATACTTAAGTGCTAAAATGTTAAATAATTGATATACATTCCTCTTTTCACATATAGGTTGAGTTCCCTTCCTGGATGTCAAATACTGTTCTATTCAATGGTACCACTCACATGACTGTGGGATTTTGTGGCACGTGACAGTTTGAGAAGCCACACAGGGAGTGGAAGCTTGTGAAAAACACACTACAATATCCCAGTATTTAAAAACCTTTTCAACAATTGTTATTATTAGGAAAACATCTGCTTTTCAAAATATTTTATTAAAAAATGGCTACAGGGAAAATCTAAATTCTTTATACAAAGACATTTGAAGAAAAAACGTGTGTACATCCCATGATACATTTCAATTTCAAATCTACTTGCTTGATGGATTCTTATTTTGTTATGAATTCTTTATTAATGCATGTAATTTGTTTATTACCTGGTAATTCTCAGTTCAGATGATAATATTATGCCTAGAAAAATACAGAATCCACCAATGCCAGCACAGTTTCCAAATCCTTTTCTCAACGAATTTCTACCTATCAGCTAGAAGAACCAGAATCCTGAACCAAATTTTATGGATCTACAAATGTAGGAATCTCCACTAACTAAAGCAAAAATATATATCCTAGAAGAGATGACCCATGCCCCAGTCACAGAAATCTATGTAACGTATCAGTTGGAAAAAGAAAGCACTGTCATTACCACTTCACAAAACATATTTCTGTGATTATGAGGACAGAAAAATCTGTGTCATTAACTCAATGGAAGTCCATCTCATCCTTCTGCTTTGCCTGATGGGCATAAAAAAATCAAACTTAGGGTTACAATAAGTCTTAAAATTTTTAAGGGATCCTGAAAGAATGTCCATGAAACAGTAGTTAAGTTTTGATTTTTCTTCTTGCCATTGTTATCTTTATAACTGCAAAGCTGTGTTTGCCATCTCTATACTAACACTAGTGAGTCATGAACTCTTTAAAAACAAGGACATAAACCCAGGGAATTCACTCATGTCATACCTGGGGTTATATCTTTGATTTTTGGCATCACCCCAAACAATGCAGGACTTTTAGGCACACTAATGTAGTGTTTGCATATGAGCCAAAAGCCCGTTTTTTGCTCTCTGGCCTGTCTTTATTTACCTTATTGCTTAGGCATTCTTAAAATGCATTTGTGTTGACGAGCTAGCACAAAGGAGATTATTAGTGCTTTTTGAGCAATGAAAACAAGCAAGCTAAGCAAAAAACACTTTTGAATTTTTCTAGCTTTACGTTGTAGGTTCATGGCTCCTTCCACATTGTGCTGTCAGCATATTTTACTAGCCTATATCATTTTTATAGATCATGAACAGTAGAGGCCTAAATTTTGACCTCTGTCGGGCCCCAGTAAATCTAGTTTTCCACAATCTAACATAGCTTCTCTGTTTTCTGTTTTTCCATCAGCGCTTTATCCACTCCCATGTACTTCCCTGGATCCTGGAAACTTTTAGCTTAAACAGAGACCAGTAGTATGGAACTTTGTCAAAATGTTCTGAAGATCCAAATAAATTATGCTAAGTTTTATCAGCTTTGTCTGCAGCCTCCTGAAGCATCAAGTTAGCCAAGAACTTTTCTTTCTAAATCATTCTTGTTATCTCTGTTAGTTTAGCACTATGTATTTACTTTTATAACATGTCCTTTACTATACTCTATATTAAATCCCATAGTGATGGGACTGCAGTTTCTTGAGAATGCCCTTTTCAACTTTGTGCAGAGCTCTGTTGTATTATCCATTCATTTCATTTGTGGTATGTTAACTGAATAAAAAAAGCTTTCCAGCACTTTACTGCAAGGCAACCCCAAGTGCTTCATGAATACTAGTGGCGTTTTTTTTCCTTAGATTTCTATTTAATGCTCCACAGTTCCTCAAATATTTCCACTGATGCTCCATAAAGTTTGTAGAGATTCATCTTTGCACATTTATACTGAATATTGTGATACCAATAATTTTTTACAGCAGAAAGCTTCAAAATGTGTTCAGCAATGTATAAAACTTTTGAAAGACAGTGGAAATATTATATGCTATTGCTTTCTCTCAGAGGACCCCTATGCCATGAGTTAAATCAGTTTCCATTCCAAATTGGATTTCCAAATTTTGTAATGATTTTTGATTGGTCATCATTTGTAAAGAGAGTTCTCACTGGGACAAAAATTGTTTTTATTATGTTTAAAACTGGCTATTTTGAATCTCAGTGACTTAACATGAAGCCAAGTTTTCAAAAATATTGGAACAGTTCAGTTTTCCAAACATATGGTGGAGGAGAATTTCAGTTCTTAAAAATCCCTTCACAAACCTCATTTTAAAAATACTCATCGATTTTCGTATTTTAACTTTGAAACTGTCAGCTTCTTTAGGCTTGGTTTTTACATCAAAGCCAGGGAATTGCTAGGGTAAAGATTGATTAACAGTTCAATTACATCTCTGTTTCTTGGAATCATTGGCACTGCTTTCAGCTTCAACACATTTCCTCTTCTTATAAACCAGCTGCAGACACGATGGTCAGAATAAACTTTTGTTAAAGCAATATTATCAGTGACATTAATGTGTCAAGTCAAACTGAGGCCTGAAACTACATTCCTGCTAGCTGTCAGAAACCAGCAAAGGGTCCTTCATTAAATAAAGGACATTGATTTTGCTTAGAAGGCTCAATTCAGTTGTAAGATATAGGTTTGCAGTGTCATTTGAGAAGATTCAGGATGCTCTAGTTGACCTCCAATAAAAATCCCCCACAGAAGGATATAGGTCTCTCGCAGTTTTTATACTATGCCTACCAGACCTTTGCAGATGTCCTAGGCAATCTGCTATATCAAGGATGGCATGAGGTGATTAATTCAAAATGAAGTTCTAGAGATTCCTATCACTTCAGACACACTTAGAGAAGATGCTTTGTCTGGTCTAGTCACCTTAGATTGTTTCTGTGTCTACTGAGAAATAGGCTCTTCCAGAGTACAGCTCATCTTAACATATTTTAGGAATCATCGGGAAGAAATCAATAACATACAGGAGTCTTCTCTCCGTTAGGATGTGTAGGTTGCCCCTATTCAGTCAAAATAACTGAACCATCATCAATGCAGTTAATGCAGTACATAAGACACAGTGTAGCTCTTTAACAGGAATATGACAGTTCTCTAGATTCCAGGTAATGAAATCTCCTTCTGGCAGTCACACCCACACCAACTGAGCTGGGACCGGAGTCCCTTCCCTCTAGTGAGCTGATGGCTGCTTCGCTTCAATGTCAAGCATGCCAAGAACATGCTTTTGAATAGAGGCTTCTTATGTAGCTCCACAACTGGGAAGCAACCTATTTATGTTCACATGTTTCACATCCAAGGTACTAAACTCCACTTAGGAGGTCCATTTTAGTCCATCAAAATAGGAGTATATGAGGTGGTACCACTGTGCTACACTCCTTTTGTTTTAAAAATTATTGTCCATAATGAAGATATCTGGAGGACAAGTCTCTTAGTGATAATTCTATTCCTAAAGAGAAAAGGGATTTGAACCCAGGGTTAGACTATACTAATTCTTGGGCTATTTTTCCTCCTGGAACTAGTATTGCAATATTACAGTCTACAAAGTAAATCTTATAGAACTATATAAACAAAGGCGCGTCTAGATGTGCTGCTTACTTTAAGTGTGTTTAAAGAAGCAGCAGCTGCAACACTTAAAAGCAAAACATAAATTGGTCTAAATGCCTGATCGATTCACCCTGATCTTTCCTGGCATTGTTCAGCATGACAGTCTTTTAAGAAAAGATCTTGAGGTTACTGGCTGAAATTCTGGACTTTTGCTAGTTTACTATGATGCCTAAACTGCTATTTAAATGCTAGCATCCAAGCCATCATCCAAAAGGAAAAAAAAATAAAAGGGTGAGAGAAAGGTGCTCAAGACAAGAATGAGAAAAAAAGGGAAGAAAACTAACTCAGTTCAATGATCCCACATGGTCATTAGCTGTAACATTTTATTTTATCTTATTTTGTGTGTGTGAGAAAGTGTAATATGCCTGCATTGATCTATGGACCTTATTCTTTGGGGAAATATGAGTCACAGATACATACTTTGGAGACACTCTTAAACATATTATCTCTCAAGTGTTGTGTGAAGCTTTACAGACTTCTTCCTGCAAATCTTCTATGTCACTGTTAGAACCAAGTCCAAAATATTTACATCTAAACAACTCATGGCATCTGTCAATAAAAATTCAGTCTGCTCCAAAACATT
Source organism: Campylorhamphus procurvoides (assembly GCA_013396655.1). Classification (NCBI taxonomy): domain Eukaryota; kingdom Metazoa; phylum Chordata; class Aves; order Passeriformes; family Dendrocolaptidae; genus Campylorhamphus; species Campylorhamphus procurvoides. The sequence goes on along the minus strand of WBMV01016876.1, from coordinate 2,735,765 downwards.
TCTAAGTGCAACATTTAAAACTGCATAAACAGGAGTGAACTAGTAGCAGTCTAAAGTTGTCATCATTGACAGTTATGATTTATCTTAACTCTCCCTAGCCATTTGGCTAAAGTTTTAAGTAAACACTTTCTGTCTTCCTCATGTTCTCTTTACTGCCACCTCCCACTAATAAGAGATGTTGCCAAGAAAAGCAGCCAGACAGTTCATTTACCTCCCAAACTTGCCTGAAAGTAGCTTGCCTGGTTTAGACAAGGGTCGAAACTACTACTGCACATTTTCAACAGATGGAACAATGCTTCACAAATTATTTACATTGAAGTTATTTGCTTTCAGGATGTGTGTTTAACGAATGGTTAGTTGAATGAAATATTGCAGCTCAGACAGAGAATGCAAGCAATTCAAGCTAGCCATTTATGGTGATAGATGTAGCTGTGATCCTTAATTTTCTACAAAGCAATGTAGCATTTTGTCCTCATTCTTCACTAGCTCCTTGAATCAGACAAAAGTATGGTTTCTATTTCCACCCTTTTCCTCCTCTACTACCCCCTCCCCTGAAGGCATATATCCATTAATCAGCTGTGTTGTAATAATACCTTACACTGATAAGACATTCTCTCATTAACAGATCTTCGGAGATTTTCATAGATATGATGAAGAACTCATAATTATTCCCAATTAAAAAATGAAGACATAAAGGCATTACAAAGTTTAATGTGTTAATTGAAGCCAGCCAACCAAATACACGCATGAAGGATGAATACCCAGCTCCTCCATCTCTGTTGAGTCTCATATACTGTGCTATTTTTCATAAGAAAGTATTTGAAATAATGTCACTGCTGCCAGCTACTATCACCATGGTTCTGAAACTTTAAATTGGAGAAAGAATTACATAGGAACTTCATTTCTATAAATTGCTAAAGAAGAAAATCCATATGGAGTTTCTCCTGTCACAGTCTGCTTAAATTGGACAGCATATCACTGCTACATAACATCACATTTCTTCAAAACATTTATAAAAATAACAGAACCCAGTCATCGAATGCACTTAAGTAATTGTTAGGTAGACTGGCTTGTTGCAAAAAAAATGGAGAGTAACTTCAAAAAGAAGGAGTACTTTACCTTGAAATATTTTCTACTACAAATCAACCCAAAGCAAAAAGCTTCTCCCAATTCAATTATGTTTCTGACAGAAAGGTGCCTGTAATATTGTTTGTCAGTAGACTAGAAAATAATTTCTTTAACACAACAAGCCGCTAATAGGATTAGGGAAAGTTTGTTCTCAATCCACTGAAAACAGGAATGATCCTGGCATCAGTAGGCTTCTGTTTGGACCTGCAAAAAGGGGAACATCAGGGAGAATCCAAAATAAATGTTTAGCATTCTCCAGAATGAACAAGTAACAAGAAAGGGTATCCCTTAAATTGTAGATTGACTCATTAATTTCTGCTCTTCCAAGAGGACATGGGGTGGCACTTGCCAGGAGGACCTTATGCCCTTTCATTGAAACTTCATGGTTCTGTTACACTTGTAGGGTACATGAGGTGAAAACTAAGATTCCCCAACCTTTTCTTGAGCTGTGGACATCAAAATGGACTTGCCTGAAATATCTGTTTTGTCTGAACTGGTGTCTAAAAATTTTATTCTTCATGCTTTTAAAATTATGCCCAAATAATTTTGCATCCAAGACAAGTTTATAACAGAAACAAATAGGGGTTTTTAACGAAAGGAAAGGTTAAGTTTTTCATGAAAGACTTTGAAATGAAAAAAAAATGCTTTTTTATGTTTACAAAAGCATAAAAATCTCATCCTAGAATAATTTAAAAATAGCCTTAGCTGCTCCAGTGTCTTAGCTTGTTTTGCATCCTGTATCCTTTCTTTCCTAAGAACAGTGTCTTTGCTTTCTTCATCTCCTCTTTCACCACAATACACTTTTATGGCCTTTTATTTGGTAGGAATTCAGTTCTACTATGAAGACTTTTTTACTGTATGTGTCCTTTTTCTATTCTTTTAGCTTGGTCTGGGGGTTTCCTCTTCCCCAGCAGTTTATTCTGAAATTATATTTATTCAAAGTGATATACTTAACTAGCATATTGTTGTGTTGCTTTAGTGACCATTTTGTAGTATGCAATAATTTACAGGTGGTTGTTAAATTTTATAAATCATATCTGAAACAGTTTCACAGCATGCTTATTTTATCAAGCCTATAGGACTAATTCATATGAGCTAGCTTTAGGCAAAAAGTGCTAATCCCTTTAGGCTCCCTATATAATGAATGGGGAGAGCTAGGCCCCTCTATAGTGCAGTTTGGTGTATGCAACTCAGTGGGATGTAAATCCATAAAGCTTCTTAGTGGAACTTGCTTAATGCACCCTGGCAGTGATGAAGGCTAGCAGCATACTGGGCTGTATCAACAGCAGCATAGCTAAAAGGTCGAGGGAAGTGATTATTGTCTTATTTGGCACTCATTAGACCATATCTGGAATACTGCATCCAGTTTTGTGCCTCCCCAGCTTAAAAGACATTGATAAATTTGAGAGAGTACAGTGGAGATCCACCAAGGCGGTCAGGACTGGAGAACGTGGCTTAGGAGAAAAGCTGAGGCAACTGAGGCTGCTCCTCTTGAAGGAGAAATTGCTTTGAGGACTAAAGAGCAGCTTACCCGTACATACAGGAGGATCAAGCACCTCACTAAAATGTGTGGTGGAAGGATGAAAGACAATGGTCATAAACTGAAACATAGTAGTTTTAGAGAAGCTAGGAAAAACTCCCATTTTCAATTTGAGAATGGTCCAGTACTGGACCCAGAGAGCCTATGCAGGTTCCATTCCTGTAGGTTTTTTAGATACTGCTAGGAAAATCCCTGAGAAACCTGACCTCACATCTAACCCTGCTCTGAGAAGGACACTGAACTGGAAACTTCAGGAGGTCCTTTCCAATGTGAATGATTTTATTATTCTATGAAATTAAACAGCAGAGAAATCTCTGGTTTCAATTCATAAAAAATGGGATCTAATACAGTTTTAAAGCCCAAATGTCTTTTGTCTTCCATCAATGCAAGTTGAGACAAAACTGAAGTGCATGGCTACACAATGGAACAAAAATGCTACAGGTAAAATGGAAATAGGCCACTGGGTTTTATGTCTGTGAGGACTATTTCAGTCTACTGTTGTTAACACTAAAGGGAATATCTCCCTTTTCTGTTTTCTGCCGCACCAGAGGATGACATACCTGTTTCCTAGCATATTTGCTGGGGCCCTTTGTATCTGTTTTCTGTGTAACGTCAGACTCAGAAATAAATAATACAAAAACATTTATCCAGTGATATATATAATATGGAGAATGAAGCATTTTAAGCCACTAAGATAACAGAAAAAATGAAGTGGAGAGGGAGTGCATAAATAAAAATAAACACAAAATAATTTAAACATGTACTCATTTAAGTACATCAGGATCTGTGCCCAAGAATGCCCTGTGTTAAGGTGTGAATGTGAAGGATGGAAATGAAAATACAATTAAAAATTTCATTTACACTTATTTGAGTTGACTGCCAGCTCTTCTTCTGGCTGAGAGGTTTTCATGCTCTTGAGAACTATTCTAGAGACCATAATGAGTATTTCAAAGGTATCAAGAGAAAAAGGTTCCTCAGAAAAAATACAAAATAGTAGGAGTGCTAGGAATCGAGGAGGGAGGACAGGGAGTTTTGTTTGAGTGCCCATCCAAAGGAAGGATAGCTTGATCACCACCAGCCAACATTGTTAATTAGCAAGAAATCAGTTGTCCAGCAGCAGCAACTGTATTTGTTAGAAGAAACACCAGGACAGAGGACAAGGATAGAGGAATCTGATTCACCCTTGAAAAAAATTTCCATGAGTGTCATATAGAATCAAATAGCAACATTCTTCCATCATTTTAGGGGTCATTTCTTGAGAGAGAACTGAAAATAAATTGAATAATGGGAAAAGTGTTCAACTGTGAGTGGTTGGGGTTTGTAGTTTACAACATTGTCCCGAGCAATGAAAAAATGGCCACCAGTAGGCAATAATGTCTGAATTATGCCTTCTTTCTGCATAGCTCATTTCTCAAACCTGGAGGTACTATGCATATTACATCATATTTATGAAATGTTAATATAGCACAGTGTGTCATATGTAGACTAATAGCAACCAGAGTATGATAAATAAAATTAAATTGAAAGTAATAATTTTATATTTTTCAATATTTAGTATATTGCAACTATTCTAAGTGTGCTGAAACACATGTACCAAGAATTTCTGTGCACATTATTCAGAGAATTCAGAAGTTATATTCTACATTTGATGCCACGTCAGAAATATACAAAATTAGTATTTTACTCATTTTATCACAAAGTACCCATTTTCAAAGGCATCTACTTTCTTACAGAAAATGGAAGAACTCTCACTCATTACTTACCTTTGGAAATTACAGCACCATCCACCTCTGCCCGTTCTATCAGTGATACTTGGTTTTAGCAGGAAGACACCATATTTTGGACTAACAAAGCAGTTGTGTGTCTCATTGCATACACCTTCAATTTAATTAGCTGATTTTGCCAAGGAGACTGCCCCTCCCACCTGAATGCAGACGTACAGCTTGGGATCAGTGTCACAGCTGAGTTATGCCAGTGAAAACCAGCCAAATGAAACAATGCAATCACCATGCAATAACATCTTAATAAAACTGGAAAGGAATGGTAGCCAACTCTACACTGGGTGCCTGCCTTTAAACCTTACCAAACAGAAACAGAGCTATTTACTAAAATTAAGTAAAATCAGGTGAAAGAGGGATTTTATATGATTCAAGTTGTCAGGTTATATCAAAACAGTTATCAGTAATTTCTGGTAATTTTTTTTTAAAAATCAGTAATATTACATAATTTAACAATTTACTGAGAATTGATTAAACAAATGTACTTGCAAGGACACAATATCTAAACACTGATAATTTTCTTGTATATTTTATAACTTCTCTGCAGTCTTGAAAACAAATTACAAACATTTGAAACTTTTTGGGGATGATAATGTCTATATCTGATAGACTGTGGTCATTGTTGTTGAAGTGTTTGGCCACAAATCACAAATTTTGAATAGTGCATGCTGACTTACAATTGCTAAATCTTGTAGACCATTTCCCCCTCCTTGTATTTTTTACTTATATTTTGCAAGACGACACGTGTTTGGATGAAACAGCAAGCCAATAGTTAATTTGTCCATTTGTTTTGTCCGTGTGGACAGTGAAAACCACTGAAACAGTACAGAATCACAATTTGGATAAGAATACTGCAGTTTAAGCCCAGTTTTTTTTATTTTATCTTTGACTCACAATAACTTTATTAACCACATGTTTTTGCAGTTTATTGTGTCACTGCTATTATTTATATAGTATCATAAATGTACACCAAGGTTTAAAACAATGATCCATAAACTGTAACTAAATGAAAATGGTACAGAAATCAGTCCTGGCATCTGAGCTGCTCTGAGCTTTGCAGAAATGCTGTTGAAAGCATGATGTTATTGGGGAGCTTGTATTCTGGACAGGCTAGATCAAATCCACATGCCTGAACTTTGGTAAAGTCTGGGTCCACACGTCAATTTTTGAGCCCTGGTCCTCTTTGCAGTTTCTGTAATACATGATTACCAGAGGTTGTGACAGAAAACCTCCACTACTTTTCATCTGTGCATTCTGCAGAGAAGAAACATTAATCTTCTGATAAGTTCCATTATTATGTTCTTTTCAGGAACAAGTTCTGAAACCAATGTCAGATGACATAAAGTGTTGAAACAAACACGTATGAAACCATTAATATCTGAACATAACAGTATCATCTTGGCTGCCTCTAGAGGGTTCAGTGTGGTGTGGGATGCAAGTGATGTCCCTTGGTTTATTCATCTAATGACTCTAATTCTGGCCACTCTGAGGCAATCTGGCCAGCTGCAACACCCACATACAAGTTCTGGAATTAAATTTTCCAGCAGTTAGAAAATAAGCTGGCACATGGTTCTAATAAAGTAATTTCTGGTCCAGGTCTAGAGCAACCTGTGAGACTGTTTCATGGCCAGGCTGCTGGTGGGCTCTTTTATTTTAACATACCACTATATTATGATAGAATTTACCTGGTTTTGTATGTCAGAGGATGAAGAGTGGTTAAAAGGCAAAATGAACTGAATCTTCAAAATTCTTTATGGCTTTGAGGGAAAAGAGCCACAGATAGTTTTAATCTGCTTTCCTACAATACATTTTTAAAATTAATAGTAACCTAGTGAAATGGCTGTGTAGCTTTTAAAAAAATGGAATCAAGTTTTCTACTGAAATATGCTAGGTTTCTGTTTCAAAATAGCTTGAGATAGGAATTTATAAATAATCAGATATTTAAATTCATCTTAATCATGTAGTGGAGGGGTTCTATGTCATGATTGCTTTGATAAAAACACTATTGAGAGGATATTGTCTAATACTATGTTTTCTGTTGAAGTCTATCAATGTTACCATAAATCTCTAACAAGAAAGGTACTTGCCTTTTTTCGTCCCTTGGAAAACAACCAAAACTTTCATTTATTTGGAAGCAAGGGGATCCATGCCTCAGAAATAAGTCACTTTTTGGGTTTCATAAAGTCAGAAATGCTAAAATGGAGTAAATAAGGATCATTTACTTTCACTGTCTGGTAAAATCCTGTCTCAAATTAAGATCAGTATAAAAATAGTTGAAACAACATTCTCAAGAAGTATGTTTTACTATGATTAGGATGCTTGTGCCATAGACCGTCTCAATCTATGATGTTTAGCAGTTTTCTGACAGACCAGATACCAGCATTTTGTGTAAATATTTTAAAATATTTGATAAAGAAAAAAACGTAGTGAAGACATATTGAAAAACTTAATTTAAACTGACTTTAGTCTTTGCAAAGCCACTGATGTTTATTCTTTGCACTGACACAGAAAAACTAAATCTTAAGCATGTTCCATCACCAGAGGTCATTTGAGCCATCCATATAGTGAACCTCAGCTTTGGCCAAATCTCCAGTTGCTTGGTTGTGATAAAAGCTACAGAGAGGGTAAAGAATGTCCAAGAAAATCTGAGCCTTCCTTGCTGACCTTCCTTACTAATGATCATTGTTTCAGAGTAAAAGATAACACCTCCAAAGCAGCTGGAAACTGGAGATAAATGAGGCAGAAAATTCTGCCCTGAAGAAGAGCAAGCATGTGACCATCCTGTTAGGTGTCCTTCTCACTTGCTGAGGGGGTGACTGTGTTGTTCCCATAAGATGGTCTGCATCATAAGTATTTGTTGTTCGTCATTTTCCTCCCTGAGGTCCAGCTCCTGCAGTTGTGAGAAGGTGTTTCAATTTAAAGAGAGAGGGAAGGAAGGACATGTCAAGTTACAAATTGTGAAGAAATGATAAAAAATGTGACACCCATCTGACCCATGATTAAGAAAACAGATGACTCCATTACTCCATTTTTAATTTATTTTTTTTTTTAGCAAGAATATATTGTTTGTCACCTGACTCATGGTTCCCAAATGATTGAGATCAGACACAGTTGCTGTATTGCCCCTCTGCATTTTATTCATCCATCTGCATTGTACTTTTTAGTCTAGACTTATAAGCACAGTTTGATCCTGCAAGAACCTCCTTGTTAATATCTATTGGATTTATCTGCAATGGAACAGGACCTCAAAAGGCTTTCTGGCTACGCTTCCACATCCTCTTCCCAGAACTCTTCAGCCCCTATAGCTCTAACCTCAAAAAATTAGAATGTCAGCCCTGTAGGAAAATCTAATTTTTCAGCCTTTCCCTTCCATCTAAATTAGATCAACATCTGAAAATATTTTTTTGCATGCAAATTTGTAAATGTAAAATGCTCATCCTTTGACATTTCTGTGACATTTCCATAAGATGTTCTTCCCTTAGCAAACAACTTCTGGAGTGCTTTGGTCTTAAATAGTCCTTTAACTAAGCTGTAATACGCAGTTCCAGAGATAAACAGGGACTCACCTTCCTGCAAGAGCACTCTTACCATTCTCAATCTTAATATAAGATCTGTTACTAATTATTAATTCCATTCAGTTATGTGTAGCAAGTCCTAAGCAGCATTAGAGTCCTGATGTACAATGTAGAATTAAATAGTGTATAATCTTGGTAGACATTAATATTCAAAATGCTGGTATCTCACCAAAAGCAGGTTTTATGGATAGAAGAAAAGCAACAGTAGTCTGACTGAAAATATAGATGAGAATTTCTTCCCAAACACAAGGGGAAGTGGGAGAGGGTGTAGAGGCGTCTGTGAGATGATGATAAGAACTGGCACCATTAGTGAAGTGATGGTGGAAGTTGACTGAACAATCCGACGTTAGATTTGATAGGAGGTATACCAAGGATAAGCCAAGGCCAAGTGTTTGTGAAGAGAGTGGGAAATGGTTCAGACTGGAATAATGCAGAATTTCTACTTAAACTCAGATTTGTTATTAATGTTCCGAAAACTGCAAATTCTATCATACATATATAGTACACATATATGTAAGTGTAAAGGTGTCAGCAGAGAATAAGGTATCACATTTTTTATCCAAAATCTTAGAGATAAGACATTTTGGCATAGTCACAGATTACTTTGTTTCACTTCCTTGCACCTGAAATTTTAATAATACTATCATACCCTCTAAACCACTAGCAAAAAGGCAATCTATTGTACATTAGGAAATGTCCAGTGGTGATAAGATAGTTCTAGCTCACAAAGAATACCAAAATGCGTCACAGAGCACAGATTAGCATTTCCTGAGTACATGGCTAATTGCTGGGCCAAAAAGTCACATTTGCAGTCTTGTTCTCTCTCTTAATAATCATGTAAATGGACATAGTGAATTAGCTCCATCATGAATGCTTTGAGCCTCAGTGAAGTTTATTTAGTAATGAATATGTCCAGCTGCTTGCTGGTGACTTTAGTTCAAATCCACTCACTTCTGCCTGCAGATGTATAAGATAAGGTATTTTTCTGGAACAGGGAAGAGATGTTTTCTGATGTCCTGAAGCAAATTAGAGAATTGAGGCAACTACAGATATCTTGGCTGTGTTCGGCAAACTTCTGCTAATGAGTCGGAGGGAATGAGTTCTACTCCTCCCATGGAGTCTGATCAATTTAGCTCTCACTTGTTTTACCTGCTGTAAATGGAAAAAGTGATTTTTCTCAGCTTGAAATAAACACATGACAGTACACAAACTTATTTTATTTTCTCAGTATGTCAAGATATGTAAAACCAGTCACATTTGCTTTAATCCCAGTTAGGTCAGAAATAGGGTGACCAGTGAACTACTGTAGGCTCTGTCCTTGGAGTTTTTCAAGACTGGCTGGATAAAGCCCTGAGCAACTTGGTCTTATCTCATAGCTGACATTGGTGTGAGCAAGTGTCATGACATCTTGAGGTACCTTCTGGCCTAAATTATCTTATGATCTAACATTCAGTCAAATATAGCAATTTTATTGAGTTAGTAAAAGTAGAAAATGCAATACTTTGCATATTTTAATAGCTATATAAACTGATACTACTGTGTGAGTTCATTACAATTTAGTCTCCTCTGAGACAATTCGTCAGCTAACAGGAGGTTTGTTTCCATTTATTTACTTATTTAGTGATTGACTTTCTTACTAGATTAGATGATGGAGAATAAAAATCCATGTTCTGTAGCAGAACTGATGAGGCTCAACATGATACAAACTAAATCATCAGCATCAGAGAACATCAAGTAAATTATCTACCAATTGCTGATGCTTGACCAAAAAAATAGTAAAATCAAAATTATTCTCTGTAAAACCTGGTAAACTATAAATTTTCACATAGGGTTCCTATAAACATAGAAAACACAAGTCTAATGAGGTTTAGGTAAAATTTTAGCATCCAAAAATTCAATTTAATTCAATATTTATATTTATATAAAAATCACCAAAGTATCCATGCATTTGCAACTTTTTAAAAGAAAGCCATAGAACATTTATCATGGAAGTCTGTAGGAAAATGGCTGAATGCCATTCCCAAGTGATATGAAGTAATACAAGTTTATTTCCTCTGACTTCAGCTACTATTATGTTACGCTTTCAAAGTGTTCTGAGATGAATATGACATAATTTAAGAAAACCTCTTGTAAAGTTTTCTTCCTTTTATGGGATGCTATTTCTGTTCTGAAGAGTTTAGGGCAGAGAAGCCATTAAACCAGTTATTCTAGCCATGTGATATAACTAAATTATAGCTTCTATTTTTTATGTTTAACTAATATACTCTTTCGAGAAAGACATGTTCTGAAGAATGTCAGGAGTTGAAGCATCCACTGATTCTGTGGATCTGCAAAAGTTGATTGCTGATTTACATTATTTTAACCTAAATTCCTTTCCCAGTTGTTTCCCACTAGCAGTACAATTCCATTGTTTAACATCTTTCTTCTATGTAAAGCTTAAGATCTTGACTTCCTTCCCTATTAATTTAAATTAAGTTTCTGAGATTCATCTATAGGTATTTCTAAAATCATATAACAGTTTTCTTCAACCTGGTAATGAACAGAGCTCAGGAACAACAGAGCTTGAAAGAAAATTACTACATCTTGAACTAATGAATCTATCAGATGATGAACTAGAATGCCAGCAACAAGAATAAATTAGCTTAAACAGGATTTTGAGTAATGTCAAGAAGAAATTAAATATTGAGATAATAAATATAATTTAGTCTCTGTCTAATGGTCAGAAAACTTTTGTTTGGTCATCTCTGACAAAGCATTGTGTATTCCTGAACTTATGTGCCCTAGCTCTGTTGTGCTTGGCTAGGGCTACAACTGCACTTGGTGTTTTTATCAAGAACACAGTTGACAGTTGTTTGGTCTTTTTCTGTGTCTTTCTTCACGTAAGGTTTTTGTTCTTGTTGTTGTTTGGGATTCTGTTTAATCTCTTCCCATCTAGCCATTTCACAGAGTATGTTTTGTGGTGACCGTCGGGACTCCCAGTCTTTTTCAATATCAGGGTACCACAGCTTGGCTTCATGGTGACACAAACCAGGCTGCTCTGCTGGAAGGGCATGTGCAACCAGCTCCCACATTTTCTTCTGATAGCCTCTGTTCCATGTCTTGGTGAAGAAGTCTTGATATCATATCCCCTTCTTTGGGAACTGTACAGACCAAAATGACACTCATAAAGACTGAAAAAGTGGTTTGAATAATTGATAGGGAAATCCTCCTGGGAGAAACATTCCTATTTATCCAGCAGCTTCCAAGCTGTATCAGGATTTTGATTTTTCATACCCGGGTATTTCTTTATCAGTAGCTATATTTGAATCTTCAAGACACTGTAACACGGATGCAGCTAAATAGCTACAACTAGTCATACAACAATGATCAAAGAAACTAAATCATGAAGTCAGACACATAATTAAATTTTTCATTAACAGAAAACAAAGTGCTGTGAAAAAAAGTTTTGTGATCTTGTTTGAGAATAAAATTGTTAGATTTTCTTATTTCATATTCATAAAAGGTCATTTAAATTCCAGGGAATTTTTTCAGCTAACTACCTTTTAGAATGGCTTTAGTTTAATATAGGCAAAATTTTAAACTAAAGAGATTGGATAGTCAAATATCTTACCAGCTTCTTTCTGACTAAAGAAATTCAGAAAAATCAAGATAAACTCATGAAAAATTTCATTTGTCAGGGACCTGTATTGCAATAAACTGCCCAAAAGAAAAACAAATGCTTATACCTACTAGAAAGGTCTTTTCATTTTTTTCTCTTGCATAAAAAGAAAAAAAAAAACAAAAGAAACCCAAACCAAAACAAAATACCCAAAAACCCTACAACAACAAAAAATAACAAAAACAAAAATAGCTTAGTGTGACAGACTGATTATTCCTAAAAGAAAGAGAAACATGCATTTTCATACAGTTTCCTAACTGTGAGACTTTTCATATGAAAGATAAAGCATGCAAAGCTGTCTAAAACTTAACGAGGAAAGATACTATAAAATTTGACAGAAGCTTGTCTCTACAGGTCTGTGCAAAACTTGAATATTACAGTGACATTTGCTAAAGAGACCACAAAGACAGATAAGGCTGTGTTACTTTTAGAAAATCATCTGATTATTTAACTGCAATAACAAAATGCAGTTTCTATCTGAAACATTGTTAAAATGCAGCAAGCTCAATTAGTTATTAAGAAAGCAATGCAATCAAGACCGAAAACAATAGGTGGCAATATCTCCCAGCAAGCCTAATGTGTAAAGTTCAATGCCATGTGCAATCTGCTGCCATATCCAGTATCAATACTTTCCTTCTGAGTCACATGTAAGTACTTAGAACACAGAGTTTGTGTGTGTGTTCACAGAACACAATGTACATCCAACAGAACGGCATGTGTCCAGCCCTATGGAAGGATGGACGTCACTGAGCTTTGCTCAAAGCCATTGGTGCCTCACTCCAGCAGGGGCAACCCATGAACCTTCAGGATCTATGGCAGGCAAGAATTTGTTATCTGTTTGTTTTAAATAAGTATTGTTCTACTTAGTGCAACTTTGTTTAGCTGCAGAACTGCTACATAGTCTCTAGCTTGTTCCCTTCAATGTAATAATACATGAAATAATTTTATGTAGAGTTAATTTATCCCAGAGATATTTCTAGGCTACTTTCTGTCCTTCATGCTTTTTTCAGCTGACTGACTCATTTGGGAATGGATAGACCAAAGCAAATCACTTGGTGCTAGTAGCAGCACAGAGGTTCCCAAGAGCCAACAAACCTAGATTCTATTCCTGGGTTTTTTTTCACTGAGATGATCCTTTTGGAGGCCTCCAACACATTTTCTGGTCTATTTAGAATATGATTCCTCTGGGTTAGGTTTTTGGGTTTTTTGCTTTTTTTACTACATGCCTGCACACGGCCTCCTCCAGAAAAGTCCTGATTGTGGCAGAAGTGGCAACTGAAGGAAACTTCACTGCCTTTGTGTTCCTGGAAGGCAGGAACTTTCTTCAATAGCAGTGAAATATAGAAAACCAAATACCACACCTCATCTTCCCTTCTTGTTCATTGAATTCTGCTGCACTTGAAGAAGCCACTATGCAAAGGACACTGTAGTAAAGAAATCAGATAGACCTCCTCTGGATTTTTCATTCTAATCTAAACATGGAGTAAGGAATTGGGCTATAGAGAACAACACTCTCTCCTTGTGCTTTAGTTTTAGATCTGGCTGATAAAGCACTTTTTGAGGAGGGAGCTGATATGTACTAAAGTAAGGCAGGAACATGGGGACATGATTGACGCCCTGCAATGCCTCTGCAGCTTTGAAGTAGACATTTAAGCCACCTTCAGACAAGAGGATTTTGTTTTGTTTTGCTTTTAAAAAAGCTATTTAAAATGCTGGGTTTTAGAGGCCATATTTTCTGTGCTAATTCTCCAGAACGTTTTCTGGTGTATGATCAGAGTCAAACCTTCTACCTAAGAATTGCCACTCTCCTGTCTTGTGCACGTAGGGTAAAGTTATACACCTGGTTTTCAACCTTAAACTAATGAACCAGTCTTCCATTTCGAGTTTGAACTTTGGTCTTCCATTTATAGATTTTACTTTTCCCTCTCTCTTTAAAATCTATTCTAGTGCAAACTGGGATTGAGGGATATGGTTTCCAGAAATATTCACCAAGATCACTAGTTTCCTGAAAACTAACTCAGATACCAGCACTCAGTACTTACAAAAATCATTTAAATTAGTACCTGAAATGAAATTATTTAGGTTAACAAATAACTGAAGTAAAGAAAAGAACTCCCCAAAATGTACTTCATTTAATCAGACCATTTTACGGTGGTACTGCAAGCCACTACAATTCAGGTCTGAAAAACCACAAACTGCTTCTCACATCAGCTCTTTTGACATTCATCTGATGCTACAACTTGATTCTAATTTTAATTCTCTCTTTTTGTTCTGAAAAAAGTTTGTGTGTTTTGAAAAGAACTGGTGCTGTACCAAGGGAAGTCTTGTGAAATAAGAAATAGGGGGAAATGAGCTTAAAATATGAATGTACTCTAAACTTTTATAGTAGATAAGATACCTACAAGGTATAAATGGAAAATTATTTTCTCTTCCCTAGAGAGGCACACATGACTTTAAGAGTACACTTTAAAAGAACAAATACAGATGGGTGTTTGGATTCCTGTATGGCACAGGAGACTAGAAGATGATAATAGTGACAAAATGCTTCAAGGCTGTAACATTTCCCTACTTCACTGTTCTTAAGAACAACCTTGAGAAACACATTAAAGTGTGATTCTCCATGTTTCTACTGCATCAGCTGCTAATATTAAAAGAAAATATTAGCTACATAGTAGAGATGTGTGAAGATGAGCTTGTCTAGACTGGAGCTGGCATATCCCTGACAGCCTTAACTTAATATGAACCCAGTGGAGACTCTCAAAAAGTACCTGCACTCCTAACCCTTGTCCCAGGCAATGATTTCATTGCAACTGTTACTCTTGCTGGGTACATTAAAGTAATCATCTCGGTGTCTAGCTTATAATTATAACCAGGCCTTCATCTGATTACCCAGGGGTATCTCAAGACTGGCTTCATTAACGAAAACAGTCTGCTCTGTGGGCTTGGGACAAGTGCAAGAGAAACACTGATTTGGTCTCCATTTGGAGGTCTGGCCAACCTTGGACAAAAACTCCAATCAGTTTTGACTTATGTGATATGAGAAGAAAGATATGAAGAGAGCGGTGTGATGGTAAATCTTTTGTTCCTTTTTTTTTTTTTTAAATTAGGTGTAGTTCACATACATTGGTTGTATTATCAGCTACTTCACATCTTTAATCAGTGACTCATTTAGGTAAGAAGAAATGTGTTAAATGAGTGGTTCACATCTCACTGAAATTGACCTTCGACTGAGTGATCAAATCTCTTAAGTTCCATTGAAAACTCTACTCAAGTTTCTTGGGAAGGTTGCTGTGCAATTTGAACAAGAAAAGGAAATGGGCCTGGGGAGGATTCATAGGGTGGGGACATAATAAAGGAAATTAAAAACTGAATGCTTTTCTTTCTGTAGTTTCACAAACATTTGTTAGATAGTTAATTAGCTTCATACTTGGTTTTTCAGGCTGGATCCCACATTAGTAGCTTCAGTTGCTAAATATGTAAAATCTGAACAGTTATTACTGTTTTAATCAGCAAAATTGTTAGCTGTGTTCTCTTGTGTTGGTTTAGGGAGGCCCCATAAACTGGCACACAAACACCCAGTATCCTGCCAGTTTTGTTTTCTATTTTGGCTGATTAATTCAGACACAGAAAGGGGATTAATTTCCTTGCTCTTAATTAATTATTGGTGTAATACTGAATACTGATACCATCCTCAGCCATAAGCAGACTGCAAGCACTTAAGTGTGTTTGCTACCTTTTATTTTTTTTATAAAACTTTTTTTCTTTTTCCACAGTGCTGTTCTTGCCTCAGGGGACAGAGCAGATCCATGACCCACAGTGTGTGCTGGCACCCACCCAGTTGGTTTGCAGGGAAAAGGGGTCACCTACTTCTGAATCTCTAAGAGATAGTTTGTGGATTTTGTTGCCTTTTTTAGCTCTATCTCTATGATTTATGAAATAATCGTGTCAACCTTCTACAATATATGAATGCATTACAGATTAACACTCAACTATCAGATCCAAATGGGGGAAAGGCGAGCAGTTAATGCTGCCTAACTTGGAGAAATAACTTGGAGAAACCTTCCAAGCTTGCCAGTAAAAAGCATAGCCTTTAAATTATTAAAAATAAGGGTTCACCTTTATTTACTGCATGTTACAGCTTACTCATTGGTTCCTCTCCTTTAGTTTGGGGTTTGTTTCTGAAGCTGAAGGAACAGAGTTCTTGTCTTCAATTTATGTATATTTCAATACTAAAATATCTTTGTCTCTCACCACTCGCTGACTTGTCCACTTGAGCTTCAAGTAACAAGACTGCTTAATAGAAAACCAAACCCATGCTTCAGTGAAATTTGCCCCCATTCTGTGTGTAAATTGAATACAAATGTTAAATTTTCTTCAAACTCAAGCATTCAGTTTACCTCTCAATCCAAGAACAGGTGTTTGTATGCAGACTTTCCACAATACAACCAGTAGTGACAACTTTAAGGCTTTAGATATCATTAAGAAATTCACTTTAATAAATTATTTCTTGCAGAAAATTTCACAAAGGTTATCTTGTTTTAAGTATAGCAGTCAAAAAAATAAGCAGATATAGGGCTAAAAAGTATTGGTTTGTATAAAAGAGGTTTAATTTATTACTTTCCAGTTTCATGCTGCAGAAGCTGTTTGCCTGACAGAACTTGGGTGAACCTTAGACCATGTTATGAAAGATTGAGAGACATGGGAAATTGTTAAGATGCCATTTTGCTACTTTGATTTATTAAGTGTCTAAATTATACTGTGACATATGATTTTTATACAGTTGTCTAATTATCATTTAAAATTGTAAATATAAAACTTCAGAGCATTTTTATGTAAGTAAAAATAAGTCTACAAAGAGTAAAACTCAAATGTTTTTACCACTTTTTTTTTTGCTTTTACGCTTCACTAAGCTGGTATCCTCAATACTTTTGCCCCATGATAAAGTAAGTCAAAACATTTGGATATTTATGCTGTGGGGGAATAGTTAGTATTTTTTTAAAAAAACCTCTGTACTGTATTTTTATGTCCTTTTTATTTACCAGTTCTTCAATATGTACTATATATTTGTTCCTAAAGCCTAAATACACTGCCTGAGCTGTTTTTCACGGTTCTTTTAGGAACAGGGACATATCTAGTGTTCCTTGTCCACCTAAAACTCTTTTGTCAGTAGAAGGACTGGGAATATAGAAATGGATCCCTGGAGTGACATATAGTAGCTATGAATAGTATGTCAGCTGACCACAAAGTAGAGCTGTTACTGGCACAAAGCAGAGACAGCTCATTAGAGAAAAGAATATTCTAGTAGTGGAAGAAATTTTGCTTCAAATTGCTTTCGAAATGTGGCAGTTAGAAATGAGAAGCGCTACAACACCCAAAAAGGATGGATGATCTCGAGGTTAAGTTATGGGATATTAATTCCAGGAGAGATCTTTGCCAGTGAGATTTGTGATAATGGACATGGTACAGCCTCTGCCTCTGTCCTTGCTTGTTTTTCTAAATAGAAGTTATTCCACATGGGAGTACAGGCCTTTTCTTTGCTCTAAAGCCCTTAAATGTATTGTAAGATAGAGCTTCATATGCTTTCCTGTCTTCAAAAGAAAGAGTGAGTCATGTAAAACTGGACAAAGACATAATTCTTTACCTGGCATGTAGGTTACTTGTGAAAATATTTGTGCAGCAACATTTTACAGGGAAGTTTAAAAATGTGTTTGTTCTGTTGAACGGAATAAAAGAATTTACAGCATTTTTGTTTTCAGGAACAACAGTCACTTCCTATTTCCCAGGCCTTGGTACAGAACATAATGTGGCTTACTCAGTCACTCAAAATTCATGGATCCAGGAGGCCAAGAAATGCCAATGTTTAAAAAAAGTCCTTTCCCAGTTCCTGGTCAAAATGTGAACTTTCCCATCCTTCCTACCTCAGACACACAAAGATAGGTTATGTCTTCCTACGACAATGTGAGCTACCTGTGACATTTACATGATCACTTGATATGCTATAAACTACTTTGCATATTATATAAAATGATTCTATTTCTCATTGTTTCCTCTTTCATTGTAGCTTGCAAGAATATAAAAATTCAGTCACCTAAGTGTTGGACTTGATCCAAGTTCAATTTAAATTTCTTAGACACTTGTTATGCCCTCATTAAGGGTATCATAATCCCTTCTGTGATGGCAGGCAATTGTAGATAATAACTAGAAATGCTGCATTTCTAAAAGCTACTTTTTATGGTTCTAGTGTGCTTTGCAAACCTTTGGTAGGGTCAATCTCATTTATGAGCTTCTTTAACTGCATTTTCCTCATACCTTCAAAACTTCATGCTTTATGTAATACAAAGTAGGTCAGCTTTGTGTAACCCACCAGAAATATTTGAACTGGGTCAAAAGAGGCTCAGTCTAAATTGTTTAGCTTTTCCTTATCTCATAAGCCTGTCTTTTCTCTAGCTCTAAGTCTAGAGTCCGTCCTTTTGATGGTCACTTTGTTACATTTCAAAGTTGTTTCTTTTTCCTTCCTTTCACATTTTATAATGCTTGCAATGTTGAGATTAGTACCAGAGGAACACAGTATCAACCCTTCTGGTTCACACCTAGGGTCCATCTCCTCAAACATTTGTCTCCCACGATGTCCATAAGCAGAGAGATCAAAAAATAATACAAGGTTTGGCTTTATCCAGTCTCACTAAAACAATGACGTGTGGAGTAAATAAATTTTGTACTTTGTTAACTGTAGTAAATTGAACAAATGGGATTCAATCACTTCATTATAAACATCTCCAGTCTAGGCATGTACATCTGAACTTATCACTTTAGGACCTTTATAGTCAGTGAGTGAGACCCTGCCAAAGTGCAATTCAGTTTATCCTAAAGTCAATGTCTAAAATGCCTAAGATGAATTGTACTAAAACATCTATTTTGCTCTATTGATTCTGAAGGGAGCATGGGCTAGGATACAGCCAGAAAGCATTCACTTTTGGTCAGGCAACTCTCACTTGAGGCTTCAAATCTTATTTTGTGATGTGTCATCTGAATCTTGTTACCAATACTGCATTTTTTAATACTTAAATGAAAGTAATTCTGCTATAGAAATAAAACCTTGAATTTTCAGAGGCAAAATAAAACAGTTCTAGGTCAGCATTGTATTTTATTGAAACACCCTTATATGGTAAGAATGTGGGAGTGTGCTGATCCTTTTCTTACATATTTATGATACTTTACTAGAGATTAGGTCGTCCAGAAGTACCCAATAGATTTCCTCACAGTCCAGCATCTTATTTTCATATATTCTTTCCAAATAACCTGGACCCCTGAGGCAGTCACTGCTTCTAAGCTTGCCTTCTTTGACTGAGTTGGTCACAGCTATGACACCATGGTGGTTAAAATACTAGCTTGAATGTTTTTACAAATTCTTTATCTGCCCATCTCAAGCCAATTTCTGTAGCCAGTCACTCTCACAATGTGAAATTGTCTGAAACTTTCATTACAATTAATCAATCTCTTCCAAGTAATTTTCCTTGTATAAAATAGCATATAAGGGTAAAATTAACATTTGTCTCAGGTGACATGTCTGTTTGATGAGCAGGTCACATAGGTGAGCTCACATACTGACATGCATGCCATGATACAGCAGGCAACAGAATTTGGGTGCCTCACAACAGCGTTCATGAAAATCCCTCTCTATATTTTGATAACAGATTAATTCTTTTTTGATACTGATTTTGTGCCATCACAGTCTAAATATCCAAGGCTCAGAGGGGTTAGGCATCTCATGTCTTTGGGAGCTCGGCATCACAGAGAGTCCAAGCCCACATACATGGTCCAAGACTGTCAGGTTGACTGAAATCCCTCCAAGTGAGACTGAGGATAAATAGCTCAGTCCTGCTATAGCTCCAGTGATGTCAAGGCTTGGCTGGCTGAATCCATACCTCACTAGGATGCAAATCAAACTCAATGGCTAGAGAATCCTGTGATGCTGCCATCAGCCAGCAGTGCCCAACAGCCAGCTAGAACCACTCTGTGCTGTAAATCTTTCCAATGAAACATGAGGGGGGGAAAAGCTTTATTGGATATGTTAATCCATTTAAAAGAGAGAGGAGTACTATTCTTTCTTCCCTCTGGAATTGTATTTAGAATATTTTGCTTTGGAATTGTAGTAACGTGAAGCAATTTAACATCTTTTACCTTGGTAGACCACATATGTATTCTCAGTGGAATAAGTGTCAAATACAACAAGGAATTCTGAAATACGAGATGATCTTTTCCAATCTAAAATGATTCTTTGATTCTGTGTGTTCAGCCTGCTGGTGGCTGCAAGTGAGCAATGGAAAATCTGTGCAAACTCTTTCCAGCATAATGTTCTGAGTGCATAAACCTGCAGAAATACTTAAACGTGAGTGCAGAAAATGACATTTAAATGCAACACTTAAAATATTTTAATATTATTTCATTGTTACTTTATAATCTCAGTTACTAAATGGCATTAGTAGAGTAAAGATCTAGTTCAATGCTTTTACAATGTGAGTCAATGAAAACAGGGTTTTAGTTACATAAATAAGGTAACAATTTCTCTCACTGCTACACATTTGCATAGACATTCATATAGTGCAGAAAAGCAGTATTTTCTTATAATTATTTTTTTCTGGGAAAAATCATATTTTAATTTTGTGAGAACTTTAGAAATAGAAATGCTTTAATTGCTCTTAAACCATCATATCCATCATATCCATATATTTCCATCATATGTGGAAATTAAAACATTTTACCAAACAAGATATTTAAGTGTAGCTTCTGTTTTGCTGGAAATAACTATGTGAGACAGCAGACTTAAGGGGCAATTAAACAGGTGTGATTGAACCATCAGCTAAAAAAAAATGGTTATGAAATAAAAATAGTACTTTGGCAATACTTTAAAAAAGGATGTTATTGCAAAATTTTTTTGAAAAAAATAACCTAAGGGAACTGATTTCTAGGAGCCCAGTCAGGTTCTTCTCCAGGTATGCTGATAAGATTTCTCACACCTAAATTTGAATGCCAATTGTCACAAAACTTCACATTAATGTTTATTTTTTCCTAATTGCTTCGGCCTCATTTCCTGTGATGCATAACTGCTGTTTGTGGGTTTATCCTTATTTAATGAGGAAGGTTTCTTGCTGTGCAGGCCTTATGGGTATCCCTATGGAAAATATTATGGATGGGCCATGAGGTCAATAGCAAGGATAATAGGAAACATGACAGCTATCACATATTTCTGAAAACAGCTAAAAATAGTGTTCTACACTTTGGGGAAATTAGTCAGTGAATGATAGTGCTGATGAGGTGATGTAACTCAACTTTCTGCCTCTTAATTTTCGTCATAATATTCTTCTGGAACTGGGCAGAACTGGGTTGCTCTTACCTCAAGCTGCTTGTGCAGTATCAGTTTCTGTTCATTCAGCTGAAATATCTTCTTCCCTTGAGAAGAGACATTACTGTTCTTTTTTAGCTCAGACTCGCAAATGCTATGAGGGATTGTTTGGAGTTTTAACAATTAGAGTCCACATGTGAGGAAAAACCAGTTCCCTCCGAACAAACTCATAGTTCCCTGGAGATTATACCCTGGATCCAGATTACTAACAGTGGGAGGAAGGCCAACACAAAGGCATAAAATATAATGGAATGACTAAAACAGTGTGGCATGGTTTTTAGGGTGAATTTCTGTAACCCAGCATTCATGGATGTTGACTGTTTGTTGCACAAGATGTGGTATAAGATGTTAATTATTTTATTTATAATTGTTGAAAATATTCATTTAAATTTCAAAATAAATGTGTTTATTCCTTTTTGGGTTGTTCCTGATTTCCATTGTCAGAATTAATTTATTCATATATGTGCTCTCTCCTACTTGCTCCTAGAGCAGATTTTCAAAGTTCTGTACCAAGAACAGGACCCTCTATGACATACACCAGCACAGTACTGCAGCTCTACAAACTGGAGCTATAAGCAGTTCTGTTATAGAAAAGAAAATTGCACACAAGAATGAAATATGCATGTAATATATATACAGATGTATATATATATAGGAACACTTGAGTTACAAGTTTTAACAGATACGAGCTGGAACAGATCAACTGTCTAATTGAGCTAATTAATTAACTTTAGTTTGGCTTTCTGTAGAACTTATTTATTTCATCAACACAAAATTGCTCATTCAAAATGCTTCTGTATACTCTGTGCTATTATTTGTGCACATACAGTAAAAGAATAAGTTCCTTAAAATGTGAGTTATACAGTGACAAAGAATTGTTCATTTGCAGTCACTGGAGTTTAAAAATGGCTACAATGTGGCTTTACAATTCAATATGCCAAGGAATCCATATTTTGTGCATATTTTTAAACATAATTATTTGTCAAAAAGCACAGGATCATCTGCACCACTAACTTTTAGAAACCTACATGCCTTTTGAAGCACTTTTTGAAAGCAGAGTATTCAAAAAGCATTCAAATTGCTGTTTACTTGTTGACCAGCTGTGGGGAGATGGACACTTGGTCATTGGGAACAGCACTGCTGTCAGCAACTCTCTCCATATATGAAACTTGAGAGATTTCAGACAGCAGTAGTCTGAGATAAACCTCCACTTTCTTCCTAAATCCAAACTGCACCCTGTTTAGTGAGGTACGCAGAAGTGGACCTGAGCCTTTGCTGTTTGGACTGGTCTCCAGTAGAAATGCTTAGTGTCTGTGACCAAAGCTGGACAAGAATCAAAACAAAACAGATTAGCAAAACCTAAGAATTTCATTGTCAATTCCTTGAACCATCCAACCCATTTTGAACCAGGTTTTCTGCCAGTTTTCTCCCAGATGGCATTGCCCGAAAGTTCAAGTTATTTAAGGAGCACTTCTTTAAATACTCATGAGAAATACAAAGTTTTTTAGGTAATGTTCAAATTTTCTCTTAGTTTTTTCAAAGTTATAAGGGAAAAAAACCCACAACTCTGACCCTTTCTTTGCCAACAGAAAGACAAGAATTTTCCACCTTGCTCCTTAATTGGCAATATAATAGTTTAGAATGTACTTTTAAGAGGTTTGGACACACTAGCTAGTATTTTCCCATCCAAATGGCATTAGTGCTTTGTTAACGCTCACTTATACTGCACTCGGCATGCAAGAAACACTCTTGCTGCTGTATCATAAGGCTAATTTATAAAATGTCTTCAAAATGTTAAACATCACTTAGACGAAGGCATAAATTAATCATTTTAAGTAACTAAATATCCTGAAATAAAATATAAATTATTAATTTATAAAATATTAATTTATAGTTTTTCCTGGTAGAGATTGTTGTTTTTTTTTTTCTGTTCTGGCTTCATCAAGGTGTTGTTGAGCACATTCTGGCTGAAAATGATGTTCCTAAGTTCTTCATGTGATGAATTTGCAAGGTCTAAGTATGCAGGCGTGAAATCTGGCACCTTCCAAGCTACACATTTGTACTTACAAATTCACTCAAGATTTATAGTCATTACTTAGAGATGATGTCATCAGCCATCGCACATATTCCCTACCTCATTTTCCCAAGGTAGGATTTAAATTTTTTGAGGAATGAGGAACTGGCAATGAATACTGATAATGAGCAACAAATAGCAGGGACAGTTTCAAATTATTTTTAATACCAGAACACAATTCCTTTGCGGTTAATATTCTGTAAAATGTTAATGCATCAGCAATTTTGTTACCATGTAAATGTATTTCCAACAGAATTTGAAGGTTTTTCTCGTACCTATAATTTCAAAATTGCTAGTGCAGCAAGAAGGTAACTAGTTCAGAGAAGCTACCCTCCAGATAATGGATATAAAATCAAATCCTGCCTGAATCAGACAAAATTACTTTTAAGATTACTAGAAACTTTAATATGAGTTGCTCAGGTAGGTCTTGAGCCATTTTCACTCCAAGTACAATTTAGCCATTAATTTATGGTAATGGGCTAAATTCACCTCAGTAGGGTTGGGGTAAATCTGGAGTAACTGTATGGCTATCTGTAGGTTTTTTTCTGGGCACTCCGCAGTGCATATAAGAGTAGAAGAATCCAGCTCTTTGCATAAGGTTGCTATTTAATCAAAATATGCTCCTACAGGCTGTTCACATTCTTTCTGCAAATATTTTACTTGTGACTCAGGGCTATGGATTCAATGTGAAGTGAATCACAAAAATATCAGATTTCTAATGAACAATACCTAAGAAAAGGTGGAATCTTTATTGAATACTGATTTCAAAAAAGGACAGATACATTTTTTGCTACCCATAAAGGGCAGTCATGAATCACGTGCAGGAGTTATGGGAAGTTTATTTCTTATAGGGAACTGATCAAACATTTAATGGAAAAATTATTGACATATGCCAACATTTTTTATGGCGTATGTTGTCCAACAGTAGAAGAACAGAAGTTTTAGCCCAGTAATAACCGTGCCAAGTACTATATAAAGCATTCCCACCATGGAACACTGCTTCTTCCATCAGCTAACACAGAGCTATGGCTAGGGGTAGAGAGGGTGTGCTACTTCAGGCAATTGAAGCTAACTACATTCTGTCTGAGATGCTGTTTTTCTTCCTGGAAATCATGAAATCACCTCAATTATTATCTGCCCCCTGCAAGTTAATTTCTTTATAAACTTAATGTAGACAAGGGGAGCGTGATTTTGTCCCAATAAAAACACAGTACATTTTGTCACAAGAGCCTGTTCTTCGCAAAGACTATTTTGAATACAGAGCATTTGAATATAATTTCTACATTGACCTTGAACTGGATTAGGTCCCTGTTCTGAGCTAGCAGCAATGTTGAAGTAGTTCTTGGTAAATCCTTTGTGGTAAATAATGTATTAAGTGCATTTATCTTTTTTTCTGATTAGTGATGGTCCAATGATAGTCTTATAAAAAATACATCTATTTTTCATTTGTAAAATATTTCTCAGTGTCTAGCTTTAAATTTTTTTGTACTGAAAACCTAAATATTGAGTTAACGGGGGAAAGCTTCTATAGAGCTATTTTGATTTTGCAGTGATACTGAAAGGTCATGTCTTCCTGACTTACCTCATCTAATGTTATGCCTCAGTGACAGCAGACTAGCACTTCAAAGTCAATATATTCCTGGAACTGACCTCTGGAGATGTCCAATCTCTCCATTGACTATAGAAGAGGATTAGAGTGATTCCATTTGTACCATAGTAAGTACTTAAATTTTCTGGAATGAACTGCTACCGAAGTGTCTGAAACCAAATTTTATTTATACTGGAAATGCCTATGCTTACAGATATTGATATTTATAGACATACAAAACTACCACTTCAGAGAAGTGTCATCATCTTTTTAAATCACACCTAGATATTTCTATAATTTACTATGTCAGCTCATCAAAATAAAACATTATGGTTTGTCAGATGAGATATTGTCTGGTTAGGAAACTGAGAGTCATACAAATAGTATGATTTAGGTCTCCAAAGCATTGCAGGGCTTTCTGTATAGAAATGGTCACTGTTCACCCTAAAGGCTTTTTGTTTCATTTTGTTTTGTTTCAATGAATGTTTGGGTTTTTTCCCTATCTGCAGTGAAAATTCAAAAGATGTTAATCAAAAATTTCTTCTGGGAATATTTTTTCCAACTATCTCATAAATAATTAAATAGGAGATTTGGCTTTTTCCCATATTACACATTAAATCCTATCAAACATAATGAGCATGACATGCCAATACTAACTACAAACTCTAAGGCCTGTGAAGTATGAAATATCTTACTGTGTCTGAATTACCCGTTCTCTTCTGGTAAACCTGGTAGCAACACAAAATGCTGTTAATTAAAATATTGAAGCCATGGCTCAGATAGTCAGCTGCTGTGAGCCATTTGAGACTCAACCATTTAAACAGCCTCAGAAAAGGGACCTCGTTTTATAACTGCTTTCACTGTGACTCCTTATGACTTAGTTGTTAAAATTCTGCAAAAATAATTATTTAGAACCTCACATTGTTCTTTTCTTTCTTTCTTTCCTTTCTTTCTTTCTTTCTTTTTCTTTCTTTCTTTCTTCCTTTCTTCCTTTCTTTCTTCCTTTCTTCCTTTCTTTCTTCCTTTCTTCCTTTCTTTCTTCCTTTCTTCCTTTCTTTCTTCCTTTCTTCCTTTCTTTCTTCCTTTCTTCCTTTCTTTCTTCCTTTCTTCCTTTCTTTCTTCCTTTCTTCCTTTCTTTCTTCCTTTCTTCCTTTCTTTCTTCCTTTCTTCCTTTCTTTCTTCCTTTCTTCCTTTCTTTCTTTCTTTCTTTTTCTTCCTTCCTTACTTCCTTTTTCTTCCTTCCTTCCTTCCTTTCTTTTTGAAACTGGACTTCTTTACTGCAGAAACCATGCATTATATTCTGTCAGTGTTCAGTTTAGGCACAGCCCTGTGCAACTGTTTCAGTTCAGAGGATCAGAAATGCACAGCAGTCAGCTCAGGGTTCAGGCTTTCTATCTGGTCCTCATATTACATCGTTTTTTTCTGCGTACATCTGGTAAGGTAGTTTGCTACATTTGTCACTATTAGAGCAATGCAAACTATTTATGAGAAGATCTCCAAAACACATGGAACTCACCTGCTTCCATGTTTCATTACGGATATGAAATTCAGCCCAGTTTCATGAAACATTTTACGAAGTCCACAAATCTTTCAAATACACCTGGCTGAGGTGCATTTAAATGATCCAAAGCCCAGAGTGCATGTGAAGTCGGAGGAACCTCTTTAGTTTTTGATTTTTAACTTAATTTTATTCTCTACTGGCTCAGCTTATTCAGGCTCCAAATTTGAAATAAAACTTTTCCTTCTCCTTGAGCTTTCACCCAGCTCTCTTCTGTCTGCCAAAAATGTGATCAACAAGAATAGCTCTGAAGACCTCACCTCAGGCAAAGCTCCCATTTTCATATTCCTCAAGGGAAGCTTGATCTGGCTAAGAGGACCGATAATGAGCAAGAAATAGTAGGGGCAGCCTCAAATATTTTTAACACCAGAATGCTACTCCTGTGTAGTCAGCAGCCTGCTGTGAAATGCATCAGCAACTTTGAAACTGTGAAAAAGATGCTTCTCAACAAAAGTCAGTATTTCCCTGCAGTTATTGTTTACTGTTTGTTTAGCATGGCCTGCTCAGCACGGTATAAGGCACGAGTAAATGTAATCTCTAACCATTAACTCAGAGCATGGACTAGTATAACAGTATTTTTATCTGAAAATTGAGTGCATCCAGGTTGGTCTGGCAGGAAATAGGCTTAGCAAGTTTAAATTTTTTGTGTCTGAAAGTACCATGCAACGATATAGACCCTTTCTATTCCATTCAGTCTGGGGAGAATCTTATACTTCTTCATATCCCAATGCCTTTCTAAAGAGCATGATGTCATGTAACTAATAGCTGTCATATGCAGTTTTTCTTTCTGCAGTGTGAGGAGATACTCTATTATCTATATAATTGCATTTGGGTAACAGTTTTAGGAAGGAGGAGCAGGAGAGCTGAGTGATTAATGTCTCTAGCAGAAAAGTGGGTTGGATGAACTGCATGTGATAGGCAGGACAACACAAGTTGTTCAGGGGTTTTTTTAACATTTCTTTTCCTGTGAGAATTAATTCCAGAAACTTGGACCAACCCCTTGAAAGGAATGTTTTCTCCTCTGTGCAGGCAAGAGTTACCTTCTGTGTAGAAAGCCTTGCTGTGCCTGGGATGGGGATTTTACATCCCAGGTTCCCACCCCAGTGCCAGAGAGATTCTTTGAAAGCCTGTCCACACTGCCAGCTGCAGACAGATCCGCTCCTCCTGCGTTAACCCCAGACCCAGAAGGGCGGTTCTGGATACACTGCCAGATAAGGCCTGGAAGCAGAATAGTCACGTTCACACACAAAGGGCAGGGTATATTAGCTTGGGCATGGTGCCAAGTACATGCAGCTATACTGCTTCCAGATGAAAACTGGTGACTCCACAAAGTCCTGCTCTGAACTTGCATGGACTTACTGATTTGGATCTCTGGACCATGATGCCCATAGCTGTCCTGAGCCTGGGCCATCAGTCATCTTACAGGAAAGGGGAAAGACCTTCAGCTCCATTTTTTTCTTCCCCTCTTAGAGGAAGCCAGCGGAGAGGGAGGACATTCTGCAATATTTACAAAGCTGATGGTGTTGGGTTATGTTGCTGCATTTAGTTGCAGATTCCTAGGACAGATGGTTTAGGGCCCAGGTATATCACATTACTGAATTCCAGATGGGAGGTGAGACAAAGGTGTGTAAACTCAGACCAGGGTCTTTATCTACTAGGAGAGATGGAGTCTATTTGTGAGAAACCAGGAGCAGAGTAAGAGACCAGCTGTACTGTCATTTCTGCATTGACCATTGGAAGTTTAGATGACATTGGCGAAGGATTGAATAAAATCAAATTGCAATGAACAGAATTTAAGTTGAAGGGGACCTGCAACAGTCACCTAGTTCAGCTGACTGACCACATAGAAGCATAGAATAATTTAGTTTCAAAAGGACCCTTAAGATCCGACTCAACTGTAAACCTAACACTGCCAAGTTCCCCACTAAACCTGTTACACATCTTTTAAATACCTCCAGGGATGGTGACTCAATCACTTCTCTGTGCAGCCTGTTCCTATGCGTGACAACCCTTTCCATGAAGAAATTTTTCCTAATATCCAGACTAAAACTCCCCTGATGCAATTTGAGGCTGTCTTCTCTCATTCATTTCTTCTGTGAAGAAGTTGCTCGGGCCAGAGCAGTTGGGGTGCATTGTGCTGAGAGCACTGTACTGTGGGAGTGCAATTTGGAGAGGAAGGAAAATCGGCATAACACAGAGAAATACCAGCTACATTATTTGGAAGAATGACAGGAATTCTACCAAGTCTTTGCCTAAAATAATTTTCAGTTGTACCAAAAAAAAAGAAAAAAGGGAAAATGTCTTACCCAAGAACAAAGACTGAACAATCAGTCCAGGGTCTCATACTGAGGAAGTCTTACAGGATTCAGAGCAAATCACTGCCTGTCTGAGCAGAATGGCTTCTTCACTCTGTCCTTCATCCTGACATGGGGAGTTCCAGTTAATGAAAGACAGTAAAATTTCATTCAAAACCACGGCTGTGTTCTTAATATCCATGAAGAATCCTAGATGTCAAAGAGTAACTATGATATGCTTTTATAGAAACAATTAGCTTTTTGTCCAAGAATGGAGCTCTCGAAAAACCTGATGACAGACAAAACAACAGGCAAGAATTGTTTTCTGCTAGAAACCTTCCAAGCTAAATAATCAAAACCAAATCTCAATCTTAAAATCTAACCACCTTTTAGAAACCAGCTTGAAAAGGGATACAACTAATCAGGAAACCACAGATATTGAGAACTGTCCTTTTGGGAGTTAGGGTGAAAAAGCACGACTGAAAACAATATTCAGAATGTACCACCCGATCAGTAGAAAGATTTTATTGTTCCAATAATCTCTAAACAGTTCATTTTAATTATGACCTAATAGCAGCTGAAATTATGAAACAAAAGTTTTGTGAAACTGAAAAAGCTGATATTTTCCATTTAGAAATATTTAAATACAATAGTTTCAAAAGTACTTTTAAAAATTTGATTGTTGCCCAAGTATTACAAAGTTATTTCAAGTGACCCTTCTCCATAGAAAGTTTCAAACTATGTATGGCAAATACATCAGATAAAAATCTCTGTGAAATTCTGCATCAACAGCAGAGGTAGTGGTAGCTAGAGATGTACAGATTATGGTCATCATCATTGGCTTTCATCTGTAATAGGTATAATTTTAGCTACTTCCTACTAATCTGGTCTTGTCATTACATTCCTACTATTTTCTCTGAAGGTCAATAAAATAACAGCCATAAGCTTCAGTTCCCCAATGACTGGCAACTCAGAAGTTACAGCTAAGATTTCATGACAAAAACATTTTCAGCTTTGTGATGAAAATCCTCAGCTACCCTTAAAGTGAATTGGAGATTAAAGGAAGAGGAAGCAGATGTGTAACTAAGGACTCACTCAGGAGAGGAAGGGGAAATCTCCTCTGCCCACAACATCCACGTGCTTATTATCCACTAAGGTAAAAACTCCTGCTACTTTAATCTGCCATAACTATTACACTGAACAGGAGTTAAGAGCATTTAGCTCCTCAGAGGACTAAGATGTTGAGAAATAACATTTGTGCTATTCATTTTGTCAACATTAAAGGTAATAGGAATCTTCCACTGTGTGCATTTGGCTCTTTACATCTTCAGAGTTTACTTCTTGTTAAAGATAGCCCAAAATAATTGGGTTAGAAGGAAGAAGTTAATTCATGAACTAGAAAATAATTAATTCCAGTTCAAGGTGAATGAAAGAAAAGAAATAGGACAAAACTAGTTCAAAAGGTAGTTTGTGTAGGTGACTGACAGACAGTAGCTCAGAGTTATAGTAAACACAACAATTTAAAACTGACTGAAACTTGTACATAATAGTCTATTATTTTTTGAAAGGCACTGTTACTGAAAAGTATTGTTGATATGAGCTTAATATGGTTCAGAAAAGGAGTCTAGAGCCTATATAAATATAATAAGAAATATTGCAAAAAAAGAACTGAAGAACTTCATTATGTCTGCAGAAAGCAAATGTACTTTTACTTGAGCTTCACGAATTTTGTTAAATTAAACTAGGGGATCGTTCTTGAGCAAAATATGGTCTCTTATCCATCTGTAATGGTTAAACATCTACTTTTTAGGGTCAGTTTATTCACTTTTCATATTTTTTTTTTCTTCTTTTGAACATATAATACAACTCAAAAGACACAGCAGTGTTTATGAGACTTTATATCAAATCTGCCATGTAAGGCATTGGTTTGAAAACAGTATAGGATATTGGTTTCTCAGAAGAAAGTTTTGTCATATGATTCAAGTGATTCATCATAACAACAGAAAACTTCTGTTGCATCCTCAGGATAACTAGGACCAAGTGGAATTTGAACTGAATCATGATTGTTTTGTGAAAAAATCTGGTCCTATTCAAGAACTTTCAGCAAGAAGAGTGTTTGTATCACTAGGCAAACAGCTCTTTCTTCAGTTAACACAACATACTGTCAACTTTTTAAAGGAGAACAGATTTCTTCACTGAAAACTGAAAGCTAAAATTCCTGTATATGTGGGTAGGTATATAGTAATTAACATGGATTTTGTAAGAATATTTTTGGCAAGTATTTATCTCTACTAAGGATTGAATAGCTGATATTGAAAAACAAGCATAAAAAAAAGTCCCCAAAAGTGCTGAAGTTTTCCCCTTTCTTTGTTTTGTGAGAAAAATAATATTCTTTTAAGGATTTCAAATAATAATGAATCCTACTATAATGACTTCGCTGGTAACTGAACTAATGACTTCATATTTTTCAAGGAGAAAGAAAAACATTTAAAGATAAGGGATTTTTGTTTGTTTCCTCTTTGCTGCCCAGGAGAAAGAGGAGGTGGTTTTCTGGAAGGAAAAAAAGTATATATAGAGAGAGAAACACAAAATAAAAAGGAAATAAACAAAAACTCAACTCGACGGAGATTTCCAAAACATTGTCAAAGAGAAATTCTGGTAATTACTTTGATTTGCTAAGGTATGCTGCACAGTGCTACAGCTCTAATTGGGATTTCAGACTGTCAATAACAGTAAAATAGCACCTTAGAAATTAGTGTGAGGACCAAGTTTGTCAGTGGAAGGGACAACTGGTAGTGAGGGGTCAGCTGAAGCTCTCTGTGTATCCTGCAAGCACAGCTAACAGAGACAGAGATCTGTAAGGGAGAAATTCAAGCCATCCTCAGGTGTGCATAGGAAAGGTGTGTTGGATCAGCTGGGGAGATGTCATTCCCCTCTACCCCCTGAAGAGAGGTCTCAAAGTCAAAGTGATGGATGTCAAGCTTATTAATGACTAGTGTTAGAGTAGGACATGCTGCATTCTGGTATCATTATGCTCTGAGCTGTGTTTTAAATTACAGAGGACAAAACTTGCAGAGACCAGAGCTGTTTCTCAAGAAAACCAAACCAAAAAGCCTCAGCTTAATTCGGAAGTGTTCACATTTTAATTAGCACTACAAAACTGTTATTTTCCACACATCCACTGCACATTGTATAAATACACCATAAAAATATTTTCCCACTGTGAGTTTCCATTGTCAGTAAAATATGCAAACACAGCTTAATACCTAGAACTTGTCATATTTCTACATGACACAGAGGCTGCCTGAGTTGAAATTGTGAGAACACTCGCATCCTAAATCTGAGTTTCTTCTGAAGAGGCAAAAATGGCATGATTATCGAAGTTTTGGTATTTAAGTGGATTCTTCTTTACATACGGTTCCACCTGAAACATGAACATATCCATAGGCTGGGACCCACTGGTAACTTCTGGACCTGCAGGAGATGAAAACCTCTGCACATATTTTTTTGATAAATCCTTAATTGACACATTTTCCTACAGAGCATTCCTTGGGCTCTGCAAGGGACAGAGATTAAGCTCATCCCCCCCATGACTTCTGCCATTATTTGTAGAGAAAGAATTATGACAACAGCTCTGGTCCTTCTTATTTGTAAAAAGTACTAAAAATTAGAACTGTATGTAAGTTTTGAAAAGTTTCAGTTTCAAGTTCTTTGACAAAATTTCAGAGAGGAAATTGGTTCATTTTCTTTAATGAAAAACATTGTAAAAATTATTGCCTAATAGTTTGGACCTCAGAGTGTTGTTTCAAATAATTCATCTCATTAATTGTAGCTTCTATATCATACAGAAGGTAATGAATATGATTTTTAGCTGGCACATAGCACTTTAATGTAATTCTTTGCATATAATATGTACTGCACAGTCTGATACCAGTTTTTATTAGTACTGAGCACTCCAGAGCACTGGTAAAACTAAAAAGCAGAATATTTTTGGCATTTTCCTCATAATTTGGCAATCTGATCATCTGACGCGGAGAAGCTAGAACTATAAAATTCTCTCCTATGGTACACTGAAAGCTGACACAATGAAAAAAGAAAATATCGGATATTTTCAAATATCAAACCAAATTTCAAATTGTGCACAAAGGTGTGAGACAATATTTGTCTCACAAATGTGTGTGAATCACACCTGTGATTCACAATATTAGCATTTTTGTCAGATTTTAATGTGGAATATAAGAAAAAACATTGAAGATTAATACAATAATTCATCAAAGTGACAATGTGGTTCCAGAGTTTGATGTCCTATACTTCACAACAATTTTCTAATGATTATGAAACACCAGGGAAGACAAAGGAGTAATAAAAACATCATTGTTTTGATATATTCACTATGTCATTCATTATTTACCATCTTTGGCAAAACACTCCTGATAAAGAGAAATACAGAGAGCTCAAATTCCCATTGCTGCAAAGGAAATGCCAGGAACACCAAACAATTAGAAGTAGCTCGTTATGAGAAATGGAGTGGGTGTGGGGTTCAAATGTAGGATCAAAACTGAAAAATAAAGAAAGAGGGAGGAGTATAGACCATAATAGTAAACCAGGAATAGTGTATTCCAAATGTTAACTAATGATGTAATTTTCAACGTGACTTTTTTTTTTTTTTCATAAGGTGCTGGTTTCAAGGACACTGCATCAAATAAATGTCTGCTAAATCACAGTATGAAAAAGTCTATGTGTCTTGCATGAAGAGCTCAAGTTATAGATACCAACATCTGTTTCTATCTCAAAAGCCCACCTTGTAATAAACCTAGATTTTCTTCCAGCCTTGGAAAGATTAGTGTCTCAGAAAAGGCAGTGTTTGGCAGTAAATGAAAGATGGGGAAACCTCTTGTGCTCTTGGTCCATCCTGTGGACACTGGGCAGCAGGCCAGCTCAGTTCCTTGAGTGCAGCGTACCTGGACACAGCCACACAGTTATTCAGGGCCTATGTGAACCAGGCTGCAAAAAAGTGAGAGAGCACAGAGTGCATGGGAGAAGAATTATGAGGGATATAGCAAAATTGTTTGGTGCAACATGCCTTCCATCTTGGACAAACATATAATACAAGAAAAAATAGTCAGTGAAAGAGAAGGAAATTCAGAACAATGTTGTTTGTTTGTTTATTTGTAAGATATAATGCTACTAATCAACGGCTGGATGGGAAAGGCAGAGACAACTGATATTTTTAGGAATAAGTATTAGGATAATTTGTTGACAGGTAATATTCCTAAATGGGCAGTGTGTTTAATTTTACCTTGAAATTTGTTCTGTGAGGCTTAACTGTAGGCAGATGTTTGGACACAATTTTCAAGTAATATATATATGAGGGTCTGAAACAGGTGCAAACCAATACCATTCCAGGAATTCAGAGGTGTCCTGGCAACTGACTATCTTTTTGGATCTGGACAAAGATCTTGCTCCTTTAATATATTTTCAAACACATGTTATGCTGTTAATCTACAGTAAACAAGAAATAAAGATCGGATCCAGTTTTCAGCTTATGCAAATTTTTATAGCTTCTCGATTTCAACATACCTTAGCCAGCTTGGCCAGCAAAGGATAGCAGCTAATCTGTACTGAAACACCAAAAGGAAAAGAAACACTTAGGTGTATGTGAAGAATGCTGTTGCTTGCTATGGTTGTTCTTTTGGACCCCAAATGATAAGCAGTTCCTCAAAATATTAGTCTTGAACAGAGATGTAGTGCATGGCTGAGAAACGAAGCACCATGACAGAAGACAGATAACTCAGCTCAGTTCCAGTCCCTTGTAATTTTCTAGTGATTCTACAGGCCAGCTGAGGAGATGCTTGGGAGTCTCTTGAACTGTTATAAAGCAATCAAAGATGACTAAATGGCCAAGCAATGGGTGTGGGTAGCTACTACATCATTTCAGTGATTTCCAGTTGCCAGTGCTGCTCTTGAAGACTGGTTCCTTCTGCTCACAGTTTTTATATTTTAGCACCTTAGGACATTTCAAATTGTGCCAAGGGCCAAGCTGAGAAGACAAATGCATCAATCTGAGAAGAACCCATCCTTTGTTGCTGTCAGCTCAGCAAAACCTGAAATTCAAAAGCAGCAGTGAATCCAAGCCACAGCACAGAATGAGTTAGGATCTGGAGATGATTCAGCCCACTGTACAGAACTGAGGGACCACCCATTCCATTAGTGTGATTTATTCCCATAGAAGTCAGAGAAAAACTAACTTGAGTGGAGTTGGGGCAAGGGTCTGTGTCTGTTTCCAACTTAACTTTTTACTAGTATTTTGAGGAGATAATATTCTAGTGCTTTGTAAATCTCCAACTTTATATGTGTGCATGTGCATAGGAGTATTTATATTTCTATACATAGTAGTATTTATATTTCTTTATCAGGATTATGAAAACAGACTCCCTGTTCAACTGGAATATGCCAAACAAACATATTGCCCAGAGTGTTTAACTTGCCTTCAGCAATCAGAAGTTAAGACCAGCTGTCCATTCCAACATTCACAGTGTCATTGTCTGTAACTGAAATGTCCTGG
Source organism: Campylorhamphus procurvoides (assembly GCA_013396655.1). Classification (NCBI taxonomy): domain Eukaryota; kingdom Metazoa; phylum Chordata; class Aves; order Passeriformes; family Dendrocolaptidae; genus Campylorhamphus; species Campylorhamphus procurvoides. The sequence continues at coordinate 2,700,604 of WBMV01016876.1, read as the reverse complement.
CAGCGTTAAAGTCATATGTAGTTCAGTGACTTGTTAATCCACTGATCACTGACTGGAGTGGATTTGACTGACCTTACTTCTTGACTGAGAAGAATGTCCTTTTGCCTTATAGAATTAGCAAACTATAAATCTTTCAAGATTGGATAAAGCTGAGGTTAGGGGACAAAAGACTACGTGGTGCAATGAGAACACCAAGTCCTCTTCCTCCCTTAACAGCCATTTTTGAGCATTTATTGTAATGTTTTATTCAGGATGTTGCCATCTAAAGTTGTGTCATCACTTCCATTGAAATAAAAGCTTTCCAGCAATATAATGTGTTTGAAATTTGTGTGTGCAAACCATATCTTTGAAAAGATTTTTTTTGTTAATTGGCACAGACACTTTTGCATTATAAATTTAATTTACAATGAGCAATGTCTTCATTATTGTGTCTTGGTTATATTAGTTCATTTCCATAAAAATAAAAAACTGACAGTCAAAGTTATATAAAGATGAGAAATGAGCCAGAACCAAACCCCAGAGGAAAAGTCTAAGTAGGAAGTTTGCAATGAGGCCATCCATCTGCCTCTGAATCATGTAACTAGGTATAGTCTTTAGAGTGGGGTAAACCTAAACTTCAGATCCAGTTCCCTTAAATGAAGTTACTTCAGATTAAAACAATTTTGAATGCTTGAGGTGATGTTGGGATGAAAGCGTTACATACAAATTATCATCACTTTTCTCCTGTGCGGGTTAGATCTCCATGGATGTCAACAGAACGTGACCTGCATAACACTTGACAAGTACTCATGCAGCGAACAGGGAGCAGCTCAGGTGGGGTGGTTCATGGTAGGGGCAAAAGTCAAGAGCACTGAACTCGATTTCAGATTGTGGTGTGGGCAGGTACTATGGTAATTGCCGGCTTCCTGCTACTAGAGAAATATTTATTTTCTCTATGGTTACAAGCACAAGGTGTTCACAACATAATGCTGTAAATATGGTGACTCACCTTTTAGAATATGACTTTCTGTTGAGACTGCCTTCTTTCTTATCTTCAAATAAGGTATGAAAAGGGAACTGGAAGACTTCAACAAAATCTTCTTGTCCTTTCCTTAAATTATGTTTGAGCTCTTTCCCTTTTATTCGTTATCTCTTTCTTCTGTTTGGAAGTAAAAATGCCAGCAGCTCATCCAGCCTGTACTTCTGCAGGAGTCAAGAATTATTTCACTGGAATGATACAAAGAATTAATTTCATACTGTACATTTGTGGCATTATTTTCATCTCTCTTGCTGTTCTTTATATGTTGCTCTGGAACTGTGAACTGTCACTAGTCAAGATTGCTATTTATATATATTTTATGCGTGAGAGACCTCTTTGCACACTCCCACAGCTCCCAGGTTTTCTGGCCCTCCAAAATAAAGAATGTTATGAGGCCATTCTGGGCAGGTAATGCTACAATGGTTTTCCATAAGATCATTAACATTTTTCCGTGTGCTGATATGGAGATTCTTAAGTAGAAAAATAAATTTGGTGTGTCCTTTATTGTCAAGGGGCTTTTCCTTTGTGATGTGTCCTTCCAATAATAATAATTCACTTGTATTTCCATTTTTAGAAAATCTTCCACCCTTATTACACTGACTCCCAGAGCTTTTCCTCAAGGAGACAATGATCTGCAGAGGCTACAAGAGTCAGTTGGTCATTCCCCTAGCTAAAGAGTTATGTTATGTCCAGTGACCTGAATATATCTCATGGTACTTCCCCACGTCTGGGCTATGCAGCTGGTCCTCCCAAGAAAAATCTCAGGTGCCACAGAATCTTACAGATTTTATAGTTGAATGACCATCAAACTGTTGAGCTTAACTCAGCCTTTGGACCCTATCTTTCTCAAAGCCAACTTAATTTCAGGTCAGCCATCATCTCTCTTTCTGACTTCAACAATACCAGACCTTTGGCCTTTCCTTCATATTTAGGAAGTATGGTTTCATGAGGAAAAAGTTGCAATTGACAGGAGAGAAATTATTAGCTGGACTGCAGCCAAGATTTGTGGGCAAGAAAAGAGATTGCACCCAAAGCATCCACAACACAGACCATGGTGCTCAAATGCTTCCTTTTGCTGCCACGTCTCCTACCACTGTTTGAACATCTCAGCAAGATAAGCATAAGATCTCCAGACTTCCATCCTTATTATCACTTTACATATTAACTCTCTGGAAAAACCTGGACTGATAAAACAAGGAAATAGGTTTTATAAATGAACTTCTTAGAATCTTCTATTTTTGGGGCTTTTCAGCACTTAGAGAGAGCTTATAAGAAAGGGGGAGAGTGACCTTTACATAGATAGATAGTGATTGGTCAAGCAGGAATGGTTTTAAGTTAAAAGAGGAAAGATTTACATTAAATATTAAGAAACAATTTCTTACTCAGAGAGTGGTAAGGCACTGGAAAAGGTTGCACAGAGAAGCTGTAGATGCCCCATCCCTGGAAGTGCTCAAGGCCAGGTTAGGTGAGGCTTTGAACAACCTGGTCTAGTGAAAGGTAGGCAGGGGTGGTAGAACAAGATGAGCTTTGAGGCCCCTTCCAACCATTCCATGATTCTGTGATAGGAAACACAGGAAAATTTCAAATTTGCAAAAGAACAAACACCACACTGTCAACTTTCTGCTGCATCCAAAACTCCCTGGCTTTCTGTCATTTCTGTGGTCCTCTTTCTCTCTCATCGACCTTCTCCTTTTTATGATAGTGATTTTTTTGACCAAAAAGCATACCTGTTTTTAAAATAATAGAAAAATAGTTGTTAGTTAATATTTATAATTCTTCTAGAATTCTATTTCATAAGAAAGCACTCCATTATTATGGTAATCATCAATTGTTGATGTCCCTTTATGATGAGATGAGATAATAAGTTCAGTTTTCACAAAAGGGTTTATTTTATGTTAATATAACATTTGTAGTATACTAGAATCGACATAATAAGGGTGATCTTGCATTTTTTATTCATAAAGTCAAGGCTGAAGTTGCAGAGCAAATTAGGATAGTGATTCTACTTTTTCTGTGCATGCTGTGGCTCAGCATGTACTACAAGCAAAGATAAAATAGCAAAGAATTGCAGCAGTATGCCTTAGACTTCAGGTACATGTGGTGCAACACCTGAGTAAGGAGAACGCTGATATTACAAAAGATCAATAAGTATAACAGAAATGTCTTAATGGTTTAGCTCTTCCAAATGTTTAGTGTAAGCCTGCATTGCTTTGGAGTGTTACTGCTGACTTGGTTAAGACACCATGCCCTGAAAGTGGGACCAGGATACTCTTGTTGAACCACCAAAATGACTCACTTTGAAGTTAAGTGATGTTATACATATTGTTTTGGGGTCATTCATAAAAAAAAAAAAAAAAACACCCAAAACAAACAAACAAAAAAACCCGAAAACCTCCCTTTTTCCTGTTCCTCATTAAAATCACTGACAGAGAATTGGTGGTCAACAATAATCTGTATGAAGCCTGTATTTAAATTGGGAGGAAGGCAGAATCACCAACAACTGTTTTTCCCATACAAAGCATGCTACACCGATAATCATTAACAGAGAGACAGAGAGAGAAGACATGTTATGAGGCATATCCTTTACCCTGACAATGTCAAGGCTACTTCTTTACAGATTTTTACTCATTTACATCCTTTGCGATATCAACAGGGCTGTTTTAATAACAATCCTATGATAAAATGTAGCTTCATGTTTGATATTTTCTACCTGAGGGTATAACGGACTTAACTGTGTTAGTGTTCATACACCACCAAAGGTAAACCAATTAAGTACATAAATGTGTCCCACCTCTTTTCTGCTTCATTTTATATTTTTGATTGTAATCTATTTAAAAGTTACAGACAGATATCTTCTAGAACCATAGCAACTGCTTAAGGCACTACTTTTTTTTGTGATAAGAGGGGTAGGACTCACCTCCTTGAGCTTTCTACTTTGGTGTCTACAGTGCAGATGTTTCACTAAACTGCTTTGAAAACTGTGGGGAGAAGTAGAAACTATGAGAATGGCTATTCAGCTGGCTAGTTCTAGGCATCCAATTTAACCTGAGATAAATCAAGGTCTGGAAGTGTTGTTTTTCTTTCCACTGGATACAATGAGAATTTATAAGGACCAGTTTAGATGTAAACATCTATATTTGGCCAGATGGAACCCATCTGGCTCTCTTTATTTCTGTGTATTGTCCAGAAGGCATCTAATTTCAGATGTTAAGCAACTAACAATAGTAACAAATTCTTTACAGAGTCTATAGCACCAATAGGCTTTTTTTGGACACAGTGATGTGTGCTGACACTGGTCACAAGTCCCTACACAGAAAAAAATAATCAAGCCTATGTGAGTTCCTGGAAAGTCAAATGAAGTTTTCCTCTTTGAATATTCATTGATAGATGAAAACTGTAAGAAACCAAAATGCTTCTTTTTTTTTTTCTTTTTGTCTTCCATACCACAATTTATCACATTTTTAGTAGTTTAAAAAAGAATGGTACAACTGTTCTGGCAATGAACTCTGCGTTGTGCTAATCAGGAGGACAGAGAGGATGATCACATTGACACACAGGTTTCAAAAATAGTCTGTGCAGAGTGCACACAAAGCATTCCCCTTGGGATAGTATAATTTTTTTTAGCAAGATTAGTGAAGTAATCCCAACACAGTTCTTTGCTTTCACTGCTCAGCCAGAACTGCACCTGTACTCTCAAGCCACAGAAACTACCCATGTCTATCCTAACTCTCTTGCCTGATACGTGAATTCTTTTGAAATCTTTCTGAGACAATTTAAATCTTTCAGAGACAATTTAAATCTTTCAGCATCAAGAGAGCTACTCCTTATTGGACTGATCCCCAGTGCAACTTCTCAGGCAAAATTGCTCCAACAATGAGGTTTTGTGCTGGGTGTCTGTGAGAGGTATTTATTTCTTGAGGCCATACAGTCTTTTACAGGCCAACATACGCTCTCATTGTTTTATGTGAAGAAAAAAAGTTACGCAATGCTGGGTTGGAAGCTCCTTGGAAGCAAATAGAGAACTATTGTGTAATAACAGATGTTATTGTATAGCATTCTTCAACATTTACTCTAGACCAGCAAATAAGGACCCACTCTGAATGAGGGCCATTGCATTAAAATGTCTACAAGTCAAGGCTGTGCTTTCTTCAAGTGTTTTTTAATAAAAAGAAAAATTATATCAAATATCTAACATGGACTACTGTGGTAAAGTCAGAGGTAATCTAAACGGTAAACAAAAATATTGGTAGTAGTCGCTGAACGGCATAAATGGGAATAACATATAGCTGCTAATAATTTCTGAAAGTTTTAGATTAAACAAAAATAGCTTTCATTCAGTTGGCTGGCTTTGACACTGGAATGCTGTTGTTGCCCCAAGGATAACTATGAAGGATAACATTCCCAAGACAGGGATACAGTGTAACTAATGAAGTGAAATAGCACTTATTCTGACAGTAGTTGCTGGAAGATATTTGAAGTGAGATAATATGTGTTGGTTTGTTGTTTGTTTGTTTGTTTTTTTAAATAAACACCCATATCTTTTCCCCCAGTTTACTGAACACTGGACTCAGATTGCTACTCAGTTAAACTGACTTTATGACAAGCTACAAAGAAAACTAAGAGTGTGACTGCTCAACTTGCATTGAGACAGAGGATGAACCTGTCTTCTGAGAACTTCAAATGTCCTGGGAACACACAGTAATGAAGAAAGGTGTGTTTGAATAAACTGAGACACAGTTTCACCCCTTGTCCTCTTATTAGTAACCCACATATCCTTCCCTTGCCCTGTTTCCATCTGCATGAACTCAAATCTTAGGATATTTTTCAAAGCAACCAAGAAGAGCACAGTGTGAGTTTAAATGTGGTTTATCTAAAGCAGATATCTCCCCAAAATATGCCTCGTCCTGGCTTACTTTTAGTTTATTCAGAAATCAGCTTGGCACTATCTACTTACTGTGAAACAGCAGTTCTAGCAGAGCTGGAATTTTTTCTGGACACAGCATTTGCCCGTATTGAATATTTTAAAGCTTGTAGCTTCTGGTAGCACATCAGTAACTTTAAATGCACTGACTTACCCTGCTTCTCAGTTTACAATTACTGTGCTCCTGACATGAATTAATTTACAGTTATTTCAGGTAACTCTAACTTGCATTTCATTCCATTCTGTTCTGTAAGGTTTTTCTACACAACTAATATTTATCAGGCGGAATCAAAACAACTTGAATTATTTCTAACACAAATTAGGACCTTCTAGTTTTCACTCTCTCCCCTTCTGTAGTTTTGACATCAATCTATCCTCTTTTACTTAAAACTTTCAGAATGTAATTTTCTTGGTTGGTTATTTCAGACCCTAATCTTTCTCTTTAAAACCTTCAAGTTACGGCCTTTCAGGTCCTGCTTCTCTTTTAGTTCTTTTTCTTTCCCCACCAGCAAATGCCACCTGCCACCTTCACCTTCAGGGCAATCAGCTGAGGAGGCTGAAAGCGTGTAACCAGTGTGGTTATCCTCCCACTGTGGCCCATATTCTAACACCAGCTGATATGGGAGCAAAACTGACAACAGTATCAAAACCCCCAAACACTGCTCTTTCTGTCCCCAGTGATCCCCACTTGCACCATCTGTCAGTCCAATTTTACCAAAATCAGCTTGAGGCTTTATTCTCACTATCCCTGTGTGGAAGGAGCACCCACAAAGCCCTATCAGCATCCTCTTAATACAACTCGTTTTGCATAACACTCTCAAACGACATGATAACGGTTAGCCTAAAGGTCAAAAGTATCATTTTCATACTACCAATAACAAGCTCTTCAGGTATGGGACCATGTTTCACTAAATGTTTGTAGAGCACTTAACACTACCGGGCCATTTTATTGACTGCCAGCCATGGGTAGCAGTTCAAGCAGAGCCTGAAACACTGGAAGCAGAGCTTGAACAAGATGATCCAAGGAAAAAAGAATATCGTGTTAGTTCTACAGTTACATATGCTCTGTGGGACAGTTTCTCATTTCAGCCGCTGCAGTGTAAATCTGGAATAATTCTACTGGAAAGCCGTTCTTCTGCACCAGAACATGGTGTATTGTATCTACTGTTTGCTGTTAAACATGAAGGATGACTTTTCCATTTATACATCATTTTTTTCAAGCTTTAACATTATTTCAGGCTTTGCATGTTAGGCTAGTTATGATTCATATGGCACCAAAATAAATCTCTTCCTCTTGCCTCTCTGCCTTTTTTTACTTATTCAACAGAGGGGAAGATGTACTAATTAAGTCCTGCCTTTATTGAAGACAGATGCACATTTTCAGCAGTTTACTAGAAGTGTCATTTCTAAAAAAATATGGGAAACTGCAAAAAAATCATCACTTCAAATACGCCTGGAGGAAGTAGGGATACTTCTTATCTGCTATTCAGAAGTACTTCTGTAATACTAACAGGAAATTGCTATTGGGTTTCACCTACTCCAGACGTATCTTATTCCCATGGGGCCCATCTTGGTTTTACTCACGTTTATTCCATGTCTAGGTATATTCTTTCAAAACTGCCAAGAAATGTTGACAAGGGGTTGCATCTGACAGAAACAGATGCTTGAGGCCTGTCTGAGTGTGAAGCACTTGGGAGTTTTTGGCTTTCAGAGCACATATAGCAGGAAGGAGGAGGGTGGATGTGGATTGCAATGACAAGTCTCAGCTGGTAGAGACCTGGGAAAAAGGGCAAGGGAGTGAGCTGGGAGCAGCACAGAGAAGTCTAATGGGGAGCTGGGATAGTCCATGGTAGATGTGTTGCTTTGGAGCAGGAAAGGTCAGTGTAAGGTTGGGATAAGAAGGAGAAAGTGGCGGGAGCTTAGGGGTAGTAAAGAGGCTTTAGTTTAGAGGCAGATACAAAGAGAAACCTGTCCTCTTCTCACTGCTCATTCCACAGGTTTTGTCTTTCCTAGGAGGAAACTGTCAGCTAGAATTCTTAGTCAAGTAATGTCATCAGATGCTAGCAGTGCTCAGTTCTGACTGCAACTGCAGCTGCAACTGGGGGTTTTCTGAGCAGTATATTGCATTACAGAAAAATGCAGGGGAAGTGCTGGAATTCTTCAGGTTGTCCTGAGAATCTAAGTCAGGCGCCAAAGAAGTTAATGTTGATTGGAAACCACAAAGTTCCCCAAATTGTTCTTATTTAATAAACTAAATTAGTCAGCCTTGATAAAAGAATGAATAATAATCAGGAATAAGGGATGACATCACTGATTTTTTTAAGTTATTCTATTTCCAAACTGATAAATGTCTTCAAAAATATCACCAATTAACTGAGACAACAGAACTGGCACCTTTTTTCCTAGATTTCAGAATATTCTGTCCAGTGGCCATGAGAGAAAGAGACAAGTGTCATCCCGGGAAGAAAGGCACTTCAGTAATCCTATTTGTTTATTTCTGGTAACATCCATTGGCAAGTTAGTAAAAAAAATAACAAACAACCGCAGTAATTCTTCTAAAAACAGAAAAGTAAATAATGTTTCATAGAAAACAACAAAAGAATGACAACAGTTTCAATGTCTAATTAGAAATTGTAAATGTTTTGATGATACTCTAACTGAGTGAGATTTTTTAGAGTCAGAGAAAGCACTGAGACTGCCAACAAAGCACTACAAAGGAACTTCAGAAAACTTCAGGGATGTATTGGCCCATGAACAGGTTTGTGAATGTGTCTTGAATTTCTTGGTGCCAGTTATCTTCTCTGATCTGTGCAACTTTCAGCATACAAACCACACTGTGCAAGCTTTTTATGTGTCCTGTGTAACTATAAAAGTTAAAGTTTAAACTGTGTCCCTTCCAAAAAGCACGTGGAGGCTTACAGTCAAAGTATTGGCTATGGCCAAATGTTAGAAAGAAGCTCCTAAGATCTATAAATAAGCAAAACCTGACAGATTAGCTGAGAAGAGCAAATGCACGTCTCTGCTGACTCAAATATTCACTTCTGCTACTAAATAGTGCTTTTATAAAGAAGCAATAAACTATATCCATAACTGTCAATGTCTCTATTCTCAACTCCATGTTATGAAGATCACTATCTAGGAATAAACTTCCTCAAAGATAAAACAACAAGACTGCAAACTTTGGAGACAATAGCAAGATTGTCCCCCTATCTGAAGACACTAATCCTTAAGCTTTAACTTTAAAGAATACAGTGTATTCTTCAATTGTTCCTAACACAATTGTACTTTGTTCAAAATTGGCTCCTGTTAGTAAGGGGGGTGGAGGGATAGGTACATTTCTAGCTTCTTTTCTTTCCTTTGAAAAGACCAAATGGCCACATTTTGCCTCAGATTATGCTTAAATGTCTTCCCCAAAGCTGTATTTATGTACACTGAAGGATATTTTTTCCATATGGTTTTAGGAAGTGTGGTAGAGTTAAATATATTTTCATTAAATTAGTGACTCTGATATAGATAGTTGGTATTAGATTATTGCAGTTTATACAAATGAATGTAGACAATATAAATCTAAGCTATATATCAAGAACATAAAAAGAAAAAAACATCATGTTACAATAACTACTTTTGCCAGTAATGCAGCTGGCAATACAGCTGTGACTTTGCAGAAAATAACTTTTATCTCCAGTCTTTTTATGTAGAGCAACAATTAAGTAAAATAGAACCATATGATATTACTGATGGGAAGGGGTTCTTTGAAACATTTTTACTTACCAAAAAAAAAAGAAAAAGAATGAATATGAAAGTGTGTCTTAATATGCACTGGTTCTACTAGATCAATGTCAAAAAGTGAAGGGGACAATACACCAGTCTGAGACTGATAAAATGTAATTGGCTCTGCCCTGACTGTGGCACGTGCAGAACTTATGCTGTTGTGTAGCTTGAGCTACTCGTATAATGTGACATGTCTAACTGCTTCCAGCTCCAGCTTTGTCACACCCACTGGTGCTTCCTGCTTGTGAGTTACCCTCTGTACAGCACACAGGACACATTTATCTGCTCCACAACCATTCAGTCAGGCTGGCCTGCAGCTCTGCTGGTGTTAAGCTGCTTGTGGAAAGCAAACACAGGTGTCCTGGACACTGTCCTACAGCTTTTGGAGGACAGGATGCATTCAGCTCCTCTGAGCTGCTTTCTGGAACCTAGGAGGTATGTGTGCTCTAGGTCAGGTGCTGATTAACACTGTCAGACCAAAGTTTTCAGCTCTTCAAGTATCTAAACACCATGGGTGGTACCACCTGTGTTGCCTAAATACAGCTCTCCAAATGAATTGAGCCCCACATTCACTTTGTGGCACTCAAACCCTGCCTGCATGACACCAATGTGATGTATTTGTACTCTAGATGCACGGTCCAGAACAGCAGGTGACATGGCATGGGCATACTCACATTAGAGAAATGTCCTGGTATAGTGCAATTCTATGAGGCTGTGCTAGGTTTTTCTGGGGTGGGGTTAATTTTTGTCATAGCATCTGGTGTGGGCTGTGCTTTGGAACTGTGTTAGAAACAGTGTTGATAACACAAGGGTGTTTTCATTATTGCTGAGCAGTGTATGCACAGAATCAAGGCCTTTTCTTCTCCTCACCCCACCCCACCAGTGAGAGGGCTGAGGGTGCACAAGGAGTGGGGAGGAGACACCAGTTGAGCTGGGACCGGTGACCCCAACTGGTCCAAGGGATATCCCAGACCATATGGCATCACACTCAGCATACAGAGCTGGAGGAAGAAGAAGAGGGGGATGTTCCAAGTGTTGGAGTTTGTCATCCCCAGTCGTTGTTATCAAGCCCCTTCTGTCTTGGGGATCACTGAATATACAGAATATTCTGAGTTGGAAGGGATCCACAAGGATCATCAAATCCAACTTTTATTGTTGCACAGGACATCTCAAGAATCACATCATGTGCGTAAGAGCACTGTATGAATGTGTCTTGAGCTCTGTCAGCCTTGGTGCTGTGACCACTGCCCTGGGGAGCCCATTCCAGTGCACAACCACGTTTTGGGTGAAGAACCTTCTTTTCTAATATCCAACCTAAACCTCCCCTCATACAACTTCAGGCCATTTCCAAGGGTCCTGTGACTGTTCACTACAGAGGGGAGATCAGTACCTGCCCCTCCTCTTCCCCTCACAAGTTGTAACTGCAGTGAAGTCTCCCCTCAATTTCCCCTTCTCCAGGATGAACAGACCAAGTGACCTCAGTTGCTGCTCCTATGGCTTCCCCTGAAGCCTTTCACCACCACTGTTACCTTCCATTTGATACTAACACCTTTGGATGGCTGAATACCTGCCTGCACATGGGAAAGGGTGAATAAATTCCTTGTTCTGTTTTGCTTTGCTCATCTGTGTGGCTTTTGCTTTTCCTATCTCAGCCCATAAGTTTTCTCACTTTTACCCTTTCTATTTTCTCCCCCTTTTCACCATCAGGGGATGAGCGAGTGGCCATGGGGGGCTGAGCTGCCAGCTGAGGTTAAACCACAAGAGAGGCAAATCTAGGGCATGGTGGAGTAAACACCTGTAGCGCCCCCAGTAGCCAAATTCAGTAGTGAGTATGAAAGCTGCTCCACATCAGAAAACTCTGACAAAACTGGTTTTGCCTTCTACAAAGCAGAAAGGTGCTGAAAACAATGGCTGTCAATATAAAGTAATTTTCTAGATTTTCTGATTTCTAAACTTTCTACTTTAAAATTCACATATAAGTAAAAATCTAATAAAAACCCCAAACTTTTTTCTCTATTTTTATCCTCTTCAATGACAGTTTGCAATGTAACAGATATCAATCAATTCAGCATTAGAGGACACTGATATTAGAAAGTTTTTAGAGCTTGTTCACATGCACAAATAAGTTCGATATAGGTCCTGTACAGTAGCTTTTCAGAAGCAAGTGAACCTTGTGCTGCAGCAAGAATGCTTTGACAAAACATGTGATTCACCCTTTTCTGCTCTCCAAAATGGTGTAACACAAATCAACGTGAAGAGCAAGTAAGTGGAATAACTCTGTTTGCAGTTGTCCGTGTTGAGAAGTTGCTACAAAGCTGTCTGGCGGTCTACAAGTATTTGTTCACATAACAGGTCTGTCAGATTTGAGAATATCATGTGGGTCTGAGACAATCATTGAAGGGTTTTGGTTCTTTTCAACTTGTGACTTACACAACCCTGTTCACATATGTTTTGCATTATTTGAAAGAAAGCTGGATCCATTTTACTTCAGATGAATTCTAAAAGAGATAAACATGTATAAATCTGAGAAAGAAAAACAATTTGGTATTTTGTCTTGCAAGACTGGCCTCCTGAGATGGGGAGAAGGGCATCTCCCTTAATAGGAGCAGTGCTGGTGTGCACTAAAGATTATATCCTAAATGCTGCTATAGGATGTAAAATTGTGCTGATGCAAAGTCACCCTCTTGGTCCAGCTTGGGATTAGGGTTCTTTCTCATTTTAAGTTATGAGAAAATCCTGCAGCAGCTCTTATTTTCTCTCTTCTCTGTCTCAGCTTTGTCAAGACCCACCTAAGTTTTCAACATATGGAAATATCCCCTCTTTCATCCCAGTGAATGCTTCATGAGAAATGCAGGCCTCTCCAGAGCACAGAAAGCCAACTTTCTGTAAAATATCCACTCTGATCTTAAATTAATGCAAAAAAAGTGTTTTCAGTGTTCTGTGAGGAAAATGTAAGCCCCGAAGTGCGTCAGAATTTAAAATTGCCCTGGGATTTTTGTGGGGGTTTTTGTCTTCCAGGAGGGCTCTATAGCCAAGGAAACCAATAACATTTTGCTGGACTAAGTTTGTTTGTTTTGAGCTGGGCTGACTCAAACAGTAAACTTCACAACTTTGTTTTTTCTTAATTGTGTTACATATGTTTTGCCAAGTATTCTTGCTGATAATCAAAGCAGTGATCTCTCCTCGGAGTCTGCTGGAAGGCCGGTTTCTGTTGCAACCCCTAATGCTCAACCAAAGTATATGTTTGAGCATGAGAGTTCAAATCTGAAGCTGAAATCTTTGTCTATGAGAAGCAGGTGCCACTGGATCTCAAAGAGTCCACCCCAAACACCAACCCTTGCATGGCCCTGTGATGAGGCGATGTGATGCAGGTGAGTTCAATTGCAGCTGCTCTTAAAGGATGGAAATGCAGGCATTGACCGTCTTACTTAAAAAGACAACTGAAACCCTCTTGGCTGCAACTGGATATTTTCTTTTCTTTTCATTTGGTGGAAGTACAGAAGGCTAGGGAGAGATCTTGTTAGTTTGCTTTTAGTTTTGCATTAAACAATCTTTCAGAATAGCTTGCTCAAACTGTAAAAGTGGGATTATTAGCTGGGAACTTTTTGCTGTAATTGTTCAAAAGACAAAATTACAACAGGACAAAAATAGTGTTAGGTTCCAAGAAACATTCCAAGTTTTCATATTTTTTTTTCATCTTGAATTTAGTGTTAAAAGTTAAAATATTAACATTGTTCTCTCAAAAAAAGGCTCCAACTAGATGTGAGCCACTAATTGATCAGTATTACACTCTGATTTTTAAAAATAAATAAATAAATTGATGACTCTGAAACTCAATGCTTCAGTTTGTTTTATTGAACAGAGAGGTATGCCTTGTATTCCAAACAAATTCCATATTAACTGTATCACTTCTGAAACCTTACTGATCCACTCAGGCTCCTCTACTTAAAAAAAAAAAAAAAAGAAGAAATCTCTGGTTTTTCCGTGTCGATCAGACTTTTTGGCCACAGTATAGCTTCTGCAATGTATTATCGGCTTTATCAAAGAGAGACCTTAAATATTTATTTTTAAATATGCATGTTTTGTGTCAAGCCAACAAACTAGTAATGCCAAAACTCAAGAAACTCTGGGTTGGACCGACCTGAAGTAAAATTTTGAGCTTTAGTTTTCCCAATGGAAATTCTTTTTTTCCCCCAGTAATATTGAAATTTTCTTCGGGAAAAGTGAATGGTACACTAATAGGGGCTCATGAGCTCCCATGTAGACTATGTGTATGAACTACCCAGGCACTGGATTGGAGTGTATTAGACTGATTATATCCTCCTGGAAATTGTATGTGAGATATATATATATATATATATATCAGGTCTTACATTATTTTTTCTAACTATGTAAGGTTAAGTCACATCAGAGACAAAAAGACCATGTGTATATAAGAATACAGGGGAATGGAACCAACACTTTTTCATTATTTTGAAATGAGAAACTCCACCAAAATGTTCTTGGATAATTTATCATGCTGACATTACCATTTCTGAAATATTTTATTTTCATAAAAGACTTTTAAAACCAGTTTTTATCTCCCTCTTGGTAGCAAAAGGCACTCTGAAATTAGTGAATGTATGTTAGAAAATGTTTACTTGAACTTTCTAAAACAAACTGTTCATCTTGGGTGTAACAGAAATGCTCTCTTTTATATTACTGTTCCCATGTCACTCTGCAGCAACTGGCCAACCAAAACACTTACTTACAAAGATGAACTATACCATCACAAACTCCTTGGCTACTCTACCATTGAATTTCAGTTGATAAATTTGCATTTAGCTTATAATTTGTTCAATATGCCTTACTAATTTGGCAATATTTATTTTGGCACATAAAATAGAAGGCAGCTGCTTTAAATGTCCTGCTAAGTTCTTTGCTTTGTTTTGAGAGGTTTCTTTTTTTCTTTTCTTTTTTTTTTCCTTTTTTTCCCTTACTCTTTTCTTTTCCCTTCATAAAAGGATCTAAGATATGAAAAAGCTCCAGTGTCGTGGACAGGGCTGAGTTTCCTGTTTATGAGTCACCATAAATATGAAAGGTGCTGGTTGACATTTCTCAGCTGAGGGATTCGACACAAGTCTGTGTTGAGAGCAAATCCCCAAGCAGGGTGGTCTTGCATTGACTTGTCGACCTTGTACATTGTTGAATGGAACCACTTTTAAAGAACAGTAGTTAAAGCAAAAGTCAGCTCCCCTAGCAGCTCTTACTGTTACTCTATTTAGAAAAGTGTGTTATTGTATCTTCGCTGTGTAAGTGCTTGTTGAATCATGGCTTTTAAAGAGAGAGCAACTAGCAACATGTACTTGGATTTATTCTTGCAGAGCTCTTAATTTCCTTAATTTCCTAGTGTTTTTACATTCCTTCTCAAAACTCAAGTAGCCAAAACATTGTGTAACTGTTGCTAGTGGGCAACCAAAGTAAACATCAGTGAAATTTTTCATGTATTTTGTGGACACACCTGCCTGGTGTGTCTCTCAGTCCCACCAGAGCTTTCATTACGGGCATTTCTTTAGCCAATTAATTGCAGGTGCAAAACGAGAATGTAGATATGGTTAATGTCTGCTGAAAACATGGAGCTAGATAGAGGAGGTGTTGCAAAAAGTATACATGGGGGTTTGTGCTAAGATATGACTGAGTCATAAATCAAGTGTAAGTAAAGGAATGTGTCACTGGTAAGAGTGTCACTCAAACTGCTTATTCTCCAGGCTGTGTAAGGTACAAATTGTAGTGAGTGACAGTGAGCTTTCTGTGTAAACTGCAGCATTCTTGGAATTAACATTGAATAGCCCTGGGGCAGTTCCCTTTTTGCAGCATGATGCTGCAATATATCACTGATTAAATCAGCAGCAAATATAAAACATAAAAGAATATATATGGAAGACACATTATGAGATACCTCCAGTAAGCTCTAAACACTTTTTTAAGATACACATGAAAGGGAATGTTTCATTGTTTCATGTCAGTGCCCAAAGAAGTAAGAAAAAGATACTTACAGGACTTTCATATTCCTTGGTTTTACTCTACATGTTCAAAAATTAAAATAAATAAATAAAGCCAAGAGTGTATTTTCAGTCCATAACACTTTGAAGGTGAACAGCTCTCCAAGGAGAATAAAAATTGGAGACTAGAAAATTAAGAAGGTGAAATAAGAAGGGAGAAGTAAAAAAAAACCTATTTATGTAAAAGAAGATGACAGAGGAGATAAACAGATAGGAGTGTGAGGAAAATTAGCTTGAAGTAATGACTGGCAATGACTACCAACAGTCATAGTTAACTTTTCTAATTTCAAAAAACTAACTTTATTGACTTTTAAAAAATTTGATTAATTTAAAGGAGAGATTTTAAACAAATTATAGATTTAAATTAAATTTTAAATACACATTCAAATTAGCATTTAAAATGGATACTGCAAATATTCAAATCGACATTTAAAATTAAAATATAAAGATAACATATAGCTTATGTGTCATATATTTATTAATATAAATATATTGTATTTAATATTCAAATTCAAATTTAAAATTGAAATGTTACAGTCTGTCAGTAAGGGTGCAAGATTTTTGCATTTAATTACTAGAAGCTTTGGAAGATCTCTTTTTTATTTTCTTTTTCTTTCTGGAATATGTCAACTAGCATCCTCAGGCGATACTCCAAAGAACCAGGGCTTTGCCTCTCACTTAGCCAACATATGACTGGATAGCTCAAGCACCAAAATGTTATAAACTTGCTCGTGATCTTACCTTTCTTACTTGCACTCATACATTAGATAAACATGGTAAATTTACATTGCTAAGTAAGAAAAGGAAAAAAAATGTCTAAAACCATTTTGGATGTTCATTTGGCATGTATAGCTTAGGTGCATTAAGAACATGGAAATATCATGATACTACTTCACTTGTGCCATAAGTCCATTCTACTGTGTAATACACAAACTGTGATCCAAAAGACTTCATCTATAATCATTCATAGGACAGCTTTCTTGAAAGTAAAATTATCTTTCTCAATAAATGTTCAAAGAGCTGGGACATGTGATTTCAATGTTTTCTGAAGTGAGAGGAATAAGAGAAGGTTCCTTATTTTCCTCCTTTCTATTTTTCCTTGTGTTTCCTAATAAGTCGATTCTCCTTTTCACTGATACATATTTTTGTTTATACTACCCTAAATTAAATTATTTTTAAATACTAAATCAAGAATTCAGCAACATCAAGGATTTTTTCCTACTCTCATGTGATTGAAGACAAGTACTCAGTGAAACAGTGCCAGGGTCAAATACCTTGACTGCCAACATCTGCCCATGTCAAGACAAAACATCCCACAATGCTTTCATATTTTGAAAGAGGTAATCTGTTTTTCTTTCCCAGCTTTGGCCCAAGTCTTCTGTTGATTTATAAAGCCTGACTAAGTGGGTAATAGTTTTACACATATCCTGCAATATATACGTGATACAGGAGAAAACATTATTCAAACCAATGAAAGACTTGCAAAAGGGCATAGTTTGCCTCACTCTGTTTTAGGGATCTAAACTGCTGTTCACTTTTCCATTTTCCATCATAAGTACGCATAATATAGTGCAAATAAATAGGAGCAAAAAGTTGAAATTTATGTGAAAGGTCTTTGATTTATGTAGGCACATTATGAGAATAAAAAAAAAATTCTGATATTAATTATTCTGTCCTTCATACATTCTCTCATTATGTTCCTCCAGCTAAATGTAAGGGATATTTTAGAGAGAAATCAGATTTAAATATTGACAGCTTGTAACCTGAATGTAACATTCTTCAGTTTCAAATATCTGTTGCCTAAAGCTAACACATGTTCACCAGTCATTTTGTTCCTAATAATGAAACGCTATACTAAATAATTCCAGGTAAAAGAAGAGTCAAATTCTAATGAAGTCTGAACTATCTTTCAATAAAGATAATTCTGTATAATTTATTTGCATTCCATGTTTTATTGGCTAAATTGTGGCTCCTGTGAAATAAAACAAAACTTCCCACAACTGTGGAATATTTCCTGGTTTTAAGAGATCAGTTCAAGTTTTTTACAATTCTTATCAGCTGCTGAACTGAGTAGAAATACAATATGGATAAGAATCTGCAAATATTTCAGGGAAATTATTCAGAGTAGTTTCTGATAGCACAATCCTAAAGAAACAGAAAATACATTTCTTTTGATGGTCTGACAATGACAACATGTAGCTCTGGATCCCTGCATGCTCTATTGATATGACCCATAAAAGGCCCATGGTTCCATCGCTTGTTTGTATTCTTCATTTTATTATCATTCTCTCTCTAAGGTCAGTGGTGTTGGTCTCCCAGAGACCATTAGCATGCTTTTGCTTATTTAATTCACTAACTGCTGAAGTGCATGCTGCTTTTAGTGGCACTCATACAACTCCAAGCACTGAAAGGTTTGGTTTCATGTACTTGAACTGAAGTGACACAAATATTTCAGTGGTGAATCAATACTGGGAAAGGATGGTCAGTAAGGTAGGGAGTGTTTATAGAAGATGTTTCATCACTACTAGTAAAACATATCTTATTGTTAGTTCAGGAGGTGCTGGTATTTAGCTCTTTGAAGGAGGCTTCTGACAAGCCAACAACTTTCAGCCTGTTAGTAAAATAAAATTTAAAAAATTGCACAAGGTTAGAAGAGTAGCTTTTTTTTCAGAATGTCTCTGGATTAACCATTTAGGAATTCTGATTTCCACAAAAAGAGACAACTTCTGTTCTCTCACCATGAACGACACTAGCTATATGGAAATGTTGATCATAAAGTACATTTGCCTATTTCATTTTACTTGATTAACAAATGTAAATTTGATGTTTCTCTAAAAAAGCCATTTCTAGGAGCACCTGGAACTTGATGGTTGTCTCAAAAGACAATCCTAGCTGGAACAGGAACAGTGTTCCTGTTTATCATCTCCAAAATCAGACTTCTACTGCTACATTAATTATGAAATGAAAGTAGCTGTTAATACAGGTCTGATTCAGAAGTGGCATTTGGGGAAATTTGTTCTGCTCTACATTTCCCTATGATATAAAAAAATCTATATAAATAATTCCATACCAAAGGCAGCTATCTGCTTTTTGTTGAACTTCTTCAAATAAGATGACCTTTTCTATTTATAGAGATTAGATAGATAAAAAGAAGGGAAGCAATACTATAAAATGTTTTTGTATTTGAGCATTACACCTGGACTGAATGAATTAGGCTGAGGCAAATGAAAAGCTATTTTTGGTTTCCTGTTAACACCACGAGGAACTGAAGCCCTTGAAGCACACTTGTGACTAATCTTGGGTAATATAGCTGGCAGAGGGACCAAAAGAAGATTACAGTTATAAAAACACAAGGAAGCCTTTGCCAAGAAATGCAAACAAAAAGGAAATATTTTAAGAAAATAAACAAAGCTACTGAGTAAAACATACACAGAGACGAAAAAGAGAACAAAAGAACATTTGAGTCTTGATGTCTTAACATTTTGTGGCAACATATGTGATAGTCCAGCCAGTGTGTGAAAGAACGTTACAGCTGTGTAAGCTATGAGATATCCACACACGCCTTGAGATCAGCAAGCCATCAGGCAAGCCCACCTAGTTTGCCAGCTTTGCAGGTCTTCTCTGATTCTACTAAAAATAATAAGTTCCATCCAGTCTCATCCATGTGATTGCAAAAGCTACACAGCAAGTCAAGGGGCTGTTTGCAAAGGCTGCTTTAAATAGAAACCCCTATTCTTTTTCCAAGGTGCAATGGTTTATAGCGATTTCCTGGGGCTATAAAACATGTATTTTAAAAGAAGACAATCTTCTTCTGTTCCACCTAGCCTATGCTATTCTAGTCTTATTGTGGTTATCTGCCAAGGATCAGCAAGTGGCTATTAGAAGCAGAAGGCTATCACAAATATTCACTCCATTGTACATTAGGCCATGGCAGGTGAATAGTGTTGTATAGTTCCCTCAAGGAAGCATGAGATCGGCAAATATTAATATGGAAAAAAAATGAAATATACTAGAGTGAGAATCCTCACATGCCAAATTCTCCATTCATCCTCATGGTGATGGCTTACAGACCATGGCTATGCCATCAGAAATTGATTTGGAGCCCTGTCTCAGGTTCTACATGCTGCCTAGACACAGCTTTATACTGCAGTTTCTATTTAGAATGCGCCTTCTCCTCCCCTCTCCTAAACTCACTCCAGCTCTGGACCTGCAGCCACAAGAGCCTCCAGTTCAGTCTGTCTTTGTTGGTATAGGCTGGACCTCATCTGGCCAAGGAAGTCTACAGCATCCACATCACTGTGGATTTTTTCTGCATTCTTCCTCCAGAAAGCTATAAAAATAGGCATCTGGCTTTAAAGATAAATTAATCTAATTGAAGATCCAGAATCAGTATCTTAATCTTTCATTTCTCCAGGCTATACATCATAAGATATTAAGCCAGGATGGAAGAAAAATGAAAACAGAATGGAATTAAAGACAAAATATTTCTGTAGCTGCTGTTTGTTTTAATTACATGAGTAAAAGGAATAACACAGAATCTTCTTTTTAGTGTCTTACAAGAAAGTTTGGATTTTTTGTATTTTGTCATTTCTGCAGCAATTTATGAAAACATGCCCTTGTTTTGTACACTATTTCAGCTGGTTGTTTCATTTGATGTGTTTTGTTTTTTTTTAATAAAGTAACTCATATATGGTTTAAGTTTCTGTTTGCTCTAGACTTTAGAATTCTGAAAAATTATCTGCTCTCCCTCTCCAGTACAAGATATCTTACAGTTCTAATATAGCAGAGGTCCTTCAGAGTTATCATAAATACTGTGCCGAGGAAATGCGTTATCAAAATCGTTGTAGCACAGCCAGAGAAATGAGACAGAGAGAAGAAAAACAACTTTTGGATATTCCTATCCTGTCCTTTATTCTTGTAATCTTTTGAAACTATAAATGAAGTTTTGTGACATAACAGTAGGAGAAAATTGGTGTCTGGAGAGGCACTGTCTATATGAGAATAGATCAGCATGAGTGTTTTTAACTTTATGTGAACATAACCTTAATATTCCTACTCCTTTTTTTTTTTTTGGTTGGTTGAGGGGTTTTTTTGTTGGGGCTTTTTTTGTTTTTTGGTTTTTTTTTTTCATGGACTGAATGTTAAATTTTAAATACAGAATACTGCAATCAAACCTGACAGATTGCTAGAAGAACTGAAAATACAGCAAGGTGTGTAAGATCTGGGACTAGAGACCTATTTCTCTGTCACACATTTTCCACAGACATCTTTAGCTATGTCAAGTTAGAATTATTTTTTTAGCAAAAACATTAATTTTTGACTAGATTTGTAATAAATTTACTGTTATGCAAAGTTGAACTATGAAAGTTCAACAGTGAACAAAGTTCACTGCCAGAAAATGGAAGGTTCAGGCTGGATTTTCTGTTTTACTACAGACTTCCCATTGAGGAATTGCTTGGCTCATGTGGGTTTTTTTCCTTTAAATTGAGGGTAACAATCCTTCTCTGCCTCAGAAGGAGAATAACAACACTGAAAGAGTGAAACACTAAATTTAGACAATGAGAAGCTTAAAATTCATATATCAGTCTAATGTCTTCTCATTTATCATTAATTTGAATGAATGAGGGTTTTATACTTATGCAAGAGTAAAATTCAGCTGCCTAAGTACAAACAAGTAGCACTTAAGATTTCCAGACTTTTTGGAGATACCCAACATACGTGACACATGCCAAAGCTGGCAGATACCTTGTGGACTTCTAGAGTATTTGTACCCTTCAGGAATGGCAGCCCTGCAGGTTATCATAGGGCTTCTCAGGTGATGTGGGATACAATCCCACTCTCCAAAGCAGTAAGAGGCTGTCAGGCCCCATACTCACCTGCAGACTCTTACCTGGTGGCAGCTACAGCAAACATACAAGGTTCTACAAAGTTCAGTAGGATTATTTCAAATTTTATAAAAACATGAGAATAAATATTCCAGCTGTGGCCATACTTAGGACTTGCTGCTCTAATTCCATTTAGCATTGTGCATAACACAGACCCACAGTTCTTTTCTATTTTAGACATAGATTTGTTGAACAGACTATTCTGAACTTATCAGATTTCAAAAGGTAAGACAATTCATTACATTTTTATTTAACTTGCACCGGGGTAATGATTGTCACTGTCAAAAATGTCTGTTCACTTTCTAATGTGAAGTTCAGCACAGAAAATGCTCAATAAGTTGTTCCTTATTAGAAAATAAAACCTTTGCAAGCACTTCATACTCATAGCCCTCACGCCTCTATTAGTTTCTGTTTCTTCAGTGCCATTAAAAAACATATTTTCCAAACCTTGATGTTTCTAACCTTACTTTTATATACTTTTTCCAGTTTACTGACAAGCCTTTGAGCTCCAGGCACTAGGAACTTGATTAATTTGTTTGGTTTTAGTACTCATATAGAAACTTTACCTGTCACACCTGGCTTTTAGCTGCAATTCCAGAAGGAAAGAAATCTCCTCTAGATCTGGGGCTACATCTGCTACTCCTCTATGGACATCTTAGATACACTAGGTATTAGTGGCTCAAAGGCCACTAGGTGCCTCTTTTTGGGCAAATTACCCAAAACCAAGAAATATTGAGAGCATTGCAAGTACTGCCTGTTGAATAATGTGCCTCATCCGTATTATATGTGTCACATGTGTGAAACCTGCCCTTGCTTCCCGGCTGTAGCTGAATGAGGGCGTGATTGGCTACCTGTAATGGCCAAAAGGTTCTGCTTTGGTAAGTACCTTCTGAAATAGACTCTTATTGTTTACAGCTGGAATTCTCTTGTTTCAATAGCTTACTTTACTAGGAAAATGATCTTAGATCAAACTTTTACTTACAAGATGAAAGATCTATTACTATGTACTTATTTTTCTGCTAGTCATTGTGGCAGTCAATGCTTTCATTATCAACAAATACAGGGCCTTTTTCTTGCATATTTCTGTCTTGCTTCATCTCAAGATCACTATTTCTTGCCCTGTCCTAAGTGGACAAGGAGAACAAATTATTGCCCAATTCTTTGAAGCACAATTGTACATATTTGAACACTGTTATCATGTCTCCCCTTCAACTTCTCTTCTCTAGACTAAACAAACCCTCTTTTCTCAATCTCTCCTCAGAGGTCATATTTTCTAGACCTCGGACCTCTGTGCTGGACACTCTCTAATGGCTGAACACTCTCCCTGATGTGAGGGTCCATAAAACCCAGAAAAGCTGTAGGAAAAGCTTAACAGTGTTGAGTAATGAGATTACAAGTCTTAGACTGACATTATCTTATGTGTACTCTTTATATATGATTCTTTCCTTTTTTTTTAGAAGGCTATGACATCATGTTCCCAGTATCTCCTACTGGACATGGCCAAAACCAGACTGTAAAAGTATTTTAAGATGGAGTAAAATGCCAGCTGAGAATTTTTATTAGCATTTGGCACTAGTATAGAATTGAATCACACACAAGACCACGAGCACTTCTCCTAGTATTGGAGTTAAATTTTCATATTTTGCTTTTCTGTCCAAAGAAAATCATCTTCAAGGAAAAAAAAATGCAGAAACTTTGTTCAGTTAGACTGAAAAAGTATTTTACATAATAACTATAATTAATCTAAGTGAAATGTCCTAAATATTATATAAACATGTTTTAATGGGTTTTTTTTTCCTTAAAGTAACAGAATTTCCCCATACCAGAGATAAGTATACGAGATACTTGTGTATCTCGTATTAAGTGTCACAGGATTTCTTCTTTGTTATGGCAGTAAAACCTGGCTTGTAGAAAAAAGAATAAGTTACTTTCATATACTATTGTTTTTTAAAACATTCTACCCATGGTTGAACACATTTAGGTGATTGCAATAACTTTCATCTTGAATGAAATTAAGAAATAAACTTCTCAAATCTCAATTTAAAAAAAAAAAAAAAAAAGAAGAAATCGCATATGGAGAAAGGGAAAATTCCCATGGAATAAAAGGTGTCTCATTCACCTGCCCTACATGTGTTCAGTTGTTTAGACCATTGTGCAGAACTGAAATGCAGCAACATTTCTACTGCATGTTTATCGCAATCTCTCTGACATATATACCGTATTATTCTTTGGTCTTATTTAACTGCAGATTACTTTAAACTTTATCTATACACAACCCTAATGAATACAAAAGAATTTGACTTAATACATCTATCTACGTCTATTTTAATGTGAAATGGCAAGCTTAGCCCAGCACCCCTCATCCTTGTCCTTCATTCACTGATATGTACAGTTAACTATGTCCATATAAGTGGTCCCACTAACTTCAGACAGGACTTTCAGATGCTCTGAAGTCACTTAACTCAATCCTGCCCATCATGGGGAAGCATTATGGATCTGACAGGGAGGACTAAGGAATGAACCTGCAACGTACTGAACACTTTCTGCTCAAGCAGAAAGTAGGGAAAGGTTGTGTTTCTTGATGTGCCAGCTGAGTCTCAGACTCTCAGTCAGGGGTCACTGTTCTGGGTACAGGAATCCCAGCACTCAGCAGACTGTATTAAAGCACAAATAAGTAATAAGAATAACATAAACGTGTTTTGCTTTAGCCTTGAGTCACCTAATGCAAACTATGCCATTAATAAGAAAGGATTGCTTGTTTCTTAAAATCATAGTATTTAGAAAATGTGTTGCTTCCTCTGAATTTTTAGAAATGAAATTACAGAAATGATGTTACAGTCTCAGTTCAACAGCAGATACACCTCAATTAAGGCATCTCAACACATTAAAGAGATGATTACAATAGTAAATAAGATACCATCTCTGAAGCACAGAAGACATTGGATTTTTGAGGTTCTATCCACTTACAAGTAATTATAAAGTAATTATACTTGCAAGTATGAATGGATTACAAACCACCATTTACCTAAATAAATTCAAACAGTACCCTTGATCTCTATCAGTAAGTCTTTTCCTGTTAACTAATAACACATTGCAGCCAAACCTTTCACTGCCATCTGTTCAAATGGAAACATGTGGTATTAGAGTTCTAATACTGTACCCGTGGTAAAGATATACCTTAGAGATTTCTTTTGGAAAAATGCATCGTTAGCAAACAATTTGTGGGCAGTTAATTTGCTCCCTTGCTGGGCTTTGCATTCCGACGTGTGAAATGTGCTATTCTGATGGTAATGTTAAATTAAATGAATGTACACAGGATCATATTTACATAATATGGATTGTATTTACTCTGTGGGAAACTTGACTGTCCTGCAAAATACCATTATTGAACAGAACAGAGAGCATTTGAATTTATTTTTGTTGTTCTTGAGCTCTTCCTGTACCATACAGTTGTAGAACGAAATGTCCTCTTGTTGCATCAGTTCAGGCCTTATTACACCGTAGAAATGAAAAACACCTTCAATACATGCAAACACACATGGAGCCACACACACTCGTTTTGCTGCACAAATTCTCAGGGGGCTATGCTGATTGAAGAATATATTGAAAATATATTCACACTATAAACAAATTTCCTTTGGGGTTTTATTTGTTGTTTTCTCTTTTTTTTTCCCTTAACAATCAAAACAAACTATTTTGAGAACATCTTCAAATAGTAATGGCAGATTTTGAGACACTTATGGTGAACAGTGCATCTCCTCAAGCAACAATGTTTTCCTGTGAATATGGCCATTACAGTTTTACTAGTTATCTTAGGAGCTGAATAGATAGACCAATGCATGTATTTTGTGATCACAGGCTATCAGTAGTAAAAACTATTTGTTTTGTCATCATACAGCTTAAGTGACCATGTTTGACAAAAAAAAAATGAAGATTAAACAATGGACACAAGCTTTCTGCAACCAGTGTTAAGTGCTTGTTTAAATAGAAAGGAAATATGTTGTTCTTCAAGGCATGAGATTTATAAATTAATTTGGCTGATCATCTGGTCATTACTAAATTAGTAGTTCAATAACTTGAGAAGATATTTAAAACTTTTTTAAATTTTCTGTGGATTAAAGTCTACAAAATAAGTGCCACAACTACAGTTAGAGTTCTAAAATTCTTGCCTTCCAGACCTACTTCATATGGATAGTGCATGAGGCAATGCAGCCTTTTCTTTTATGTCCAATGTTTGGGTTCAGCCCTGCACCTACCAAAACATGTGGACATTCATGCTGCTCAAGAGAGATGCAAAACAGCACCCTGCCTGCACCCCTGGATGAAGACTATTCATAGCAGGAGAAAATGAGGGAAGGAGTATAATAAGACCACCTTGCAAGAGTATTTCTTTTGTTACATCTTAATTACATTTTTCAGCAATCAATAGCTTAGAGGTTTCCTGAGAGGAAGGTCTGTAACTGTGTTTCCCAATCTAATTCTTCCATGATTTTTAAGTAGTTTTTAAACCCCTCTATACTTTTTATTTATCTGTACTATTTATATACAGCAATGAGTTCCATGGCTTAAATACAAGTTACAAGGCAAAGTTTTTCCTTGGCAGACTTTATTACAAGTCCATTATAAGAAATCAGGACATACTCTTATATTTGTCGCCACTGTAACTTTCTGATAGAAAACTCCCATACATTATGTTTTCAGAAGAATACTAACAGTTTTACAAAGTCTCTCATAGCCTTCCTTCTATAATATTGCAACTCTCTGAGGTAGCAGGATTTCTACCCATACAGATTAGACGTGACTTTATTCTCTAATGAGGCATCACACATGAGCAACCTGATCTCGAGAAAACTGTCCCTGCCCATGGCAGGGGCATTGGAACGAGATGAAATTTAAGGTCCTTTCCAACTCTAACTATTCTATGATTCCATGATTGCCTTGCCACTTTCTTGCAGGCTGGTTCTTACCTCTGCTGTTTGCCCATATACTTGTGCTTTCTTTATATTTGGCACCTACACTCTCGGCTGTCTTTATGGAAATGTTTCTTGTTTTCTGTAAATTAGGAAGTGAAGAAGCACAGCACCACTGACATGCAAGCTTACATTTTAAAGGTAACGTAACTTTAACTGAAATGAAAATGAAAATGGGAATATATTTTTCTGGTTTGGGGAGTTTACATGAGACTATGCATAGAATCTTTTTTATGAACCCAAGTTTTCTTCATTAAAGAAATATCCTGATAAATGTATAAAATGAAAGGCCTTACAAAGAATTTAACTAACTCTCTTTAGTGAATACCATTGCTGTAATTTTGGCACATAAGGTTTTCTTGTTTTGATTTTAAAGTGATATCCTTGACATTTGCAAACAGAACTTTCCAGCAAAAGTAACAGTTGAAAAAGCCACATATTTCTCAAAGCCGAGCTGACCTAACACAATGTTAGACTGAAGTTACATTTACATGACATGCTGTTTTGTTTGTTTTCAATGGGGTTACAATCTTATAACAACATTTGGAAATGATAAAAGGATAAAGTGAGGACCCCCTGTCTGTTTATACTAACACTGTATATTCATAAACAGGAACGAATCAGTGAGTACAAATACTCTTAATTGTTTTATGGTTTTATTTATTTTTACTACATTGTATGTATCCGAGTGAGAAGCATTAAGTTATTAATCATGTAGCAAGCCATATTATGTATTAACAGAACTGTACGTGAAAAAACACTTTCCAGTTTGTTTGGCTGCCAGAGTGATTACTCTAAATCATCTGCAAAATAACTCCACTCCTAGTATTCATTATTAATGGGCTAATATCACCAGCTTATTAAGTATTTGTGGTATTTTCTAAAGTCATTTGCCATCACTAAGACTATATAACAAATAATGAAGATCAGAAATATTTCTGAAATCTCAAAATCCTGCAATTCTGGCACCACTCTTAGTACAACTTCTTAGCTGAAACCTAAATCAGCCTCTGGGGCTTGCAAAAATTATACTGATATATAACCTTTTTCAGAATACTGTGGAAAGGGGATCATAATGAATGTCAGAGACTCTATGCTGTCTTTGTGAGCAATATTCAGTTAAGTGAAGAATCCTCACATGCTAAGAACAAAATTTAATCTGAGCAAGAATATACTGACAATCCTCTGTGTATGTGATGCAGATAGATTGATGATAATTAAACTTGTATTAGAAATACAGTGAATTTAGCTAGACATGAGAATAGTGGTTTGTTGTTCATTAGACTCCATATTTTGACATTTGATCATGTAGGGATTTACACTGTTTTATTCAGAGCAATAAAATATAATTTAAAAAAAATCATGAACTACTTAATATATTAATGATATCTGTTCAGCTTTACAGGCTGAACTGTACTGATCTGGCAGAATAAAGCACTGATTCTTAGAAGGCTGGTTTGCTATTAATCTAATGTCCCAGAACTTCAGGCTTTGAGATGCACAGCAATGACTTTTCAACAGTAAACAGGAAAACCATGTAAGAGCTTTGATATAAAGTAGAGAAGGAGCAATACTAAAACAAGATGAAAAGTCAGGTTTGCTTTTAGAGAATATGAACGTAATCTCACAGACTATTAAAACAATCAGGATAAACTATCTTTCCTGTACAAAAACCACTGTTGGATCTTTAACAAGAAGATAGATGGACTTCATTTCAGTGAAATGCTTTCCAGTTTTCACCAGGTGTTGGAAATGTTATTTCAAAAAGAAAGATGCTTTTTTACTTCTTGCACACTGACATTTTGGCCAGTTAAAAGAAGGCAATCATCCCAAACTGATTTACTTTGGGAAGAAAAGAATTCTATGTTTGGGTGTAGAGTAGAAAGTCACATTTTTATAGCTCTGACTCATTACAATGTGTGATCATTCAAATAGAGTAAAGGAACACTTACTGTATGACAGAGCCAATTCTTACTTCAGAGGTATGGAATAAATTTATTCTTGCCTGCCTGGGTAATCAAGGCACCTGTGATGTCCTCATCATTGTAATACTGGCAGTAGTGTTTGCTGTCTTGTTAGGCTTTTTTCCTAAACTTATTTAACTACAAAATCATTCTCATTTTGTCAACAAATCATGCACTTGAAGTATATTTTTGAATAATTAGATTTTGGTAGCATCACTGATCAAGTACAGTGAGCATTTATGGAAGTTTAATTTTAAAATATTGTGGATGAGTCTCTAAATAGAAATATTTAAGGAATAAAAACAGATGAGATGATTCCAACCAATTACAGCTTAGCATCACAAGAAAATATGAGTTTGCTCAGCCAGGTTTAATACCAAATAATTAAAGTAGAGAAAAATCTGCTTACTGACATCTCTGGGTAAAAAGAAAAGAAAGACTAAAATAATTTGAAAACTTTTATTGTATACTGTTTACTTAGCTTCAAACAAACCATAAAGAACATAGCACCATCTCTGACATGTTGCCTCACTTGTAAGAGAAAGATTCTTATTAATTACTGTGCACAATCATCAGTTCTATAAATACCATTTTTTCCTGAGGATTTTTGGCTCATTTGGTGCAGAAAGAAGGTCACCTACAGTGTTACTACATCACTGATGCTTCACAACTTTTGACTATACCACAACAGTATAATTTCTTGTTCAGTTGACTGGTTAAGTAATATATTCCCAGTCAAAATGGGAATTTAAAAAATTTGATAAGGAAAAAAAAAAAGAAAATAATGTAGCATTTATGTTCCTTCATGAGTTCTTGCTTGGAAGGCAGTGCATGCATGCCTGGGATTCTGCACAAAGTCAGTGTGAAATACTGTTTCCATCATTGCTAGGACCCACGTGTTAGCAATTGCAGTGGGCTGAGCAAAAAAGCTCCTCAAAGACCAATAAAAGCATCACCAAGCAACTGCTTTTCCACATCAGTGAATAACTTCCTCTTATTTTACTAATGTATGCCCGTTTGTGTTTGTTATTGGTCCTTTGCTCTCTATTGCACTAATATTTTTGGCACTGGAGGTGTAGCCTCAGGAATCAGTGGTGTATGGTGCAGAGATTCTGCAGCTTGAGGGAAAGAGTTTCCCTGACAGACCTGTGGTTGAGGGGTGGGAAGCAGAGCCCATTTCTTTGGGCACAGCACGGTGCCACCTGGGCAGCACTACTTGATCCCTGGTGACCTGTGCTGGCTCATGCAGAGATAGGGAGTGGGACTTGTAGTCAGCCTTCCACGCAATGTGGATGTCACCTCACCTGGCTTGAAACAATCCTGGTGTAAAGAAGGATATTAAAGGGGTGTGAATGCATGATTTAGACAATTTTTTAGATGATTTCATAGGGACAGAGTTATATAAAAGTGTCTGGATTTTAGAAAATTTGAGCCAGCATCTCAGAAAATCTAAATTCATTTAAAGAATGAACATCACTAGTGCTGTGATTCTGATCTTTTGGTTTCCTAATAGTTAAGTTCCATTGGAGTTGCTTCTGATTTGCAAGGGTATATTAACAAAAGGAATCAGGCTAAAGCTGTGCTTCCCAATCTCTATCACACATCTTTGTACCTTTAAAAATATTTGTATTTTTTAAAAACAAATTCCACTTGATGTTGGAGGGAACAAAAAGTTTCCAAGACCCATTATTCCTCCAGATTTATTTTGTTTCTGGCTAATATAGAACAATGCTCAGAACCGAACTTAAATAGCAAGCGTTTTTTGTTTGAAAAGAATGCTTGCATTGTTATATGCAGTGTTGAGTCTGCATAAAAGGAACTCATGAATTTGGCATCCCAGATCAGTAAAATGCTCAAGCATTTGCTTAAAATTAAACTTAAACACATGCTTGAGTGTTTTTCTGAATCCTAGCATAAATAAAGGTACAACCTGAGTATGTAACCAGCAAGATCTGTCAGATTTTCAAGTTTTTATTTAGTGGATCTGTGCTGGTCTACAGCAGTGGATGGGTGCACCTGCCAGCTAAAAGTTTGCTTAGAGATCTTTAATACTTATAATGACCTTATAAAGTTGTAGAGTTTTATTCATATTATTAATTTCCTCAGTTTTCCTATCATTAATCTCTTGTGTGAGTTTGAGATAGTCATTGAGGGTCAACTATCAAAAGCATCTAATAAGATTTATAAAATTTTAACATTATTTAGGCACTTTTAAAATCTGGCCTAACATGTCTAACTCCATCTCCTGTGATAAAATTATTATGACACTTGTAAATATACCTGAGTAATACTCCTCCACTGATAATTTTGACCAGGTATCATTAAAATCCTTAATCTCTAGAAAATTTTCATGAAGTTGGCCACAAGAATATTATTGAAAATACAGAAATAGATGTGATATATCTATTTAAAATAATAGTTCAAATTGTTTAAAAAATATCTTTCTAATAGCATTCTTACAATTAGAGTCCAATATCATTGGATATTTCAGCCTGATAGAGAGATTGAGGAACTTCATTGCCACCTCAGAGAACAGCTAGTTTCAACACATACATAATTTTCAAGGTATTTTTTCAACCTGTTCTTGCTTCACTGTGTGATATATATTATAGAATCAATAAGTCATAAAATAATTTGGGTTGGATGAGACATTAAAGATCATCTAGTTCCAACTTCCCTGCCATGGACAGGGATGCCATTTACTATACAATGTTGCTCAGGGCCCCATCCAAACTGGCTTCAAACACATGCAGGGATGGGGCATCCACAACTTCTCTGGGCAACTGATCCAGTGCCTCATCTACCTCGCAGTAAAGAATTTCTTCCTAATATCTAAACTAAATCTGCCCTCTTTCAGTTTAAAATCATTGCCCCTTGTCTCTCACAATCTGCCCTTGTAAAAAATCGCATCCCCTCCTTTTTTAAAAAACCCTTTAGTTAGTAGAAAGCACTAAAAGGTCTCGCAGGAACCTCCTCTTCTCCAGGCAGAACAGCCTTAGCTCTCTCAGCCTGTCTCCATGGCAGAGATTCTTGATCCCTGTGATCATCTTTCCTGCCCCCTCTGGATCCACTATAACAGGTCCATGTCTTCCTTGTGCTGGAACCCCAGAGCTGGATGCAATAATCCAGGTGATACCTCACAAACACAGAGTAGAAGGGCAGGATCCCCTTTCTCAGCCTGCTGGCCCTGCTGCTGATGCAGCCCAGGATGCTGTAAAGCTATGGTAAGTATCTATTCCTCAATATCTCATTGGTATAGGGATGACTATCATTGCTTCTTGCAAATGCACATTTTTCATCTTTTGTAAACTAGTCCTTGGTTCCCTTGTTACCTTTCCTAGTAATATTACACAGTGTTTAGCCTCAGCACAAGAAAATGGTACATAAAGCTCAAATTGTATTCGTATTATTTCCCTTGCTCTAACATGTTGTAAACTCACTTATAACACTGCTCTCTGTGATTCTGGCTCCCTTTGATTATTAAGGCTAAGATAAATTTTCACGTGATGCCTTTGTATGTTTTCCAAGATGAATCTTATTTTGTCATTATCTCTGCTGATCTGCTCCAAAACTTATTGAAGTCAATGGGAGCCTTAGATTTGTATCCAGGTTCCTTTGTATTATCTATCTTTCATCACCTTTTGCAACTCCACCCTCTCATTCATCATAGGGAGCTTTCGTTAATGGATGACTTACTTATTCTAGATCATTAGTGAAAATGTTAAAGAAAACCATACTGAATGTGGATCTCTGAAGTACCTCACTAGGAAAATATATGCTTTTCCCTCAAATATATACTTCAATATTTTAATCTTCTGCTTTTGTTTATAATCTTACAGCCACTTTTCTTTCCGCAAGATAGTGGTCATATCCCAGAAGATTTAAATTAACTCAGCATTTTCTATCAAATAGTTTCCACATCCTGGGTCAAACTCTTCCCCAGTTATTCATGCCCACACATCTTGATGTCAGTAGGATTACATGCAAGTAATGCATGAAAGAATATGGTCCTTTTTTCTTATTCCTCTCAATCATAGATATTGAATTTTGTTTTACAATAATCTGTAAATTGAAAATCAGTGCATCTCATCTTTATTTTCTGTGAGCATATTGTGAACTGATAATCCAACAGAAACTGATTATGCCAACAGAAAATATTTTCTTCATCTCTCAAATGTGGGCTTAATTTGTGATTTAAAAAAAAATGATAAAAATTGTACTTTTTAACATACATGAATAATTATATATACATATATACACTTATTAGAAACAGAAATTATTTTTCTAGAATCAGATTAATTTTATGGCAATAAACATTTTTGAAGCTGAATTTATCTTTTGTGAGAGTGATGCCTATATTCAAATTAATCAAAATTTGAAACTTTCTGAAGTACTGGAATGCAGCTGGATTTTTTCCCCAACTTCTTGCATGAGTTGGAACAAATTCATAGTCATATATGGATCTGACATACTGCAGAAGATGCATCTTGAAATATTTTAAGTGACAATCTGAGAGAAATGGAATCTGAGTCAGAAATCATAAAATTTACTGTAAGATCAGCCAACACAATGCCTTTTTAATTAGCATCCTATCTGGACAATTAAATAGTATCCCCAATTAATATTAAAATCTTTTCTAAAACCAGATCTAGCTGGAACAGCTGAGGAGCCCATTGGTAAAGTTCCTAGGTCACTGATTAAATCCAGTACAAACCAGTAACAACTGAAATCTGTACTTGGAAGCAAATATGGAACATTTTGATTGATTCAGCCTAGCATCCAGTACAAAGGTGACAATATAATTAAAAAAGACATATTTAGAACTGTTGTTACCCTTGGAAATATTTCAACAGAACACAGAGCATGCGAGGGACTTTTTTGTGATCACAACAGAGAAGTCACAAGTTGCAAGATGAAAAGTATTAGCAAATAATCTTGCCCAGCTGTAGTCTGCTCTTTCCCTGCTATGTTCGTCAATGCATATCAGTTGAATTAGGCAAAGAAAATCACCATCCATGGTTTTCCAAAGGCACCCTCTTCCCTAATTACATAGATAAATTAGTCACTTAGTTTATGCAAACTGCTTCATTAAGAACCTTAAATTTGAGTTCAAATCATGTGCCCAGATTGGAGAAACTGAGTCCAATCTACAAAAGAAGTTTTAGATGTGTCTGCTCAGGTGAACAAACTCAGTCCCCTTAATGAAATGCTTAAGTTCTGTTCGTAAAGTTTCTGTTGTGTCCTCTGGATGGAACTAGTTCAGGGGGGGCAGAATGCAATGCCACTGAGGCTGCAGGGACTACCTCTGACTCAGTCCCATGAAGAGGCTGTTGTGTTAAGTCTGGCAGAGGCTCTTTGACACAACACTGACAACAGCCAGTTCCCAGCAGTGGAGCCTCTAACCCAGCCCAGACCTGTCCAAACAAAGGAGAGAATCCAGGATCTACACCCACATTGGACAAAAGTGGTGGGAGCCCACCAGTCCCACCAGACCCAGTCTAGCAGAGTTCATTGACCAGCACCTGTGAAGTATTCTGAGTAAGAGACGCCTCACCTCCAGGCTGACTTTACATGAAAGATTCATGGGGCAAAGAACAGGAAAGGCAAGTAGACCACAGTGCTTTCATGAGTTTAGTATTCACCCATTCAGCATGGAAAGAAATCGTGATTCTACTCACCACAGCCTGAATAGTTGGATTTTATGATAGAAAGCCTTTGGACAAGTGACAGAATAAGAACAGACAGAAGAAAAGCTTTTCTTTTTCCTAAATGTCCTACTCATAAAGATCCCCTTGTACAAAAGTTGGGTATGTAAGATCTCTGACACCTTCCCTTCAACCTCATTCTTCACTTTTTAGATGTGCTCACACATTAGTTGGGATGGCATCTAAATTTCATTGGCTCTGAAATACAGGCTTGTTTTACGTTTACCCAGACCAGAGCATTCACAGGATGACCAGGAAGTCACGATCTACCAAATTAATCCCTCATTGCTTTTTTAAGGAAAAGAAAAAAAAATAGTTGGTGTTTGAGAAAGGAGGAGAGTTAAAAAAAAAAGAGAAAAAGAAAAAGAGAGAAACAGCTCCTGGAGCAGGTATAAGATAAATATACCAAAACCATAGACATGAAACAGACACTGATCAGGTACACAGCAGGATGCCTGTTTAATGTCTGCTTTGTACCTATTGCTTGTACAAATAGAAAGCAGTGGCTTCAGACACAGCCTTCATTCTACCTGCTCCGATATTGAACAGACCTACTTTCCTACAGGAGACAAGAAGCAGTGGCCGTACAGGTGCTGAGAAATAATGGCCAGAGGAAAAACCTGGACACACAAAACCAAACTAGTAAAACTTGGCTCTGCTCATCTCACATCTAGAAAAGAAATCAACTCAATTCTTGTCATTCTACATCAGATTCAAGAATCCATATATATGCACATACACACACAAGACAATATATATGTATGTAC
Source organism: Campylorhamphus procurvoides (assembly GCA_013396655.1). Classification (NCBI taxonomy): domain Eukaryota; kingdom Metazoa; phylum Chordata; class Aves; order Passeriformes; family Dendrocolaptidae; genus Campylorhamphus; species Campylorhamphus procurvoides. The sequence goes on along the minus strand of WBMV01016876.1, from coordinate 2,665,562 downwards.
GTTTGCATGTAGAGAAAAGGATAGAAAAAGGAATGCAGGTTACAGCTAATGTCATTTTACAAATCTTGTTGAAGTTCAGGGCTAGATTGGTAGTTTATTTCCCCTTTATTTTCTTCACTGACATCTTACTGATACCAAAACTCTAGAAATATGTTAGCTTTATAATTGATGGCTTGAAATGAAATTTCAAAATTGCCTATATTGTATCAGTTAATTGTCCGGTGACTGTGGAGAAAGAAAACCAGAACTATGTATTTCAAGTAATGCCCAACACATGGCAAACATCAAGTGAGGAATGCAGGGCCTATGCTAGTGAAGAATGCAATAAATATAGGCCAGATCATAAACACGGCTATAATAAGACAATTGTGGAAGAAGACTTGAAAAGATATAATTGATTTCTGTACCTTTTCTTGTGCAGAATCTCCAGGAAATGGATAAGCTCAAAACCATCACCTCCATGTCTAGCTTGACACAGGCTTTTTGAGCTCAGTATTCTTGCCTTTGAAAAAGGGAGAAATATTCCTTCCACAGCATGAATTAATCTGCAGAATGCTGGCTTGTGTTATGCAGGAAATAAGAGTTAGATGTTTACAGTGCTACCTCTGGCCTTGAAAATCTGTTAACTTTGAAATGACCTGTGCTTCACATCATTTTAACATAGTAGTCCACATCTTATTTTGCTTCAGCCATCAACTCTACTCACTAAGTCTGTTGTAGTGGGTTACATGAGAATGTCATGGTGCCCATTCAGTTTTATGCCTCTCAGACCAAGGCTAATAATTCAACAGTTGTACCAAACACAATCAATGTTGTGCTTGAATAAGAATTATATAACTTGGCTCTGGACTGTGAGATCTTCATGGTAAGGTTGTCTTATCCTTTATTTCATTATATTGTCAATTTTCCTGCATACCAATAACAAAATGTGAATAACACTGATTCAAATCCTCTTTCACAGGTCCTAAGGAATATTATGCCAATTCAAATGTCCACCCCTTGTGCAGTTTTACTGATCGACAGAGGAACTGGAAGGTATCACAGAGTGGCTTTAAGCTAGTTGACCATATACTGCATGCCTATACATCACATTCCAGCTTTCCTTAGTGTGGACTGTGATTGTTTTAACACATGCCAAAAGCAAGCTTTATACTGAAAAGTGTGTCAGACCTATCAGTCTGGTAGCAAGGATTCCTTTATCAACCTTGCAGTGTGAACAATCCAGAGGTTTAGCTCCAATGCTCTGATAGGGTTTTACAGAATCAAGAATATTATTAGTGGTCTCCACTAATGGCTCCACAATATAGTATCTGCTGACAAGCACTGAGATTTTCTGTGAAGGTCCTGGTATCTTTAACACTATCCACAAAAATTGCTTGTATTTTAGTTAGAGATTTCTAGTGACAAGATTAGGAAATTGGATAACTGGACTCCGCTTCAGCTTTCCATCTCGTAACTGATTCTCTGTATGTTCTAAATGACTGTATTGTAAACTGTCTGTAATAAAACTTATGTAGCATATACATACAGAGTTAGGGTTAATTTTAATCTTTCTAAAACGCTTTGAGATTCTTAGATGAAGAGCAGTCACAATGTCTGGAAAATATCAAGTCTTTTCTATTCTTAATAAAAAGAAAAGAAATAGACAAGGTATGCTGCACACAGAAAATACTGTCATATGTATTTCTGGGTTTGCATATGCAACCTTTTCTTTCCAAGGACAAATGTCTACTATAGGTAACATCAGGGAAGTTCCACTGATCTAGTGGACTAGAGGTCAGATCTACAGAGTTCATCATTCAGTGTGATGCCATGTGCACCCAACAGTCACAGAAAGAGTGAAATATTTGTACAGGGACGCCAACACTTTTGTATTATCTCCAGTTAAATACATAAGGCAAGTGAAAATACACATTTAGTGTGACATCATCAGGCTCCCTTCAGATCAGATGGGGTACTTCTTGTAAACAGATCCCATTCTTGATCCATGAAGAGATCATTTGAGCTTGCAGGATTTGAAGCTTGAAAGCTAGGACCTAAACTCCTCCACTGATATCCTCCTCTGACTTTTAAGCTGCAAGTTCAGCCCCAACCCTGACTGTGGGAAGCATGAACAGACAGCAAAAACTTGTGTTCACAAGCCTTAAAGTTTTCATCAAAGTTATATGGAAATAAAAGTTTTGACAAGGGCTCATGTTACCTCATGTCAGTGAAGACTGGACCTTCAAGAGGGGACACAAATCATCCCTTGGTCTTAGGCTGGGATGAAGAGATGGTTGGAAATGTCTGTCTCTTACCTTCAAGACCAAATGATTAAACAGTAAGGGCAGAATTTAGCAAGAAATTCAGACACTTTAATTTAACTCTCCCCACATAGTAATGTATTATATGAGCCAGGTGCCCAAGCTCTCTAAGTGGTCAATGAAGATGCAGTAAACAAAGGAGCAAAAGAGAGATTCACCTTACTACAGGCCAAAGAGAGACTCAGCTGCCTAAACTCGATTCTGGTGCCTTTTGAAATGCTGTAGGGTACCTGACCTACCTGCTACCACATCATGTGAGACTTCACCCATCTGGACTGGCAACTGGGTGGCAGAAAGTAAGGTGTCCCCAAAATCATGCATGCTTTGGAATGTACATATCTGAGTATATGGCTGAAGCAGATGAAATCAGTCTCAACTTTTAATTCTCAAAGTTGGAGAAAACCTTTAGAAGATGCTCCTAAGAAGCGTTGATAATATAAAATGTAGAAAATTTTTTAAATGACAGTGAAAATTGCACCCATTCAGCTCTTGCAGCTGCTGTGCTTTCTGGTACAGATGTTTTTGAGTTTCACTATGCCAAGTAAATCCTGACTATTATGCCACTGAATACTTAAGGAGTGAGATTCGACAGCAGGCCATTTCTTTTACAAACAATGACTGACTCAGCAAGAGGAAGTTTTAGCTGGATTTGCACACAAAAATAAAGAAATGAGTTGTCAGAAAGCAGAGTTTCTAGAAATCCATTCCAGTTGTCTTAAAGTTTTGACACATAGATTGTGGAAATATATTTCTTGTTTCAGTTATTTAAAACTGTCATTTGCACATAATCAATCCACAGTTTGGCATTATAAAAAAGATTGTGCAGACAACTAAGAGTACCATCCTACTCAGCCAGTACAAAGATACCTCACTGAATGCAGAATGTCTAAATACTTTCTGGCCATACATACACAAAATGTAATTAAATCTGTTTTTCAGGATGACCAACCATATTGAAAAGTAATAGAGTATATGACGCTTAGTTTCTTTGAAATGCTGTATTTCAGGGTTTTTTTCCATTGTTTGCTGACACATATGGAACATGTGAGTTTATATTCTCCCTATCAAAAAGTTGCCTTATGGTCTCTTTAGCCAGGAGGATATTTAATCCTGGTTTTGAAACTGAGATCCTGACCTTCACTATATTAACTTTTCTTCAGATTCTGATTACTGCTAACAACAAAGTACACGGTGAATATACTCTGACTCAAATACATTAGCACACTCTCTTACCACTGTGAAACCAGACTGAAATCTGGTCATAAAAAAAAAAAAAATGGTAGAGCAAAGTTCCTCAAAAGCTTCAGTTATAACACATGCAGAAGAACATGTGACATCAGCACCAACGTTTATTTTCAGACAGAGATGGAAGCTTCCTACTACACCTCTTGCAGTCAGCAAGCTGTTTAGCAAAGGCTCAAAGTTATCTGCTCAGTTAGTTTTCTCAGTCATGTGGGCTGTTCCTATTTCATGATGACCTCATGAATTCGAGCCACAGGAATACACTGCACCTCACAAAAGTTGCAACTTGTGCATAATTTTAGAGCATTTGAGTTTCTAATATTTACCATCATTGCATGAGTGAAAAAATAATATGATTGTTGGAAAAATTCTGGTAATAGGTAGGCTAAGTTTGGCTAAAAGAGCTGATGAACAAATTGCTCTAAAACTCAGTCAGTTGTTCTTTGATAGGTTGTCAGTAACTTTGCAGACTGAACTTTTTTGAGGGAGAAAAGATCCATTTAAGACAAATTAAACTCCCATAGGTTTCTCTGGGAAACAGCTACTTTCTCACTTGCTCTGATTCTGAAGATGTTACATTCAGTCCAGGAGGTTTTAATGAAAGTTGAAACTGCAGGAACATGCAAGGAGCACAAAAAATATATTTAATCTCTAGATGAGGGACTATATCCTAATTAGTTATGTCTGCTCTGTTGTCTGGCTACCAGCTGACAGACCTGACAGCTGATCTCTATGAACCAATCCAAATTGGAAAAAGATTTGGGTTAGGGTCACTTTTTGAGTGGGCAAAGGTTGGGGCTGGTTGTTATTTGGACTGAACTAGTTCATTCATCTCTAGTTACCCATATGTCAATACAATAGATTCTCTTAACATAATATGCCGTGGGCTAGAAACTTTCTGTTTTGTTTCTACCTGCACATTTTCATGGGCTGCTGCCAAAAGAGGAAGGCAATATGTCCTGGGACAAGAGGAAGTTTTGGACACTTCTGGAAAAGCTCCAGAAGATGCTATGAGTACGGATTCTTCGGATGTAAAACCTTCAAGCTTTGTGCACTTCAGGTCAGAGTTCAGGTCAGGCTCAGACAATGATTCAGAAGCTTCCATGTCTGCATGAAGATTGGGTATTTTTGTCTTTCAGACTCTGTCACTATTTTTACCTTTTAGCATGTATCAGAAAGATTGATAATAGAGATTTATATAAAATGCAACCAAATCGGTGTAAATTCTTACACCAATTTCAAAAGAAACTGGTTTAGTTGTTCATCACATAGATCCAGGAAAAAAACAAACAAACCAAAAAACCCCCAAAAAACAACAACAAAACAAAACAAAAACCCCAACATTAGAAGACTGCACAATTAACAATCATTATTTAATGAAAACAATCTGTTTTGCTTATCTTGATCTCTAAAATTCAACATTGTACCTCCATTATTAGTCTTGCATTTGAAAACAAGCTGCTCAATTCATAAATGAGGAGAAACATCATATTGAAAAGTCAACCTAGATGAATCATTAGAGAAAATTCTGCACTGGATATAGAGCTCGATAAGTCTCCAGATCTATACCTAAAGATCAACTCCTTTAAATTAGTATTGTACTGATAAGATATAGCTGGACTTGATTTTGAAAATAACCATGTTACCATCACCATTATCTCACTAGCATGAACAAGAACAGGTAATTTCTCTAAATAGACATTTTTTCACTACTCTTTCTTCCTGCTTGGAGGACTGAGTGTGTGTGAATATTTGCAGTACAGATAATAGTTAGAGCAAAACAGAATACATCTATTAAGCAAATAAATAAAAGTGTCTACTATTGGCCCTTCCATAAACACTTACTGAGCACTGTTTGGAAGTATGAATGGGATGCATGGGCCAGGGATGATTCCCCAGAGGCAGGGTGGTTGTGGTTCTCTGAAGCCTCTGCAGACTGAAGAACTTTAACAACTCTTTATGCTGCTGACCTCAGAGCCAGAGAACAGTCTGTGATATAGCCGGAGTGTCCTGGGAAGTGCCTCCAAGAGCTGTAAATGCTCTGCAGCCCCAATAGGAATAGAAGGTAGAAAAATTAATATTTCAGGATTCATATCCCATGGAAAGAGCAGAAAAATTTCTGGCGGAGCATTTCCATTTTTACATTGACTGACTTACCTTCCTGAGGTCATAAAATAGACAAAACATAAAAAGGAACTACAAAGTGGTTTATTATATGTGGCATATTTAAAGCCTAGAAAGGATCCTTCATTTAAGATCTTTCGCTTTTCACAGATAGATGACTGGTTTGTATTATTTTGCTACCTTCTCTTACCTCTTCACATGTCCTCTGACATACTTTCCAACCGTTCCCATCCCTCCCATGACCTAGTGTCCTTGCTGAATCCCACAGCAGATGTGTAGGATGTGCATAAAGTTAGCCATTAATTACAAAATCTTGTCCACACACTTTAATAGAAGTATGGCCCATTACACTGACTACTTACCCTTCAATACATAAGCTTATTATCTTCTTCCTTCTTGTGTTGTGGAAAAAGGTAACAGGGATCACCAGTCTAAAATCTGAGCATGAAAACTTTGGATTTTCAGCTGGAAAACATTATAAACTTCTCCCTTCATGATTATTTTCTATTTTTTTTCCCGCTTTTAGAGCACTACACACTAGTTCCACGGATTATAAATTACAGGACAGGGAGAGACCTGATGAAAATATTCACCTTTAAGTGGCCCAGAATTTTATCTCTGCAAGAAAACATATATTTTTCATTGCTAACAGATGTAGCTCAGACAAACAACTGCACATAGCACATGGTTATACATCTATGTTACACACATTACGTGTACATGTGAACACATATTTTGCGCTATCACAATTATTCGGCTTTCACTTTATCATTATAAAAAAACAACTGATGAACAGCCCTGAAGTGCAGCTGTGTGGAATACTTGAGTGTCAAAGAGCAAGGGCTATGACAGCAAAATGGGTCACAATAATGAATGACACTTGCTGAATTCTTTTTATTTATGCCAGAACCACTAAATGTAGCACTACCAGCACATCAGGACTCCTTAAGAACCACTGTGGCTGCTGGAAATGGTACTGAAAGAACATCAACTTCTGTTTTTAACCGGAAACTAAAATTCAGGTTCTATATTTGGATGACACTTCACGGCTAAATGTTTCAATTTCCACATATGAAAAATGAGGAATAATGATATTGAGCTTTGTAGAACACTTGGAAATCCAAGGGGAAAATAAAAACCCTGCAAGAAAAGCTTGCATTATTATTATTATTTTTCTCTTACCATATGTGGAGGGAAAAAAAGAATGAAAGTTGACATAACAGAAACTAAGATCTGTTTTGACAACTTCATATAGGCTGAAATTGTCTGGGTGGAGGATGATATTTGCATGAGATACTTAGCCAATTTTCAAGAGCAAAGACAATAAAAACTAGAAAACAAGAGTTTATGCTGCACCCTACTAGCATGCTTCAGGTCTGCCTTGAAAGAGGGATTGTAGATCAGTTAACATTTTTTTTTTGTTTGATAGTTTTATCCAGCTGTTGCAGATGTAGATAGATTTTGGCTTCTGGAATCCTCCTACATGCATGTCAAGATTTGAGACCTGGTTTTCCTGTTTTAAATTGGACAACCATCCTGGAAACCATAATAAAATGCAGCACTGTTGACAGACTTTCTCATGGAAGGTTGAAAAAAATGCTATAGAAATTGCTAGATGTAGAGATGTGGTAACAGCTTTCAGTGTCTCCTAAAAGTTCCTGAATGTTGCCCCTTTTCTATATTTCTGTGTTCCTTTTAGTTCTTTGCTATTATTTTATAAGCTTGTTTTTATCTTACTGTCTTTCCACATGAAAAATTGACACTTTGTCTGCGATTGTTGTTTAGATCCCCTTTATCATAGGCAATTAGGGACAGGTATATCTAGAGGACTATGTGGATTTGTGTCCTGTCTTTGGTTGCGTTAAACTGACCTCTGAAAAAACTTTTTTCTTTCCCTTGGCTAATGAGGATGCCTAAAAACAAGTGCAAACAAGATGGCTGTGTATTTGATGGCTAAACTTAGGTGAGAAAAATCCCACTCCTGGTTGCACATAATATTGCCAGGATCTTCACAAAAAAACAAAGAGAAAAAAGGTCTTGGCCCTTAACCTGGAAGCTGAAATCAAAGTGGTGGACATACGAGAAAAGTGAGGGTATACCAGGAAGGCAAATAGTTATGGAAATAACAGTACACAATTACTCATTTTAGGAATCCGTCTGGTTAGGTGTGTTGTTTCATTTAAATGATGTGTAAACGCATTTACTTAATGGCCCTCATCTATACATTTATACATGTCATGTGAGCACTACAACACACACGGTTTTAATTTTAAAACCTAAAGCACAAGTAGCAGACCTCACCTTTGCTGGATGCCGTCGGGTGTCAAAATCGAAAAGTTCAGCTTGTGCCCCTTCCAAGGAAATATAATACATACGCATCTGTGCACCCTGAGGTCTGCACACAGCTGCACAATGTTTTATGAGATGTTGCAGTGGCTTCTGCTAGACCTCCTGACGTAAAACTACAAACAATCAAACCCTCCTTCCCCCACATCCCAGTCTCTCAATCTAATGCCTGAGAAAGGAGTTTTTTTCTAAGCCAACTAGGTTCTTTAAACACTTTTGCTCTCCAGAGCAGAAGTTATCTCAGTATTTACATGAGAGCATGATATTGGGTATTTCAGCTTGGACTAGAAGGAAGCCAAACTTTTTAGCTTTCGTTCGAAAGCTTCTCTCAATAAAATCTAAATCAACCTTGGAAAGGAGAAATAAGTATGCTCCACTGAGCAGAAAAGGACAAGCTGACATTCAAAAACTGCACACTGGTCTTCCAGACACCCAAGAGATATATGATTCTGCATTAACAGGAAAAAAATGTAACCCTGAAATTTGATATTGGTGCATTTACACCAGGATATCTGCAACACAGTCCAAGGCCCTGGCACTCTCCTTTTTTATATTCTAATTTTTTCACTCAGATTGTGCCATTTTCTAACTACTTCCAGGTCAACAAAATAGAATACCACTTTTTTTTTTCTTTTTGCCAAGAAAATACAAATTTGATAAACCAAAATATTTCCTAATGTTGATTCTGGAGAATGTATTGTTTTGGTTTTTAACGCTAAAGACTTAATTTTGATATTTTCTGAATGAAAGGATTTTAATCAAAATTATGTTTCATTTCGATAAGTGGCTTTCGTTAAAAAAGAAAAAAGGACAAAGGCATGAGCAAAACATTGAATCAAATACATGTAACTTTGCAGTTCACTAAAAAACTGGAAAAAAAAGAATCTCTCTAATCAAGTCAACATAAAGTGGCTTCAAATTCCTTCCTTTTTTTTTTTTTAAACTATCAAAAAAAGAAAAAAGGATCAGGAAATATCTCAACTACTTCAAATCTGACCCCAAATAAAACGTAGGATATACCTTGAATGCAAAGTTATTTTAGTATTTATTTTCCAGTTCCCAGAAACTGAATATGAAGCTGTCACTACAATATTTTCAATGTTGCAGAGTGGGATGTATTAGAAATACAACTAGCCACCACCAGGACTACTCTGAGCCCCCCCTTCAGTTTAAGATGTCCACATTAGTTTCAAAACTAATGCAATAACATGATGTTTATGGTACTTGTTATCATACAGGAAATCAATAAGGGACTCCTTTTATCCTAAGCATAGCATCATTGATTATTAGTCAGATACTCCAAATAATCAGTCTTTTGACCATTTCACAGTGCCATTGACTGTTAGTGTTCATCTGGGATTTCCAAAAAACCTTGGACAAAAACAGTTGTATAGGAATTGAATACCTAATTCCATCAGACACCCTGAATATTCAAGCCTCAAGAGCTTGTATACAGTCATTTGCACTTTCATGGAGCAGTATCTACAGCAATACTCTTCTAGGTGGAAATCCTTTGCCGGTGGCCTTTCGCTTGGAAAATGACAGGAGAAAGGAGAAGTACTGTGAATGACATTCCCTCCAGTACAACCTCATTTAGCACAGTTCCTGCATAAAACTTGAAGCACACAAGTTCTGGTGGCGTCCTGCTCTACGAATGTTCAACAGCCTGACTCTAAGGGATATATGATCACTCTTTTCAAATGTTACCCTGGAAACAATTTGTCTCTTGGCAGATGTTGCATACTTATACAGGAAACTAAATTTAAATCCTTAGGCATAACATCTTGGTCATGCCTGCCCTTTTGTTTGAATTCCTTTAATAAAACTCTTGCCCTCACACTTGGCTGTACTAAATCCAAATATGATCTTTGCTTCCTCCTCATTATTAGTTCAGAGGGAACACTCTAGTAGTTGTATGCAGGGTTATCCATTACCTAAAAGGAAAATGTGCCAACTTGGAGCTCTGTTCATTGACTTACATGATGTTTACCCAAGGATTTTCATGCAACTGACTTATAATGGCCATGTAATTTGCCTCTTCTGAACAGCTTTACAGAACTGGTATTCATCATCAACTCAGACTTTTCACTATGCAACAGGTGAGTCAGTTCATAGGTGGCTTGGGAATAAACAGCAGAACAAGGTGGAACATTTAAAAAAAGAGAACTAGGCAAGCCGAGCTGGTGCAATCAATCAAAAATGTGATTCTTAAATGACTAGTTTCAGAGGGGGTGACGACAAATGAATAGAAATGTTATGTACATATCTTAGACTCATACCTGGCTGAAGGCACATAGTGCAACTGGAAATTTTGGAAAGAAATATCTGCCCACCTGGCCAGCAAGAGAAACACTGTCTAAACAGATGAGAGACCAAGGTAGCTCTCCACCTTTGCTAACAAACACAGGCATACCCAAACAGGACAGGGAGCAGTAAACATCTTGTTGTTCTACCGTACACATAGGTTTGAACTGGCAATGCTTATTCTAACAACCATCCCTTCTTAAACACTTACAGAGTGTACCCAGCTCAGGAGCCCATGTTGTCTTTAGTGATGGCAAACTGCCAAAATTTGTGTCCAAATGAGCATGCTCAACATCGTTCAACATCTCAAAGCCCTTCTGGAGAAGCTGAGACCTCCCACATTAATAAGGGGCTTTAGGGATTTTTTTTTTTTTTAAATTGATACTGAAGCAATCCCAGTGGAAGCATATGCAAAGGGAGACTAAATTGGATCCAAGTCTCAAAAGGATGAAATAAGGATTTAACAATACCTCTCAGACTTAACTCCACTGATGAGGTAGATGCTGGCAAGGTACTGTGAGGAATTATGCAGAGTGTTGCCTCCTGCTTTTTTTTCTTCATAAAAGAGTCTGTAAGGCAGAGAGTGCCTGAGACATGAGCCATGTTTTTGTTGGTAATGAGCAATGTTTTTGTTGGTAATGGATGAGTTTTAGCAGTGAGGGGAAAAACAATTTTCAAAATTTACTTTTCATCACCCTGCAACACCTTGAAAATATTTTGGCAAAAAAGCCAGGTGTTGCGCAGTTCCAGGATTCTATCAGAGGTTCAGTTTCTTTGGCTGGTAGAATAGAAAATGCTACCAAAATGCCAGAGGAAATAAGAGCAGCTCTAGTCATATTGTTTAATGCAGTAACCAGGAAAAAGACAAACTGCATGTGAACTTTTCTGTGTCTCATCAGAAGCATCATTAAGCATGAATTAAGTAAAGTTAACCTTTTTCTTTACAAATTCATCACCAGTTAGGGCTGTTTTGTACTGGGTGCTTTTCAGAGACATGCAGGAAGCAGTTGCTATATGTCAGTATTTAATGCAAGTAAATGGGACATACAAAGGATGAAAGAAAAAAATTCCCTAGTCATTTTATATGCCATGATCAAGAAAATGATGTCTTGCAGAAGTCCTTGAAAAAGAGTTGCAGTAATGAGGAACTGTATACAGAGCTCTAAAATCTCATTCTAAAGGTACAAATATAAGACTTTTTTCCCAGAAGTATGCTCTAGCTTCCCCATGCATGTACAAGGTACTATTACACTGATGTCAAAGGAATTATTTTTGCTGACTTACACAGGTAAAAATAAAAGTCAAACCTGTCCAAAAGCATACTCACAGAACCAGATTCACCAATATTCTCCAGTGGCTTTATGTTACCCAAGTGATACAAGACAGCTATAAAACTAGATTAACTAATTTAAGGCTGCTGTGTTTCACTAGAGAAGTACAGAGCAGCTGGAACGTATATGGGAAATCTATATTGCAGAGTTTTACCATTCCTACCTTCTCACTTTTCTGACTTTCTCATCAAAGATTAGTACCAATTCCAGATGTAGTGGAAATACATGGAAAATAAATATGGGAAGAAAGAAAAACCAAGCACTTAACAGCAGTAACCCAAACAGGTCATAATTTCTCTTTCTTAAGTTGGTATGCAAGCAAGTCTCCACTACTGTGGTTTTTAAACTCACTACAACCAGATTTCTTTGTAGGAGGAGAGAGCAATATTGAGTTGGTGTTTATTAGCACCACGCCATGTTCCACAACTCTGAAACCAAGAGCTTTTGAGAAGGAATACATGAAGTCTAGAATAGGCTGAGAACTCATTAACTTAATTATTGAAACAATTCCCAAAGATTTCACATCTGCCATCTCTCATGTGTACCAGACTCAGGCAACTTCATTGTGCGCAGTTATCACTGTCTGAAATTCATATAGATCTGTAAAGCACACTTGGAAAACAGTTTCTTGTTGTGTAAGTGTGGTCTTCATGATGCACAGTGGAATGGGCGTAATTTTTTTTTAAATGTAAAATTTCAAAAATTACAAATAAAGTGTGAAAACATATGCAGCCTTTTCAATAATTCTTTCCCATCTTCACACTAATAGAATTTTTCAAATATCAATTTCAAAAAAGTGTGGGGAAAAAAATCTTAAAAGTCTGTATCTGAAGTTCCTTTCCCGTACGAATTCATGTAATACTGTAAAGCCTTAGACTGAAATCTGAAACAGTTGCAAAAGGGTAGAAAAAATTTCCCTAAGCAAACTTAAATGAGTTAGAATTTCCTAGCAGTGAGAATGATTAAATATTGGAATGACTTACTCACACTGGCCTATCTGTAAAAAAAGACTGGAGATGGCTCACAGCCTGTGTACAAAGAGGGAAGAAGATCTGGCTGAACATTGTGGTGCATATCTTCCTGGCGTGGTAATCTCTGAATCTGAAGTCCTCTGTTCATCCCTTACCTTTTGTGCCATGAACATAGCTGCAATGTTTGCTACTCCATAATGAGATAATGAGGCAGAACATACCTTCAGGGAATTTGAGGATTATAGTAAATGAGGGGAAGCCAGAGGAAAGCTGAGTAGCATTTTGGAGGGAACTGGATAAACGTGAGGACAGGGCCAAGAGAAAACTCCTGAAGTAAAATGAGGAGAAGTGAAAAGTCCTGCATCTGAGACAGAAAAGTCCAGTCATTAGCACAGGCCAGGAATTGTTTCATTATAGCCCTGATGGGAAAGCGAGAACGAGATTGGATATGAGCCCAGGGAGCGCCACCTGTATGAGGTGGAAGCCAGGAAAGAGTTTCAGTGAGGTCACTGTCACCTTCAATTTGCCCCTCCTTGTGTCTCTTTTTGAGCTCCTCAGTACCTGTTTGAGGTTAGAGGATGGAGCTGGGACATAAATATCACGTGCAACAATTCTGAGGGGAATGGCTTCTCAGATTGGGGCTACAGATGTTTAGTGTTTTAAGATAAACAGGAGGTCCAGATGAAACAGTTTTTGGTTGTCTTTTCTGTCCTTAATTTCAATGAAGTTCAAAATAACCAGCTCTGTGAAGTCAGTTCATTTCACTGATGGTTTTGGCAGAGTTTCTCTCCCACCATGTTGCCAGGAAACATGGCAGGGTAAAATGCCTGTTGAACTGTCACAGGTTTGGGCCTTATGACTCTGAGGGACAAATGCCAAGGCAATCAGCATGCTGGGGAAGCTGCACACTTCACAGGATCTCTGACATTACGTGACCCTGTGAAAGGGAAAACTCACTAGGTTAGAGGAGAAAAAAAATACATGAAAGGAAGGAGCAAGGAGATACAGAGCAATTAATCCCACCATTTAACCTGTACTGGACTACTACTGCCTGTATTTCATCAGGGCAGATGCTATCTGAGCAGATAATCTGAACACAGTAATAAAACCAGAGAAATTTGATGATGGTAGCACAATAACCCCTCCTTATTAGGAATGTGATAAGGGATTTTGCAAACCACCAGATTCCTCCTAGCTTTGCATCTTGCCTTAACTTGCTTTATTCTGCCTTAGTTTGTCTCGCCTTGTTTAATCTTATCAAGACACCACTGTCTGAACTAGATGAGAATAGCCCAATCTTAATTTTTCCACCAGTTTTTCCAGCCTGTATTAAATTTACCACTCATGGATGAATAATCTGTTATCCTTCTGCAACAAATTAATTGCAGGCTGTTACAGAATGAGTGATGTGGGTACAAATTCTATGAGTGTCTACTATATAAAGTTCAACATAGCCTTTGCTGTTGAGATAATCCTTTGCCAATATACTTGGCAAAAAATAGAGAATGTGTGCACACAACATGAGAAACTTTCAGGTCAGTATTGACAGTTGCATATTTATGTATTTTTCAAAAAACTGTGGAAGTTATAGAAATGATTGTTCTGAAATATTCACGCTATCCTGTGTACTTTATAAACTGCCTTCGGTTCAACATATGGCATGCTTTTTTAAAGCAAATGTAAATAACTACTTCTGATTGCTTTCAGAACTGCACCCAGCTCATCACTGTAATCCTACCATAAAAAATATGTCAGTTATTAAAAAATGAACAAATAATCCACAGGCATGTGAATTTCATGTTCTGCTAACCCGGTTTTGCCATCTACACATATGGTGAATGGAGGAGTGGAACAGTTATGGCATAATTAAGATTCAATCCTGCAAATAACTGCATAAACTTAACAATCACTCTTTGTGGGATGGCTCTTTTGAGGTCTGTACTATGGCTGCAATTCATACCAGTTCCTGAAGCTGATTTATTTTTAAACTAGTTTGTTAGGTACTGCTAGAAGTGAAATTATCCCAGTACAGAACATGGTATGGGTAAATCCATGGATCTTTACCGAGCCTTCTTGTGGGTTTTGCATCTATACCAAATCTCTCCCTACATTTCTAGCTATGTTTCTAGTAATGGCCAAGCTAATTCATTTAGAAATTACTTGTGTCTACATGTTTAACTTTTAGACACTACAGAAAATTCCTCAGGCAGTGAGAACTATTTGACAAAATCAGTCTTTTGCAATAGTGTACCCATAAAGATTTGTCTAGACACAGACGTGGACCTCTTCTAGGGACAAAGATTCCAGCAACTGGTATAGCTGAGGCACTGAAGAACATGAATCCTTGTACTGGAGGGAGCTCCATTCTGAGATACTTCAGAAGCTGTGGTTAGTCTCAGCTTAGCATAACTGTGTGTTGTGAATCTGCAGCCTCAGCTGAAGTCAGCAGGAGCTGCATGTGTGTAAGGGAAGAATTTGGCCCATTAGGACCTAATGTGGCACATCAAAGGAAGATAGAGCTGGCATCTTTCAGAGAACGTTCTGATATTCACATGCAACTGCGCACGGTGGGTGGCATTGAGCTGGGTATGAATTGGTTGGAGCACAGACAGGAACCAGAGCGACTGCAGCTAAGAGGAGGTCTGCAGACCACCCCCAGGATGCCGTAAGACCACCGGTTTCCTTCAGAACAGGGAAGGAAGCTGGGGTAAATGGAGACTACAGGCATTACAGCTTCTTGCAACAGAAAGCAATTTACTGTTACCGATGGGAACAGCAGATGGGAGGGGGACTGGGCGTAATTTTTTATTTATTTTTTTTTTACTACTTGAAATTAGCTTCTGAGACCTTATTGAGAAAAAAAAATCAGTAAACTTTGTAAAGTGGTGAAAATGTGCAGCTCAGACAGGATGGGCTCTCAGTTTCCAGGGTATTCAATTCAGTAGAGTTGCTGTCCAATTATACAAAGATTTTATCTTGCTGTTATAATGAAATGCACATAAAGCAATCCGATGTTATAGTTTATTCTTGTTTCATAATGCACAGGTGTATGAACACATGCATGCTAGGCTCTCTATTTGTTTGGGGACTGGCTGCTCTCTTTTGGTCACAGTTCATAGATGAAAGGTACATATCTGAATCCAGTACACTGGTTTTTTTTAACCTTTAGATACACTGCTTTCTACACTCTAAGGCTGTGGACTGGTTTCTCCTTTCCTAATGTGTGTGGCCTATTCCATGTCCCTCATTATTCCTCAGATTTGTCGTGCCAGACCCCTCTCATGCTGGCAGCAGCAGCATGTGCACTCTGGTGATTTATAATACCAGGCTCCTTGGGGAAGAGTGTGTTTCACTGGTAGTAAAAGGGGTTGTTGTGCAGGTGGAAACTTGTTTAAACAAATCTGAAGTTGTGATATAATGGAGGTTGGTAGCTTAATATAGGCTATGAGTGTCCAGAAAACCTATGTTATTTTACACATCAGAAACTTGCCTGAACTCTTCTTTTCAGAGATTTCCATGACCGAAAAGGAAAAGAAAGTATTATTGGAGTAAATCTGAAATTAAAATCAAGTGTTCATGGATATCAGACTGCAGGTGATATGCATAAGGAAAAGACCCAAAAAGTTATTGTTGTCAGCATGGTTAAAATAATTTAATTGCATTTTTACAGCTCATGAAGGTCTTTGTTTTAAAGTCAAGCTTCCTAAAAACAAATTTCAGGTATAAAACTATCTTCCAAATCCTGACATTCTGCAAAATACTGAGATTATAAAGGGGAGAAAAAATAATGTACTGGTAGATAACTCTCAGAAGTTGCTGGCTAATTACTCTTCTTTGAGTACTCTACTTCCCAGACAGTGCTATTATCTCTAGACTATAAATGTGACTTTCTATTCTGACAGTTGAATGGAAAGGTTCAGAGTGCAAGTTTGGTTCAGACAACCATCCAGAAGTCTGAATGTTTATTGAAATTATCCAAACCTATCAAATCTCCAGTTTGAACTGGCAGTCTCCTGAAAACCAGCATTTCATTTGAGATTTCTGGCACTTGCCTTTCAGGTGCTGTCCAGAAACATCATTTTTGTGGTGTTACAGTTTCAGACCTTGATGGCAATTACTATTGTCATAATAAAAACTCTCTATCTACTTATTCCAGGACGTCAAAAATATTTCGTTGCAGTTTGGTTCTGAAAGTGTGAAAAGGTTGAAGAGAAGGTTTTTAATTTCCTTTTTCCTTCCTTTTTTATATGTTTCCTGATCCTTTTTGTCTCTTTTTAATCAATTCTTCATTATCTCAGATGAAATGTCCACGTAATGAAACAATTTTAAATTTTGTTAGATCTGGTAGTTCTTGTGCCTCCCCAAAACATCAGACCTATAAAGCAACTGTTACAGTAGTTTATTTCTTTGTCATCAGCTCTGTCTGTTGAAAGTTAAAACATTTTCCTCATCTTGATGTGTGGCATATCTGACTGTGAAAGACCTCACCATCTGGTTTAGGGCCTGTAGAATATAGCATGGAATGTGAACACCATTGTAAGAAACTTCCAGTGTTTGTTTTATTTCATTTCAGATACAAACTAACTTCATAGAATCTCAATACAGATCATTTAGCATATATTTTTTAAAAAAAATAAACTGCTTTAGAGTGGAAAACAGATTTCATATCCTATCTTTTTAAATTTCAGGTAAAATTTGAATAAGGAACCTTTTTTTTTCAGTACACAGCAAAAGTCTGTGCTGTAATGCAAGGCTGAGGTTTTTCTCATCTCACTTTAGCTGTTTGAAACAGATATTTAGCTGAAGCTAACCATGTGTGTTTCCTCTGCTGACTATTGAAATGTCACACTCAGCCCTAAGCCTGTCAAAAGAGAAGCTCTGGCAATCTGAATCCTAAAGTTTGGTCTTCTGGGGTGAAGGAAAGAAGTAGTTACTTTGTGCTGCCACAAAGCTTCCTCTGCTCTCAATAGTGGAATCCACCATTTGGAGCTCGAGGGAGTTTAGCCTTTAAAGTTGCAATCAGAAAAAAATTGCCAGGAATAAACTCAGCAAACTGATAACAGCTCGGTTAATTTACAGGTTATTTCTATTGGTACAGGAAGATGTTTATTTATAATGGACCTGCCTTCTCACTAAGACAGGAGACTGACAAAGTAACTTCTGAGTTATGGTTAATTACATCTCAGTGTGGCTATTTGAGAGTAAAGAACCTTATGGATCTTCCTAAACAGACGAGGCCATTCTTCATTTTAAAAAAGCCATTTCAATGTTATCAAATTAAAGCATACACACAAGCTCCTCAGTTCATAGGTGCAGTATCTGCAAGCATGTACATTGCTGTGTAAAAACTTGTGTTTACTTCAAGCTTTCTTTCTAGTGTGTATTTATCACAGGTTTATCACAGCTAGCATCCATGCTCATTTCTAATCTTACTGGGTGAACGCCTGTACCAACACACTCAGACAGGAAGAAATCTGTGTTTTTCCTACAGAGCTTGCAGGTTTCCTCACTAGTTAGACTGTGACAGGTAAAATTTTGCATCCTGTTTAAAAATCTTCACTACCAGTCTCATGACTTTAATTTAATATTTCAAAGTGAATTCTGCCAGTGTTCTGTTAACTTTCACAACTCAGCCACAAACCCGGCACTGACTATTCTGGCTTATGAAACCAACGGTGAAACTTAAATCTTTAAACAATTATTGAAGCATTGGGGTTATAGTGATTCCACATCAGTTAAACTTATTCTTATAAGACACATCACCAGACTTGGCTGCTAGTAAGAATTTCTGCAGTAATGCACAATTTTTCATATATAGAACAGAAGAGAATTATTCATCCTTTATCTCTGGCTGCATATTTGCTTGCAATCTTCTGCAAAGCTACACACCATTTATCTAACAACTAAGGGGCATTTGGCACTCTTGTAAACCCCAACATCTCCTTCCTGCCTCTGGTACACTGTTGCCTTGAAGTTAAATTCCCATTCCTTCAAGCACAATTCATATTTGAAAGCACTGACTCCCAAAAGAGGTTATATAAGTAGCTCAAAGATTAGGACTAATTTGTAAAATAAAGAGAATATAAATAGGTCATAAACAACATTCATACAGTGGGTTTGAGTGTTGCTTTTAGCTTAACAGCTCATCATGTGCTGATTATACAGGATAAAACAAGGCAAATAGTCCAAATATCACATTAGCAGTTGTTTACTAAGAATATTGACAGCAATGGCAACTGTACCCAAAATCAATGGGAAGTTAATGAAGTCGTTCTTGCTCTTAACGTTTAGAATTTAACCATGCAAGTATGAAAGCATTTGCCAAGTGTTCCAAAACATTAATGTGCCTAGCAGCGGGATATGATGGTAGACAGCACTTACCAAGAAATATAGCACAGTCCTTGACTAAGCTACAGTTTATTGATGTCTCCCTATCCTGCTGAGGTACATTCTTCAAAAAGTAGAAAATCCAGCAACCTTGAAATACTGCTTCTTCCTGAAATTCCTTAGAAATCAGAAATCTTTGAAAATATTCAGATTTTATGATATTGAGGCAATTGATGATTTTCTCAAAAATATTTTTGGAAACTTGACATTCTGGGTGCAAGCCCATTGACCTTTCATTCCTTTCCTGGACTGTAGAATCTACAACGTATGGTATATACAGTGTTAAACCCTATCATTTTCACTTGTGTGATATGTTGAGAATAATTTCCCTGCATTCTGTTTTTTTCTTTTTTTTTTAACTCTATCAGTCCTTACTCAGGATAATATCAACAAAAGCTTTCTTGAAGTGGTAGTGGTTAAAAATACAAGGATTTCAGGTTCTGGCAATCCAGAGATTAGCTCCTAAGTAAAACCTGAGTATGGAATTCAGAATTTGGTTTAAGATTGTTTAATACTGAGGCATTCTTTTAATTATCCACACATGTAGAATTTGGCAGGAAGTAGTGAACGTGCTTTGTTTGACATCTGTTGACCTCATTTAATAATTGTTATTAATTCTTTTATCGCAGCGTCATTAGGATCATATTCCTTCCCATGTGGATGCCCTCTGGTGGTGGATAAACACCTTACCCTGTGATGATCATATCTGATCACAAAAAAAGTCATTCTTTATTGCCTTATTCACACAAATAAGCTTTAATTTTATGTAAAGACTCCAATCAAAAATTAGATAATTTCTGAAACAAGGATGCTAAATTCAACCTGAGGGTGAAGAAAGAGTATTTGCTTAATCAAACTGAAAGTTAAATTTGAACCTTGTTAAGAACACGTAAAATGGAAAACTAGCTTGGTTTCTGTTGAGATTGGAAATCTTGAAGACAGCCCTGTCTCTTGCAATCTGCTATTTCTATTTTGAAGCCAGAACCAGGAAATTCAGGGGAGGCAAAACAGACAAACAAACAAAACAAACAACCAAAAACCAAAAAGACAACCAACCAACAAATAAATCAGAAAAACAAAAACAAACCCCAACCAATCAACCAAACAAAAACAAAACAAAAACCTCATAAAAATTGGTAAGTCAGAAACACAAGAAAGTTTGAAATTAAAAGTCAGTTCTCATTTTATTTAAAACAAGTTTGCTTCTAATCTTCAGTGTATTATTTCATCTATACAAGAATTATGTTCCTAAGATATATATTTTCCTCTTCACATGACAAGATTGCACACAGACTCATCAGACACCTATTTATATTCCCAAACGATATTTAAACTCAACAAAAACACAGTATGCATCCAAAGTGAAGGCTAAGTTAGGAAACTAAGTAGTCAGATATTTAGAACTGTGATTTGGTCAAAACAGTCTAAACCGTGGGTTTTTTTTTAAAAAGAAGACAAATGAGGATAAACACATTCGAGGAGAGGAGAGGAGAGGAGAGGAGAGGAGAGGAGAGGATAAACCTGTTGCAACACTAAGCAATGAATAGTGGGAATAGTGAAGTCTGAAGCACCTTCACAACATACCGCACTAAGACAACCAGTGTTCTTGGAACAAGGCAAAACTCTTCACCTGGGATAAAAGTATGCATAATCAAGGTGAATGAATGAATTCTATATAGAATTTTAGGGAAATTAAATGCAGAACACTCTTGGCATCTCACCTCTTTTGTTCTCATATGTTGTCTCATGGTAATGGGATATGCGAGCTTTGAAGAGTTGTCTCTGTCTCTGACAAAGAAATACACTTCTCATAACTGGAAAAAAGAGAGCCTCAGCTTACTTCTTAGCTTCAGTAGCTCATGGTTATTGGGCTGATGGTTCCTGTTCAAACCTTTATTTGTCAGCTGTCAGGAGAGCTGTCATGCTAATTTTTCTTTTTCAGGATAGACATTACAACATTTCCTTACTGATGTAATGGAAAATTTATCCTTTGATGGTATGAACACGTTGTATAGTTAAATATCTTCCAGTCAACTTTAGAAATTACTTTGTAATCCTATCTCAGTGTGACGCTTACTTGGACTTTCTGCATTAGATAATGGTGCTTTCCAATGCTTTCACTTTAAAAGTTTGCCTGTCTATTTATCTTACAGTTTTAATTTGTCATTCATTGTTGCAGCATTTACAAGTCACCTATACCAAACTGGAGTTCATGAAGGCTCTGATACTTCTCTTTTTGTAGCAATAAATCTCTGCTTGAGGTCAGAGATTGGAAAGTGGGGATGATGGGGGGTTTAGAAATAAAGAAGGATACTCTCATGTTTATAGCATTTTGGTGAGAAGACTATAAGAGGAAGACTTTGAGACTTGCTTTAAATCTCTTGTTCTAGTCTTTTCCCCAGACCTCTGATGTTAAACAGTGTATGTCCATAGACTGCAGTTTTTTTTGTGTAGATGAAAAGTGATTAAAAAATCAAAATCAAAGACTAATCCAGTTCTGGTTTTGACTGATTATCCTCAAAGATTTATAACGTTAATCTGTGTCTCTTGTGCTATCTCTGACCTCAGGAAGGTGGCAGGTCTGTGCTCTGCCAGTTGGAAATTTTACTGCACTCAGTTTCGGATAACACTTTTAATGAGGTTGCAAACATGCAGATCACTGGCACCTTTCTTCTTTATCCCTACAGAAGGAAAGAATGCCATTTCCTTAGAGACTGGAAGAGAAAGCTCCTTATTTTCCAATAAATCACTCTGACTACTCTGCCTTAGAAAGACATGAGACAGAAGCTCCAAGCAACAAGAATAATAACTACAATTAGTGTTGCTGAAGTTAATGCTATTACTATTTTCAGCTGGGCTCTTCATTTGAAGGCAATGTCTGTGGTGGAGGTAGCACCAGTGGAAATGATATTTAAGGTTGCATGTCATCATACTGCAACCCAACTAGTCAGCCCAACCAGTTTCAGTCATTCATTAAACCAGGAAGAATCAAAATGGATTCAATTTGTCTCCTGCCTCTGAGTTCTGAAAAAGATGAGGAGAACAATTCTGGGGAGTCAGTAAGAAGTGGTTGGAGCCATTTCTCCTTCTGGGTCATGCAGGAATCTCAAGACTCACTGTGGCAGAGCAGGAGAGGTCCAGCTCACCAATTACGGAGAGATTTCTGTGGTCACAGCTATGAGGAGGAACCTTTTAGAGGCTCTAAAGCCACCTCCATATTCTGGTTTGAATAAACTGTGGCAATGTAGAAGGCCACATTTTGGAGTTGGGTAGTTAGCACTTTCTCAGTTACTTTTGCTACTCTGAGTTAATATTCACCTTCAGGTTTTTAAGACTTTTCTTCCTTTTTTTTCTGCATTCTCGCACTTTTTCTTCATATGCTTCTTTTCACAGCCAAAGTCTTGACAGTAAAAAAATAAATCTGTAAATGAGAGAAAGTTATTTTTCTTGAGTGAAGAGGGAAAAAAAGCAGCTGGAAACATTTCATCAAAAGACAAAAACCATGTAAAGAATTTAGAAGGAAATACATTTTGTTTCCTGCAAATTTGCCCAATATATTTTACCAAATCTACCTAAGGTCTATTTTAATGGTTTATATATGAAATGCATAAATATATATTCAAAACATAATTCATAAAATAAATCTCATAATTATGAGTCTTAGAAAAATAAAATGCAGTGTAATTTGCATTTCTTTCCCTTGGAAAGTCCTGGTGTTCTGGTGCACTGAAGGAATGAGATCTCTCTGGGACTTATATGTTCTAACATACAAGTGATTCTCCTGAAGCTCCAAACACAAGAAACAATCTGGAAGTATCTATACATATGTTCTTTACAGTTGTTTAGCCCAGACTTATAGATATTTCAAAACAACAACAAAAAAATTCTTGCAACAATTTCTAGAAGCAAGAGTAAAAAAAACAATTCCAGTATCAAGATGAAAGTCTGGAATTATGGACTTTGTTCAGTGTCTTTATTCTTTTGGAGGTCCTGTTTCTTGAGCTGTACCAATCACTGGCTTATCTTACATTTTCATTGCACTAATAGTAGGTAGGCACTAATTTAGAAAATGGTAAACTCATGTATCTAGTGTTCCAGGTGAGAAAGGGACAGGTGAGCAAATTTTCCTGCACAAATTAATGTGGTTGAACTCCATGTAGCCGTGCCCACCTCTGACTTTTCCATCATTTCACCTCTAGCTAGAACATGTCATTGTTATAGTTCTTGGTGCTTCAAATTCCAAATTAAAGAGCTATTTCTGACAGAATCAATTGTTCCACATGGATTCTCAGAAAAAAAAATACACTTTGAAAGATTTTGCAGTGTATTTTGTAACAATACTGTTTAAACAAATCATTTTTGTGTTTATAAGAAGGTGGAAATTGAGAACAAAAAAACTAAATTATCCATCTCGGTCTCCTAGAAAAATGTCAAGTTTTGAGTCTCACACATCATCAAATCAATAGCACTTGCTGTCTCAAGTTCTAGGAGTTTTACAAGCCCAGAGATATGTTATGACTTTCTTTGCAGAAGGGATGGGAAAGGTAAACAGAAGAAAACTTTTTAGAATAACCATAGGATCAGTATCATCAATATTCTTCATTGTCATGTCACTTGCTTTTCAGAGCCCTTTATTATGACTGAACAATAGCAGAAGCCAAACGATATTTTATTCCATATATTTAGATCAGAACTCCTTGTAGCCTAGGAATACGGAGTGACTTTAAAATACACATAAACTGGTACTAAATTATTTAATGCAGCTTTTACAAGGGCCATGGTAGTATCTTGATTCCAACCAAAAAAGACAGAGGAGAAGCTAAATGAAGTGGCTTAAAAGAAACAAGCAAACAAGAAGCCTTAGTTCCCTTAAAACTTCCTAGAAATAAAAATTTGCCCATATTAACAGTGGCTTTCCAAAATGAGACATTTATATGAATCCATGCCTATTTAAAGTGCGTAGTCTCTCTGTTTAAGTTCTTACATAAAACTTAACAATAGTACCTGACTATGTGATGGACTGTTACATGTATAACATCAGAGCAAGCATTTGATGTGGAAGACTGTTTTCCCCACCGAAAGAAAGAGAACAAAAAGTACAGGAAAATAAGGAACACTTTGATAGTTTGAGATAAATAGATGCCCTCTTAATTGCAGTGAGCCTGGCCCTGTAATTTACAATGGAGGGTAGTTCATTCTGCTCCTTGGGAAGACAGGTAATGGAAAAATAAGCAAACTCCTTTTCTTCCAGATCTCCAAAACACTGTGCTCTGAATTCATACAGATGCTTTTGGAGATATAGGGTTGCAGTCTTAATTGCCAGTCCTTATTAACTCCAAATATACTGACCTTATTTATAATAGGAAGTTGAACTATCCCCAGGAACATTGCTAAGACCTGGAAGTCGACCGTCAAGACTGTGAAACATGTTGGACTGGTTGCTGGTGGCCTTTTCACTTGGTTCAACCAATACTCCCTCTGTCATACAACTCTCAGCATGGTGCAGCAGGGCCATAGAGGATGGATAGTTTGGATAGAGCTGATGTGTTTTGGAGAGTAAAGGAGTCTAATGTTGTGCACATTGTCAGACCACGCCAGTTGACTTTAAGCTGTAGAATAGACTTTGGAACAATGGTTTACAAGCAAAGGAAAGTGTGTTACCAATTCTAGTTCAGTAGCAGGTCTTTTACTGCCCAGTTACACAAGCATTATGACTGCACACAGGAAGTGGAGTACAGAGGTGGAAGCAAATATTAGTGTACTCTCTAATGGGTTTTCCCAGCATTTCCCTTATGCTTCTGTCCTCACTTGTAGTACCTCCTTCATTTACCAGATATTCATTCCCTTTAATTTTATCATATGCACATTTGGTCAAAGGGTTCCCTGAAGAAATCATTGGTTCCTCCCCAGATTTCCATCTTCATTCTTTCTTGAAATCAGGGAGATGACAGCCCCTTCTTGATGTTCCTCCCATCCTGAGATGAGGTTTCCCAAAGCAGATATGGAACCACAAGTCATGTGAGGCTCCCATGGTAGCCTGTGTAAGGTACCTTTGACAACACACTAACAGGGATATTTGTCATGTCTGTGTGATGTTGTGAGTATTCCCCTCCCTGTCTTGGTATCTACAAACTTCAGAGCATTTGAAGCAGTCTCTATGAGAGATGTTAGAAAATGCATTGAAGCAGAACCAGATCATTCCAAGACCCCATGGAGGAATCACTTTAAGTGTATGTTGCTGTCCATTATAGGGTGTAGAATTCAGCAGTTGACTAAACCTCTTAAGTTAATAGCTAATTGTTCATAATCAGTGGAGAGAGATCAGGCTGAGACAGTTGGGGTTGTTTAGCCTGGAGAAGAGAAGGTTCTTCTTGTGGTTTTTCAATATATAAAGAGGGCTTGTAAGAAAGACAGACCTTTTAACAAGGGGTGTTGTGACAGGACAATGGGCAATTGTGTTTAATTTACTAGGATATTTACTAGAAATAGGAAAACATTTAGATAAATTGATCAGATATGTATTCCACACACAGTTACTCCATATTTCAAAGATATTATGATCTATGCCAAGAACAGATATGTCACTCTGATGTGTAGAGAATCATCACTTCCACCAGATTAATTTCTGTGTGGTTTCACTTTGCTGCAAGACTCTTCCTGCATCAAGCAGGACACTGCACTTATAGATGGGATTATTTGCTGCTTCACTCAAATGCAGATACATCAAAGACATAATAAATCAACTTTTTTACAGCTTGAAACATCACACAACTGGAGTTAGCCTTTTAGAAGAACAGGATATCTTAGGAAGGAATTTTGGTTTAAAATATTTCAAAATTCATTTGATCACAAATTTTTCAGAACTGATTAGAAAAACCATAAGCAAAAAACACCATAAGAATTTCTCAAATATCTCATATCCATTTTTTTTTTACACTAAAACCATGGCAAAATTACAAAGATCAGTCATTCATCATATAACAGTTTTGGAAAGAAGTAAATATGGACTTAGTTTTTGATTGGTTTTGCAAGAGACATTTAGGTAAAAAAGAAAAAAAATAATTACACTCACAATTAAATTATGATGGGGTTATTCAGTCTGTCTTCTGTAACCCTTCCTGGGTGAGTCCTGGTAGTTGCTTTGTGGGTTAATGCATTGACTTTACATATGTAACACTTCACATTAAATTCTGGACATTGTATGAATCCACTATCCTCACTTGTGCAGCACAAATACAGAAGAACAAGGGTTTTCTTCACTGCTCTCCATTTTCCCTCCAGCAGAATGCATCCATACCACATCTTTACCAACAATGGAGTTCGTGCCAGCTACAGGTGCCACTTGCACACTCTGCATGCAAGCAGAGCTATGTACTGAAGGACCAGGCATCTGCAGCACAAGTGGATACTCTCAATAGTGTATCTGGGAATGTCTTGAAGCTTAAGTTCCTGCACCAAGAAAGAAACTACTTCAAGTGTTTTGAGTGTGTGCCATAAACCAGTAACTGGCATGACAAATTTGCACCTAAGAAGGACTCATTCAGTTCACTAAGGCATTATTATAAATCCACCCATTTTATACTAGATTTAGAGAACTGTGTATTCTAGGGCAAGGTAATGGCACAGTTTTTACCCCTAGTCAAATTCCAAATTAGAATTCATATCTATAGCACATGGCACCAATTTTCAAAGAGAAAAATTTGGAGAACATTGAAACTTATGGCTGGAATGGAGCCATGAATTATGCCAGCCTTATCCCATGCAATGGTTATTACAAGTTTTCTGGACTTTAAACAATTTTATTAGTTAAACATTCACTAGCATTTAACTTTTAGTTTTAAAGTGTTTCTCTTATTAAATTATAATTTCCTTTTTTTCCAAATTGTCAATTTTTTCTTATTCTGCTTATGAAAGACGTGTAAAAAAACCTCTTAATCTTTCTCTTTCAAAGTCTTTTACATATTTTGTCATGTCAACCATTCATATTCCACTACATTCAACTGCAATATTCCCTTTAAATAAAGCAGTTCGTTTTGAATTTTCACGGAGGTCATGTTTTCTTAATCCCTGGGTTTTTGCTCATCTTGGACTCTTTCCAATATGTCTTTATATTTCTTTAAATGTGATGTTGAAACTGGGCATAGTACTCCATCTGAGGGCTCCCTGGTACTGAGTAGACTGGAATAATAACCTCCTTTCTCTCAGAGGCATCACTCCTGTTATTGCACTTCTAAATGAGAGTTGTTTATTTTGCAGCAGAATCAAAGAGCGATAGGTAAGTTTTGTGCTCCCCTATAACTCGACCCTGGTGCTTTCTAGCTAGCTTGTGCAGTTGATTTTTCTTTTTTATGTGATCCAGTGTTTGCGGAGTGAGAGAATGCATTTCCTGCACCTTGATGATAAGAGGAGAGGCTGGTCGATACAGAGAAATCTTTCACACTGATGTTTGTTCAAACCAATTATATACTGGAATTCATAGAGAAAAATGTTTGATGAACTTATTTGAATTTTGTAGTTACCTTTCAAAATGGGTCACCTTCACTGTTGAATAACTCAGTGATCACAAAGCTAACACAGTCATATAGGCCTGTGCTACAAAAAATATGGATTCATTGCATGTGATTTGCACTGTCCCAGTCCATTTATGCATGCATCATCTAATGTTTGAGTGTTATGGTATTTTGTGGTGAGTGAACTTTGGCTAACAGCCCAACACCCATGCAGATGCTCCCTTCACTTGTCACTCTCACCACCACCTCTCACTGGGACAGAGTGGGGAGAAAATTGAGCAGGAAAGCTCATGGATCAAGAAAAAGACGAAGATTTCTTCCTTACTACCATCACAAGCAATACAGACCAAACATTGCAGGGATGGGGACAAGAAGAATAATTTATTGTCAATTGAAATAGATCTTGGTAGTGAGGGTCAAAAAGACAAACACTAAATACAACACCTTTCCTCCTCGTCTACCGGGGTCAACTTCACTCCATCAATTCAACCTCCTTTGCACCCTCCCCATCTGGGCAGGATGGGGGATGGAGGAAGGGAGTTGTCAATGATAACAGTTTCTCTCTCCCACTCCTATCTCCCCCCACTTTTTTTCTTGCTCCAGTATGGATCCCTCTCAATGGTTGCAGATCTTCAGGACAGATCTGTTCTGACAAATATCCTCTTTGGGCTGCAGTCTTTCAGGATAAACCTGCTCTAAAGAGCATGAGTTCTATATGGGCTGCAGAGAATGGCTGTTCTGGAGCTTGGAGCCTCTTTCTTGGACCCTAATACCCCTCTCTTGTTTTGCTCTTTCCTCCTATCTCTCTCTTGTGCTATTTACCTTTTCTTAAATGTGTTGCCTCAGCAGCACCACTGATTCCCCAGAAGCACCACCAGGTCCCCAGGTGGGCTGAGTTTGTGCCCATTGAGCCGGCTGTAGGCGTGCCTGGAATTGGCTGTGACAGGCACAGGGCAGCCCATGACCTCTCCCTGCAGAGGTATCTGCTGCAGTCCCACCACCACCAACATAAACCCAACACGTCTCTGAGTGTCCATTCCTTAACTGCATGCTGACCCTATCCACCCTACCCTATTTGACATTATCGTACACTTTCTGCAGCAGCATCACAGCAGTCGTGCAAAGACCCCAACATTTCTCACAAACCTCTGCCAAAATCACAGGAAAAATCACTAAGGAAAACTTGAGAAAAGCTAAAAGAAAATAAAGTCTTTGCTTTCAGAAAAGGTAATGAACTTCTGTAGGTACATGCCCAATTCAGCTTAGAGTATGTATTAAATCAGCTAACAAGCATAAGAATGCTATAAGAGCCATTTAAAACCAGGACAGAAGAGGGCTAGATTTACTGCAATAGCAGCTTTATGGCCAGAATGTCACCCACGTTATCAGTTTGAGCAACATGTTACATAAATAATTTGTGTTGAAATCGTGAGAGTATCACTTGCAATAAAGTGCTCTAATCCACATACATTTTACTAGTAGGCATTTTTCTGCGCTTTTTATTTATATCTGTTATAAAAACAAAGCATGTTTACAGATGTTATTGTCCTGATTTATTGTATCTTTAGAGAAAGAACCTTTTCAGGTTACAAAAAATTACGTTGCTTTAATTTATATTAAAATATAACTTTTCTGTGGTCATTAAGAGAATTATATTACTTGAGGTAAAGCATAGTAAAGGATCTACACATAAATAAAACCTGGTACATTACAAGCACTATTGTGATATTTATCACTGATGGAGCTTATGATTGCAGAACTATATAAAAATCTTTAGGGGTTACCTTAGCTTAATGGTGTTCTTCCCTTTCACTCACCATCCATTTCTTATTGCAAACATCTGCTTGGAAATAAAAAGGGTTTTATATTTCCCTGGGACATACTTGGCTCTACAAGAACATTGCTCATTTTATTTAAGAAATACTTAAGTTTAATCAAGTTTTTAATTCCAGAAATATTACAGCCACTCATCTTGAATGACTTGCAACTCTAATCTATATTTTTTTAAAATGTCATTAATGAAAAAGAATAACGTAATAGCTATTGTTGGATTACGTAGCAGAAAACTAACTTCTTTGCTTTCTCTCTTGATTAGTGCTCTGGCATTTATTCAGTGGCTTGGCCTTGCTCATTTTAGCCTTGGTGCAATAATAATAACAAATGAACCCTATTACTCTTACTGTTTGCTTACTTCTGTTCTGATGTTAGGTACTCTCCAGTTCATCTTGTAAATTGCAGCTAATATAAAGGAGAAATACCTCTATATGAATAAAAGAAAACAAACTCCTTATAAACTTTACAAGAAACATTCTTTGTGAAATAAATCTATGGGTTTTGGGAAGAAGAAAACTATGTGTTTTGCACTCACACTGATGAATGCAAAATCATATACCGTATTTTACTTACTAATATGAACTAGTAAAATTCATGGCATGCTGTTTTACAGGCAGTAAAATACTTTTTCCAGATGTGGCTTCATAATTCTCCAAAGACTATCATAGTTATCATAAGATTTATGGGGGATAATTTATTAATCACATTTTTTTAACTTTGGAAATCTGTTTAGTAAGATGAAAGGGAGCTTTAAAATTAGTCATTTTAACCAAATGTGGATGGCATTACAATATCAAGTTACTCCTTTTGTTCAAATTATTTTTAATGACTTTATTTGTTTTATAGCCTCCACAAGTCAGTACCAACTTGGTGGTAGTGATATATCCGGCAAGACTCTAAGATTTTGAAAACCAGAAAGAAAACTTTTTCTAAGATACCAAATTAAATTAACTGTGCCATACTACTGTTATAGCTTATTTAGGGGTATGTAAGCTACTTAAATTTATTTTTATAAGATTTGAAGGAGACAAAGCTTATAAAAGCTATGCCTCACAACTTTAACCCAACTTCCTTAATGAAAGTTTGTAAGTGGATCATATGTATAAAACACTGCAAGGGCTGAATGCTAATGTAAATTCTATATTTTACAACCAAGTGTATATTGCTGAAGCAGTTTTTTTTTTTAAATCTGCAGTGAATATTCAAGTCATGTTAGTTTTGATCTTGGAAGCTATTTCATGCACAGTTGGCTTCATCCATAGTGTAGCATGGCTAGGGTAAATCATTTTCTTAAACCTTGTACCTTTGAGCCATACCCAGAGCTCCTGGTTAATTGATTTCAGCACCAGTTCCATGCCAGATTAATTCCTTTATCAATCCCTCCAGATGAGCCATGTGAATGTCAGCAAATGCAGATATGCTCTATGTGTATGCGAGATTTGCGAATGACATCCCAGACCACAAGGGCTCAAGTTCAGTTGCCTATAAATAGACATCTAGTGCCCATGGATTTGCTTTAGTGTTCTGCCGAGTGTCCGGTGGTGGAATCGAGTTCCATTTCCCCAAAGGGGTTGTGTCACAACTTCCAGCCCTGTGCAGCCATCTGAAGATGTTTTAGGGCATTTTAAATTCCACTATAGGCCTATGTTTAGGGAAATGAATTGAGCTTTAGATCTCCATTGGCTCTAACAGACCTCAGATACTTGCAGGTTTGTATCTGAGACTCCTGGTCCTGAGATCTATACTTCCTGATATCTAATTGCACCTTAAATTGAATTCTGCCCTGTGGGTCGTCAAGCCATGAAGGAGACATGAAGGCAATTAGATGCCTAATTGACATTTGTCTTATTAAGTGCAACAAAAGAAAAAAATAATTCAGAAAGGTTAGGGTTACTGGCTGAAGTTCAAGGGAA
The DNA here is from genome assembly GCA_013396655.1 of Campylorhamphus procurvoides. Lineage (NCBI taxonomy): Eukaryota > Metazoa > Chordata > Aves > Passeriformes > Dendrocolaptidae > Campylorhamphus > Campylorhamphus procurvoides. Next base: position 2,634,298 of record WBMV01016876.1, on the reverse strand, counting down.
TAGTGTCACAAAAGTTTGGCGTGTTGGGAGAAGCAATGGGAGGAGATCATGAGGATCACGTTAGGTCCTGTTATGGGAAATTATTTAACATCTGATATACAGAATTGCAAATTCATGTTATTAGGTAGAAATTACTGTTGGAACTGTTTTCTATGTACACCATATGACACAATCCAAGCTTTATATTTGTGATGTGACCATTACAACACCTATCAATGCCTTCACCACGTCACAACATACTTCATGCCTTCATGCAAACAAAGTGGAAATTAAGCATTTACCTGCTTGATAGAGATTTTCACATGGGTTTTAGGACTGCAAGTACTTCACCTTTTGTTAAGCACTGCCTAAAAGGTAAGCCACTCCTTTGCTCTCCATTTGTCATAGAATGGTTCTTGTGATTTTAGGATCTGAGGATTAAATTGGTTCAATGATTCTATACTTTTTGTATTATGTATTGTAAGATGATGCCTGTAGTAAAGTCACTCTTAATAACCTTCTGGTGCAGAACTCCTTGCTTTTTAATTTCCAAACACATGTATGACTTAAGAGAGAAGATGTGGTGTTCATTTGGAGCTGAGGCTTACAAAATGAGTGAAGGAACTTTCTACCCCGGTGCTGTTGATGTTCTTTGCTCTACTCCATAGCATTAATTTGAAAATCTTATCTGAGTATGTGAGTCGTTTTTGTATGTGACATTGTTGAGGCAAGTTATCAAGGTGAGTATTTCTGATATGTCATGATAGAGACTATAAATCCTGCATATGAACACAAGCAGATACATGCAAGTGTGCATATACATGCACAGATTTTGAGGTAATCAAAATAAACCTAAGAAAATTCAACCATGTAGCTGGTTTCTGTACCCAAATTTGGAGTAGACTGTCTACATGTTATTATAGTTCTAAAAATAATGAAGGTGTCTTGCCTAACTGTAGACTATATTACAGATGTTGACATCCAAGGTAGTCAATCATGTCTGTCTTTGTGTTCAACGGAGAAAAATAAACATTTTCTGGGAGTAATTCATCTGGACCATTTCCTACGTGTTTTAGAATGCAGATGAATTGTTCTCTGCAAGAGCCTGTTTCTCTTTACTGATTACCTAGGGCCTGGAAAACTAGTTCGGACTTAGATGTCTACTTTGTAGATGTCTAAATTTAGGCAAATGAATCCCATACTCTGTGTTAAAATAATTTCCTACTGATTTTGAGTATTCCACATGTTCACAATTTCACCATATCAAGGTTTTATTCAGGCTTACAAAAGTAAATAATCTGCATTAGGGGAATCCACCTTTTTAAATTAAGTGTTTTGTGTTTGTGCTGGTATTTTTTTTCTCTTTTTCCCCTTATACTTGCCAAAGTAATTTTCTTTAAGGGACTGAATAATTATAAATAACTTTTACAATTTGAAAAATTTATTTATAGTATTTGAAAACATTTTTTATGATTTTGTGAAATTCTGTCACTTTCTTTCTCTCCCACCACTAGAAAGCCTGGTGTGATAGCTAAAAAAATTAAGACATCAACATGCTTTTTTAATCTTTCATATGGTTTTATTTTTTCATTTCCAACTGATATAGAAAGAGCTGGAAGGGTTGTTCACAGTCTCTAACAGCAAGTTCACACAAAGCTTTATATACTCAGTAAAACCCTCCTCACTGTTGGTACAAAGAATATTAGAAAGATAATTTCTTGGATTCCTCTACAAATATAAGGTGTTTTTTTCCTGACTTAACTAAACATTTTCTGGAAAAATAATTTAGTAATTAAAATTTACTGGTAGAAGAGAGATTTCATTATGAAAATATCTTTTTTTCTTAATAGTGGGAGTATTTTTCAGGTGATTCAACCTGTGATTGGGTTCTAGTAATTCCAGCCCCACAAGTCTTTAGAAACATTAAATATCACAACTTTACTACTTATATATGGCTTCTGTTTTATGGCTTCTGTTTTATACCTTCTTTTGTGCTGCCCTGAGGGCTAGAAAAATCTTTTCAAGTGAATTCTGGCATATTCACATATTATATAACTCAGTGAAAGAAGAGAGAAACTACCAAAGATCACCATATAACCATAAAAAAAAATAAATTGTGGAAGCTAGCAATCCTGTGCCATTCTCTAAGAAACTATAAAAGCCTTCCAGACCACTGCATCTTATCAAGGAAAGATGGTAAATAAAACACTGACTCTGACACTGCTGTTCAACAGTTTGGCCTTCAGTTTGGCCCCAAGTTACTTCACTTAGAACTCATTTCCATAAAGGTCTTCAGACTAATCTCACTGCACTTTAACACCTAAAAGCAAAAGTCTACTCTCCATTGGGGAACTCTGTCCCTTCATGAAACAACAATAAAAACGGACATTTCCAGAGAATGACTCATCTACTAGTGAATAACTCCCTGAAAAGTGCCATTTTCTCTCTATGCACCTAGAAAAATGTTCCTAGGAAAACCTAGGAAATGTTTGGGAATCTGTGTCATTGATATTTATGAAAAATGGATTAGGCTTATTAGATATTTCAGTGGTTTGTGTTGTAAAGTTTCATTTTTATTTATTTATTTGCAGTCAGCCATGTTGATAATTTATTGGAATTTTATTGCTGTGACTTTACTTTGCATTCAGAATTACTACTAACCTTCCCTTAAGAAGACACTACTGTTATCTTGTTTTATATAGAAGGGCAAGCATAGTGATAGCTATTACAAAAGGTTTGTGCATAACACTAATCAGTTATTTGTCAAATTGCTGCCAAAAAAAATAAGTTGCCAAGAAGAACAGATCTTGATGCAAAAAATTACGCTATTAACAACCAAGGGACAATCATAAAGTGTAGTTCTGCCAGATGTGTACTATAACATATATAATAAAATCTGCACTGAACTTTAAACTACTTTCCTTGTTAACCGGAATGTGTAAATTATGAACTGGTTGGCTATTAAACAAAACATCCATGGATAAGACATCTTCTCTAACAAAAGAATGATTGTAACCCCATTCAAATTATTTTGGAACCATCCCAGACTGAAGACAGCAATTCACAGCTCTCAGGATAGCATGACCAAGAAAAGGCAGACATTCTTTTAACAACCATGTTGGAACATGATCAAGTAAATTCTGCATTATCTGAAAAATGCCTGACAAAGATACCTGAGAAAATGCTTCTAGAGTATCCAATTATGAAAAACCAAAAGATTCATTCTCTTAACTGATCAACTGTTATGTTTTCCACATTTCAGCTGTATCCAAAAAGCATACAGAAATACTACAATGTGCTGTTGAACAGAATAAAAATGTCCTTGACCAGTGTCTCACTTAAGAAGCTTGTCAGCAGAACAGGAGAGGACATCATGATAATTCCTTGCCTGCAAGATAATCTTCTTCTTTTGCTGTAGAACCCTGCAAGCGTCTTATAACATTTTAGCATTCTTAATCTCTGTTCCAGGCAAGATCTGTACTGCAGTTATTATCCTTTCATTCAAGGGCATAACATGAATTGTCAGTAAAAAAAACATCATACCGAACAGAATAAAAACCAGGCATAGTCTGATGTGCCTTGTTCCATCAATTCCAGGACATCCTTTAAAAGAATATGAAACATATGAACTCCAAGATGGATATAGCAGGTTTATTGCAAAAAGGTTTTGAAGAGCAGAGTTCCTCTGGTTTTCACCCTTGTTTATTATTGCAGCACACAATAAATGGACGTTGCTCTCTTACTGTCAACAGTTTGCTCTTCTCAGTTTGAATATGCTTATCCTTCAGCACTTACAAAAAAAGATGACCAGTCCAAACTAGATACATACTCTGTAGATGGTTAACTTCAGATGCAGTAAATCACTTCTATTTATTTCAGAAAACAAATTGATCAGGAGCCACAGAGTTTCAGTGGGACCTATGAGACTTCCCTCCTACTCCCATCTGGCAGCCCTCACTACTGTTTTCTGCATGTTGGGGAATACTGTTCACATTCTCCTCCTGGGTCTTTTCCCCATGCCAGGATCTGCTCCTATTAGGGAAAAGGAAGGTGCAAGATGCAGGGCTTTCAGCACACTGTCATCTGCCTTACACAAAATCAGCTGCTAGTGAACCCCAAAGCTCAAGGTTATGATTCTACCACTCTCCCAGTGCTTTCAGGTCATCACTGTGCCATTCCAGATGACTCATTAGAAAGTTTGAAGGAGATGGGCCCATCCCATGGCACAGCAAGAAGCAGACACGGTGCCCACAGGGCCATTTATCTCCTCTTCCTTCATAGTTCAAGCAGGAGACCAGCACTGAAGCCTCTTTTCTATTCCATAGCGTATACCAAACCCCATCAGCTCTCTTGCACTTGTTGCCTGCAAGGATCTTCACCACTCCCAGCTCAGAAATACTCTGGTATGCAGGGAACCTCCAGGAAGGTGGGCAGTACATCTGCAGATTTATAGTTCAACTCTTCTTAACTCACAGTAAACCTTTTTAGATTTTCTTGTCCTATGACATGAACATTCAGATTTTTGCATTTTTCTTCAGTTTCACAGTTAATTAATTCAGATAGTATTTTTTTTCTTAACCCTGAATGGCAAAAAACACCATGAAAATTCTGCCTCCATTGTTTTTTCTATATGCCCTCAGGAGGGGGAAGAATTGCCAATTTTTTTTAGATAGAAAGAGCAGTTCTAAACAAACCCTTTGTTACTATAAATGCCTGCCTTATGGCTTCAGACAGTCAAATCAAGCTATACACTAGAAATTGTTTACAGTCTGAAAAGTCACAGACAGGTACATGAAGTGATACCACATTTCTTTTTTAATGTTCAGATGGGAATTCAAAGGATTACCCAACAAATTATATACTCTGATTTCTTGAAACTGACAGATGAATACAAGTAATGTTGTACTTACCGCTGAAGTCTTCTGATTTTACTGCTTGTAAACTGATATGAAAGACTCAAACAGTAGGAAAGGACCATCTTTACTTAATTTATACATTTTATTCAACCAAAGGGAACATTTTTTCCCTTTTCTGGGAGCAGAATGCACAGTGTCTTTTGCAATAACTTTGCACACATGTTCATCATGGCTCATAATGGCGGGTGGTTTCTCATCTTTATACCATCTTTTAATCATAAATTTTCTATGAATCACGAAATGTTTTCACTTGAAAGATTCATGGGATCAACATCTGTTATATAGAGTGATACAGCTGAAGAAGACCTAATGCAGGCAATTTAATGTTATTTAAAGATCAGAGGTTTCAGAGAAAGTCTTTATGTACCTTCTGAAACCATTTATGTGTCTCCCATAGCTTCTTACCAATCTTTCTGTTCTGTCTATCCCATCTCACACCACTCATGCAACCTTTCCTTTTGCTTCTCTGTACTTTTTAAATGGGGACAAGAAAAGATGTTTGCTACATGAAAGGAATGAGTTGTTGTTTCATATAACCAACAACGAAACCACTTTGTAGAAAAATGTTTCTTTGCTGCTTAGGTACTCTCTAAATGCATTAACCTTGTATTAGTTACGAGCCAATAGACACCTGTTAGGTGTAAGGTCCATTCCGTTAATTTGCAGAGTTATTTGCAAACATTGTATTGTATTATAAACAGTGAAGCCAGATAAAATGTGGAGGAAAAAAACGAACAAAAAATAGGGTGGTAGGTTTTCTTTATTTTTGAGAGTGGAGAAACAAAGGAGCAGAAATCATAAATTAATTATTTTAGGTAACATAGGAAACCTATTCCAGAAGCAGGAATTGCATTTTTTATCTAAGAACCCTACCAGAAGTACATGTCTGGTGTCTTGTCTCTAAAATCAGCCCATCATCACATTGTAGTTTTTCTGTTGAATCTTATCTGATAGTTTTGCCAATTGTCAGAATATGGCTTGGAAGTTTTCCAGGTTCTGATGTACACTGTACATGTTTGTTTCTTAGTGTGTGGTGCTGGATTTTTTTTAATAAGAGATTCAAGAACAAATAAAGGCTTAGAGTGACAGTGAAAGAAGTAATTTTCCACTTCACATCTTCCAATTATATATAATCCCTTTAGCATGTCATCTTGTTTACATCTGCAGATAGTCAGAATAAGTCTCAGCAATAGCATGTGTGTATGCAGAAATTCTAAGTGTTTGGACCACTATAGAACCTGTATTTTTTGTAGTCTGTCATTTAAAAATGGCAGAAGGTTTTGGAAAATCAACAAATGTTGACTATGTCAAGCTGGCATTTTATGGTACACATGCACACAAGTATTACCTGCAAATATATGATAGAAAGGAAAGATTTAATGATTGATATCATTATATAAACTTTTCAGCTGGACTCTTTTAAAAACTTTTCTTATTCCATAGCATGATTCAATACCCTGCTAATTTTTCAGGATAGGTATGAATTTGGTAGAAAGCCATATTCACATTAGACTCACTATGTAATACTGAGATCAGATGTTGCAAAACTTGCAGGATAAGAGGGCAGCTTTTCCCTGGATCAGGCTGCTTCTTATATTACCTGTAACCCAGGAATTTAACTCGGATGGTGTCCAGCCTGCCTCCACAGGCTAGTGGTCTTTGGAAAGGGCAAGTCCCACTAGGACTTGAGGAAATCTGCAGCCATGGGAAGAAAGCCTAGTGCATCTGGAAGTTAATAACAGGCAACAAAGAAAATGCTGGGGAAAAAAAAAAGATATGATTGTAAAAGTATGACTGAAAGGTGGGATGTGGATGAAGGAGACTGGGAAAGCAGGGAATAAAAGGAGAAGTTGTGCACAGACTAGTACAGAAAAGAAAAGGGAACTTTTTCATTATATTGAAGATTTCGACCTCAGCAGATAAAAAGGAAAAGCATCTCTTCTTTCAGTACAGTCGGTATAAGGCCTGTGTGAGTCAAAAGGACTGAAATCAGCTGGATGAAAATATTGCTGAATTAATCCTAATGGCTTTTTGTTGTCAAACAATCTTCCACCACCATGTCTCTGTTTGCCAGGCTGTCTGGGCCCATCTGAAGCAGCCCAGAGACACTCACAGTGAATCCATTCACCCTTGGATCTGGTCCCACAGGGGAGCCATTTCACCAGCCTCGGAAATCCAACCCTTCTTACATGAAACACAACTATTGTTTAACAATTCAGAGCAACAAGCTGAGGGCAGGAAATGAAGAATAATGTCTCCACTTGAAACAGCTAATTATACTTGTGTTGATCTAGTGTTAAACTTTCCTGTTATCATTGGCTATACAGTCTTGTGTACCTTGCTTGAGCTGAGGTTTTCTAGTGGCTTCATCTTGGGCTGCAGCTGGTGTTATGCAGAAATGTGGGAGAGACTTTTTCAACACGAGCTGTGCCCTGCACTTCTTTAAACCCTGCTTGCCAGTATAGCTGTACTTTTCACGTCTGATTGCCTTTGGTAAGAATAAAACACCACACATCTAAGAATGTAAGGATGTTTAAATGTCACCTTGGATAAGTATTATCAGCTACCAGTAAGATCTCTCCAAGAAGGGAAGAACTGGATACCATAAATTCAGCAGCAATATTTTCTATTTTACTAAAAAAACTTCATAAGAACAGCACCTTTTGTTTTGTTTTCTTTTCTTTTATCCTTCAAAGGTCTGGCAACCCAATGTTTTTTTCATCTCGAAGTCAAGAATTGTTTTCTGAGATGGAATCTGAAGAGGATGTCTTTGCTGTAAAATTGATTCATGTATCTCTGTGGCTAGGTGAGCTTAGCAAGCAATATTAAAAATTAAAAAAAAAAATGCAGCCAAATTATTGGGTCATTCTTAGGGCTGCACTCATTCACAGACAAAATCTGGAGTCACGTGGTCCTGAAGGCAGCTAAGGCACTCATGATTACACAACAAACTGAGGCACTAGAGTCTCCTCTGGAATCTTCTCACAATTATCTTATTGTCTCCAGAAAAGCTTTATCCAGTTGAGGGATCTGCCCTCACTGTACAATGAAGATGGGATCCAGAGGTTGCCCAGTCAGGTGAAATACAAACCTGACCTTTAGTTCCTTCACCAGCTGGCCCACACTGAACATGCCAAATGCACTCTATAATGAAGTCATATGAAATGCATAGACATAGCTTCATGGTTCCAGCCATGAATAGCCATGTACTTCAGTGTACCCTCAGGTGCAGGCTGGTACAGAAACTCAGAAGAGCTGCCATAAAGAGCAGTGTTCAGGCATCAGGTTTCCAGGAGTTGTCCAAGAAATATGTTTGGGTGGAAAACAGGACTATTCATTCAGGCACTGATATTTAAAACCCTCATAATTTGGGATGAAGAGAATACTTCATATTGTTTTGGATTTGTGAAGCTGGATTTTCATGACAAATTTTTATTATATTGTTCACATGCTGCCTTCCTTTGATACAAGGAGCGTTTTTAAGTGACAGTAAGTGCATACCCCCTTACAGACCTGTAAGAGTAGCAGCAAGAGCATACAACTGTTCCCAAATTTTAGAAGAAACTTGTTTTGTTTTTATTCCATTCTGCAATGAATAAGGAAAATTATGTATATCTTTGCAGAGCCCAGGACTAAATATGCCTCTTCTCAATAAGTCTCCTTACATCAGTGTCTGACTGGCGTTGTGCTGATTTCTGGCTCTGTACAGCATCTACTTCTATATTAGCATACTCAACAGAGAAAGATCACGATATTAAATTAACAGCACACCTCTTGACACTGTTTTGATCCAGAGTAATACTCTTCCATATAATGTCTGGACACAGTTTCCAGCTCTTAGCTGACTCAAAACTCAACAGTCTGTTCAGACACTATCACATGGTTTTGGAAAGTAAAAGAGTTCAATTGTCTGATAATGAGCTCACTCATGTCAATAGGTCACAAAGCTATAGCAGAGCCCTGATCCATTTTATTTACTGATATAAATGTATCCTCAGAGTTCTGCATTGTGGCTAAAACAATACGGTGTTACTAACAGCTCAGTGTTTTCTCAATTCAATTTCTGTGTGAATAACAGCTATTCTACTTTTCAGTTTTTACAGCAGCCCCAGCACTTGTCATCCTTTGCATTAGCACAGGGGATAACATTTTTAAAAAGTTTGATTTGCCTTTTGTAGGCAGGCACGCCACCAATTTGGATCGCTCTCATCTTTGTCAAAGACATAAGTAGCCAGTAAAATAAATGAAATAGACTAGAAAGAAAATTTTCTTCAATGTGACTACACGACAGATGAATAACACAACTATATCTCAGCCAATAGGAAGAAACAGAGACTGAGCAAAGGTTATGGTTTACAGTCATAAATTTATCCTTTGTGATGAAATGCAACCAGATCCTACCAGTTTCAACTTTGAAGTCTTCCTGAACTTGTAAGGTTACAGGCCTGAACACATCTCCACCTCTAGTTCACACGTCTCTTGATCTACTGCATTTTTTAAAATATAAAAATAAAAGTAAGAAACTAAAACAAACTATGGCATGATAGGAATTTCAAATTTCTTTAAAAAACTCCAAAAATACATATTACATAGCACAGTGAATGATTCTTTAAAAATACAGGGCACAATACTTAGTAATTCAAGCAATCTTTTCACACGTATTTCTACCCAAAAATCATGTATAGAGTAAAACAATATTCATGACATCTATCCTAGAAATAAGGTATGCTTTTCTTCTTCCTTTTGAGGAAAAAATTGCTTTTTAAAACTTCATAATTTACAATCATCCTCTCTGAGTACAATGTGGAAAAATCCATGAAGATATAGAATTGGACAATGGTTAACACTGTCTGCTGTGTTTCTAGGATCCTCTAGTGAGCTCTTTCTATTTCAATACTAATATTAATGTGAAAGGCAAACTAACAAACTTCTTTGGTAAGGGTGGTGAATGCTGGTTTTCTTGAGTAATACGGTCTGTAATTCCCATCAGTAAACACACAGAGTAGGTGCTACACAGTTTTCTCCCAGCAGACGGTCACTGAAATCAGTGAAACTGCAGACAGACAGCACCTCTATTCACAGAGAGTAAAAATATCAAGAGCTGCTCATGAGGCTGAAGAATTTTCTTACATATTTATGTAGAAAGATGTGAACCTTGCCTAATATAACTTTGTCAGCAGTTGTTTCAGTAATATAAAATTTTTATGGACTAGTATAATTTTGTTTGGAGGACAAAGCAATGTTTCACTAAAACAAAACATAATGAACCCTTTCTGATATTGTGGGCTGGAATGAGATTCAGATAAGTTAATGCAATAATCTGAAAGTATGGTTTTAGTTTTAGACTGACATAATTCCCTTTTAGAAAAAAGAAGCATGGATACCTCTAGAAGAGAACTCCCAAGGCAGGTGTGACATTAATCACTTTGCCTGTTTCCACTGACAATAAAGGGAGTGGAGACAATCAGTTTTGTCTGAACTCTGACTTTCAGACTTACCTAAGAACATAGCAGCATGCATTGAGTCCAACCAAAAGTCTAGATAACTTATTTTCCTGTGTTCAGCAAAAGGCTGAGTGGATTCATACTGAGTGTACAAACAGGACAAACATCTACAAACTTGTCCCTTTATTTCCTTTCAGTTACCACTGTTGGGATGTGTTTTTAGTACACAGTCATTCCTTCACCTGCACGTAACTCTGGGCTTCAGAGACTTTCTCGGAAATATTCAAAGTTGTTTTTCATGGCCTAATCCAATTTTTAGTAGTAAAGCTGGAAAAGGTTAGATGGAAACACCATCATCCTCCTGGGGGATGGGATGGTTCCATGCAGAACTGGTTGCTTTTATTATCCCCTGAGTCATTCAAACAATATTCATTTCCCTGTTAGAACAGCCTGCTGTCAGCCTGTATGGCTAGCATCATCATGCAGCACAGCAGTTCTGTGCCACAGGAATGCAATGCTCAGTCTTGTGGAGCCACCACAGACTTCTTCTCATTTTGTTGTTCTGAACCAAAAAAAAAACCAACAAAAACAACAACAAAACAAAACAACAACAAAAAGGCAATTAAATTCATAAAAGCTGATGGGCACAGAGTTTTAAAAGGTCCAAAGTCAAACATTTGAAAGCTGGAAAAATTCAAATGAAGCCTTCCCCACACCACATGAAATGGACCCTCCACACTAGAGGTTGACTGATGCAATGCAAAAAAAGGATATAAACTAAGGCACAGACAACTCTGTGAAGGAAATGGTAATGCAACATTCCTTGAGCTTCACGGAAGCTGAACCTTTCATCCTAAAGAACTTTCAAAGCAGTAGACTGTGCATGTGTGCTTATCTATGCAATATGAACCCTGTTATACATGCAGTCAATCCCCTCTTGTCCACGTCCTTAGCAATAAGCCTTCATATAGAGATCAAGCCCAGGGAAAGCTGTGTGCATGTAAAAGACAAAGCTATAACGGAAGTTGTTTGACAACTTTAACTGCAGTGGGGGTGACTTGTGACTTGCATCTGAAAGTCAGTGCAGAGTTCTCAACAACTTCCATGAGAATACCATTTACTACATGGCCATTAAACACCTGACTGCCAGTGAAATGCCATTCATTGCACAGGACAAAGCTTTTAAGATTCTGGTAAAATCTACAGGTAGGGGTATTTTGATTAAGTTCCCCAAGGAAATCTTTTCCTTTCTGTAAGCAATGTGCTGTGATGGAATTGTTCTATACTTATTTTAGTCCTAACAATATATTCTCCTGCCTTATGATTCTTATTTGCTAGTGAATTCATAAAGAGAATATAAAGAACTGTAAACTTAACTTCTACTTGAAATGAATCTACCACTTATTTCAGTAAATTGTAGTTCTGACAGACTAACATAAGAAAGTGACATGGAGTTTTCCAAGACTCCTTGTCTTTTCTAGAAGGTTAGGGAGAAGAGGCAAAATCCAGAAGGACTCAAATCCTCACCTGAGACATCTCCATGGTCTGGAAGAAGTACTGTGGAAACCCGAAAAATCATGAGTCATGAATTTTATTCAAACCTGGTGGCTTTCCTAAGTAGCCAAGAGTCTATTACAGGGCACTGGTCACTCCTACCTGAAGCTAGCTTGTACTGCTTCCAGAGGAGCCAGACAACCAAAGAGCACACTGGTCAGTCACTGCAGTGTATTTATTTCCTCACAGTGTAGATCTGGACAATAATGCCCTGACAGATAAAAAAAAAATACTTCCTAGAGTGCCCTCACTGGATCTACATCAGTTCTGTCCTCTCAGGAGCCCTAGCAGCAGAGAATTTTTTCTCATGGGTCCTATTTTCCCAGCATAAGATAAAACAAAGAATTGTTTTCATCCCTAAATCCCTCTACTGTTAAAATTAATCTATAAACCATACGTGTAAAAGATGCTTTCTTAAACAATACCCATGCTCAAGTGAATTTTTGAGGACAACTTGTCAATTGCACATTGAAACTTAGTGACCCTAAAGTTTTCATGCAAGTGTTTTTCTGAGTACTGTCAGGACTCAAGCTGAGACCTTTTCAGAAATTTAGTTTTTACTAGTTCAAATGGACTTAATTTAATATTTTCATCAGTATAGGAATATTTATGTTTTTAGTCCCTGGCCATTATAAAAGACTTTCTAATCCATGATCATGATATTTAAAAGAATGTAATTTCTTCCTGAAAGCCCTTGATCTAAGATTATATTATATTCTCTCTACCTTTTTGGAGTTTTGAGGGTCTATATGTTTATCAAGGACATTTTTATTAGACACCTAGGATTTTAGGGATTCGCGATATGCATGATATAAGGACTTTTGCTAGGGTTATGCAAGTTGCTCTTGGAATAGGATCAAAATGTAGCCCAAAGTTCCCTACCTCCTTACTTACAGAGCTCCTGTTATTGTATTTAGGTTTGGATAAACTTTCCTCTGGAAGGTGATTGCTCACAGCAGTTAATTTTAAACTTGCAGGCTTAGATCTGGCTCCATGTGTGTGAACAGGCTGTCATCATGCATTCCAGGTTACTCTCAGAAATGAATGTCTTTCCTCAGCGTTTCTCCGTGCTGGGGTGTCAGACATTCCTTCTGCTCTGCATTAATCCAATTACTAAACACCTGCAGACATGCAATAACAGTGTTTGTGCCAAGTCCCTTAGAAATGGTTTTGTAGGAGAATGTAATCTGCTGTCCTGCTATCAGGAGTCGCATTACACACCTGCCAAGTCCTGAGCTGAAAAATAACAATCAGTGCTCTAAATCAATGCAAGAATGTTTTGGGGCACATTAAAGAGACAAAATGACATTCTTCTTAATTTTACTGCCATGGAGTCCATTAAACATTTTGAACTTTTAGCTAATTTTATTAAAAGCCAATTTCAGTACTAAAATATTTACAGTACAGCATGATAAAAACGGACTTCTTATGGCAACTTAGGCAAGTTCCAAAAGATCCATTAAAGGGAGAACTGCTTCAAGCACATATAGTGTCATTCCAATTCTGTTCTTAGGGATTTATCTGATAATCACCAAAATGCACTTCAAAGTGGAATTTTAAACTATGAAATAATTTGTTTTTCTTGTGCTTTTTTAAAACTTTTCCCTAAATATGTGTGCTGTTTTTGTTTCTGTTTTTGAAGTGGTTGTACTTCTCAGAGCTGAAAAAAACCCTGTTTTAAGAAGGGAAGACTTTTCAAGGTACAAGTGTTAGCTCTGTGCCAAGAGATAGTGCAATAAGATGGAACAGTGATTTAGGAACATGAGTCAACGATTGACTGCACCACAGCCTTGGGTAGGTCATTTCATCCTTTTGTGTCACAGCTTTATTTGTAAAATGCACATTGATGAATCATAAGAATGCCAGTATGAATACTAAAAAAAAAAATTTAGACTTTCCTAGAAAGACTCTTTATGAGTCCTAAGTTTCCTGCATGAAAATGTGTCCTTTACTAAGCTAAACCACTCATCTTTTCATCCTTAAGACTATTTATATACACCCAAATGTCATCTTATTTCATCATGATTCATTAGCCTCAATTACAAGTGCAGGAATTCAAACAGTTCAATATTTTTTTTAAAGAAACAGTACAATACCAAGCATAAATTTGAATGAAACTTGCTAGAGTAATCTGTAAGGTTGTTATCCCTGTTTACCTTGGCAACAAATATGCAGCAGTGATAGCATGTGCTCAGTTCAGCAAGAGAAATTGGATTTGACCAGAGTCACCTGCAGTTTATAGCACTGCAGTCACTGCTGAGGGCTATGCATGATGTCCTGAGGGGTCTTTTGCACAGCTGTAGACAAGACAGCAAGAGAGCTGGCCAACAAAGAGCATTCCAAGACTATGGCCCCATGTACTAACCCCTTCCAGCTAACTTTACATTCCCCCATCCCATATGTAACCTTCAGCCCCCCACTTGAAGCAGGCAGTCTGACAGTAATAATAGTAGTCACAAGAAAAGGTAACCTCTGTCATACTAATAATTTTTGAAAACTTAAATGCCCAGGATGTGATTTTAATTAAAAAGCACACTGCCTGGCTTGTCTGTTGCCAGGAGAGGGTTTTGCTTGCAGAAAGACGGTGACCTGTTATACCTATTTGGCTCCCACACTCAGAGGTCAGTCCCATCATTACACAGCCTGATTTGTAGAGAGCACATATAGTGGTATAAAAACATGGGGATGAATCTGTTTTGCTTTAAGTTTGGTTCTGCCCAGTAACTTTTGCACGAACAGTATTTTGGAATGATCAAAACAAAGATTTTTTTTTTTGCCTTAGAAGCTCCTGTTGGTGTTACAGTTTTGCAGTCTCTGATATAACATCTAGTAAGAGGAAGGTACTTGGATTGTTTATCTGACAGATCCATTGTTGGACTTCACACGTAACAAACACATAGGGATGGTGAGGTATGGATTTACAAGCAGAAGGACAAACCTCTTCTGTCACTGTATGCCATGCAGAGAAGCATGTATATAGTTTAACTCACCAGTTGTATAAATATGCCTCCACCCATCACAGTGTATCTGGTTCTAGAATTACGTATTTCTTCATTAAAAGCTTCTCGGGATTTTATATAGCATTTTGCAGATTGTTTTGTTTTGTTTATCCAGATTCTCCTATCCTTTTTTGGAGAGTGGGATGGGTGGTAACTGGTGTCTCTATTTACTCATAAGCAAAGCAGGGAAAAGAACTGAAGTTTTTAAAATAATGTTAAGTGCTTTAGAGAAGTACTGCAGAAGTTAGAAAACTTATACCATTTTACCCTGTACCTACAAAAAACCTGTATTTCTCCTTCCACTAAAATGCAAATTCTCTCCCAATACAGTACAACTAAAACTCTCATAAATGATTGTGTTCATGATCTGATGGAAATACTAAGAGTGTCTGAGTGAAAGCTTAATATCACAATCTATTACAGAAGGACCTTCTCCAAAGTAAAGAACTTGGTGTAAACTGCTTTACCTCAGAGTTTCCACACTCTCTACTGCTGTCCCTCTGTAGGGACTGCTGTTCACTACCCTGTGTCACTGCAACATCACCAGCACAGAAGCTCTATTTGCAGGGAAAATACAAAATATTGCTGTGTGTGTTCCAACTAATACATACTTTAAATAGTTTAAATATTGCATTTGCATGAATAATCCCTATGTTATGGACTCTCAGGGATCCTATAACTTGCCTTATTTATTTTCTGTTTTTCCAGAGGCAAGCTCAGTGTCCAGTCCCTCTTCCACAGAAGTCAATGAGAGTCTTGATACTTCAACAGGAGGAAGGTCAGGACAACTGGGGATCCTATACTGCCTGAAAATGACACAGGTTTTTGGACAGAGGAAAGCTCCAAAGGCTCCATATATTGCTGTCCTGCTGAGCTGACTTATGTGAGCGGAAGGTCAGCCCATCATGCAAAGGGTCAGGGAGTGAATAACACAATTGCCTCATGCCTGGGAGAGGAAGCTTGAAGCTGGGAAGCGGGTCAGCCTTTTTTAATTCCCACTGGGCCTAGCATCCTTCAGGAGTTATTCCAGCTCAGAGTCTGTACAGCTTCAGCATGTGTTTTCAAATTGCTTCTTTTTAAACAAAACCAAAAAAAAAAAAATGTCTAGGCTTTGGAGGATTAAAACACAGGCCTTGATTATGGATCAAAACAGGAGTCCCTTACTCTCTACTGATGCTGTGCTTGAGAAGACAATGAGAGTGAGCTGGAGACAGTACCTTATCCACCTCCATCTGTTTTCAACAGCATTATGTGAAATGGTCATGCACAAAAGGTGTTTCAGAGATCTTCATTTCCAGATTTTTTATTTTTTTTTCGCATATGTGAGTCAGCAGATGTATTGGAGGACATGAACTTTATAAAAGTGGGTTCTTTTTCCCTAGGAAACTATTCCCTTTCTATGATGCTCAGTCAAACATTCTCTCTGAACAGAGAGTAACTTTCACAGCTGTGCAGTCCAAATGGTACAGAAGCTTCTCTGACAGAAATTTAGGTGTTGTTATTATGCATTGGAGAGAAAATATATATATGTGAAAATCAACTTGTTGTCAGTGCTAGTTTGGTTTGTTGCTTGTGTAAGATGACTTCTCCTGTTTCCGCAGATAAAAGGCAGTACTTTAATATTTCACACAGAAATAGAAAATCAATACTTTGTTTATCTGTGTGCTTTTTCCTTTGCTTAGACCTGAGATCAGGCAAGAGGAAGCACACTGTAAGCTACTGCTGAACTTCCTAAAATGAGACTAAATCAGACAGGACAAAGGCCACCAGATAATCTTACTGTAAGGAACAAGGCTTGCCAAATGAAATTATTATTTATTTGAAGCAATGCCCAGTTTCCAGAGTTATCACTTCATGGAAAGAATACGTATTATATGCTGAAGGAACTGATCAGATAGAGCACTGAAGAACTGCCTTGGAAAGAACCAGCCACAACTAAAACAAATTATCAAAATCCATGCACAGAAGTGGGAGGTGCTTATAATCTCCTAAACT
Organism: Campylorhamphus procurvoides; assembly: GCA_013396655.1. Classification (NCBI taxonomy): domain Eukaryota; kingdom Metazoa; phylum Chordata; class Aves; order Passeriformes; family Dendrocolaptidae; genus Campylorhamphus; species Campylorhamphus procurvoides. The sequence goes on along the minus strand of WBMV01016876.1, from coordinate 2,617,411 downwards.
TACTCTCTTGATTTGTAATCCTTCACTTACCACAGCACACTCATGCACCACATCTAAAGCACTAGGCAGCCAGTTGCTACCAATCATCTTCAACCCTGTCCACGAAGATACCGTCCTCTCCCTTTGCACTCTTCATACCGTAGGATTATGAGTTTCAGTGTCTGAAAGGATAAATCACCAGTTCAATTCTGCACACAGAACAAAGTTAAGAACACTTTTAAGAAAATAGACTTAAAATCAAGAATACAAAGTGTACACAAGTAGATGTATGGATTTATACTACAGAATATCCTAGGATCATGTATCATCATTTTAATCTGTTTTATCATCCAGATTACACATTTGCTGTACATTCACTTTCCATGTTAATATATTACTCTTCACTTGTTCAAGACAAACTTTGTCACTGTATTTGGCTGAGATAAAAGCTGTTGAAAGGCATAAAGTTACTTTAAGAACCTGTATCATTTTTACCAGAGCTATCACTGATAGAACCAACATCATATGATACACAGACATGTCAGTGACACACCTCAGTCAGTGAACCAGAGGAACAATTGAAACCTTGCAAAGATAAAGCTGTCTTTAACACTAGCATTGAAAGGAAGGTTCAGCAAAATACATGGTTCCAGATACCACACCATCCACCTGAGGATTAAGTGAAACTGCAACACTTTTAAAAATGTTGGAATGCTTTAGAACCTTTCAGAAATATTACCCACAGTTCAAGAATGGGAGCAGGTTAGAAAAACACAAGTTGCATGACATTTTGGAGAGTATTCATAAAGCTTCGCTTTATCATCACAAGCTTAATCTCTCTAGACACATCCTCTCAGGGAGAGGAGCGAGGTGGGCTTCCCCTGGGGGCCTTTGGGAGTGACTCTATTAGACTAAGCAAACCTTTGTGAATACCTGCTCTCAATGTAAAATAAACACCATATTTGGGTTACTTATCCTCATTTTCAGACCAGCTCTAGCCATAAATCTGAATGCAATTCACCATGCAGGTCATGTCACAGTCCCTCCCCCTTGGCTCTGGTCCAGGGGCTCCATGATGAGCTGCTGGGTAAGTGCCTTGCTGGAGCAGAGCCACACTGCTCTGCACCTCACCGGATGCGGCCCCACATGGGTATGTGTACAGCTATACACAGGAACATGTCTGAGGTCATCAAGGAGTTAAAATCAGACAGTGCATTTACCACAGCTCTTTGAGCTGTGATCTGATCAAATTTTACAAGCTAAACAGGATCAAGCTGGGTCATACAAGAATCAGAGACATATAAACATCCCCAGAGGCTGCAGGGAGTGATTTTAATAATGCAATAGGTGGCATTTTTTCTCAGTGCACTAATACTGAACCACAAATCAGATTCCCCAACTAACTGTGACCAGAAAAGAACCCACAAACTCTTAGGGAATGGGAAGGAAAGCAGAGAAGTATGTTAAAGTCCTGGCATGATTCTCTTACAGTTAACTGCTACAGCTGGCAAAACAGTAAATATTTGTTAGGAAAGGTATTCATTGCATAAATGAACGCTATGCAACTTCTCAAACAGAAGAAAAAGAGAATGCTTTCAAACTTGTCTTTGACTTCTCCACAAATTATGTTTTGAAACAACAACAACAAAATAAAAACTACATTTTTAATTGAATATTGAACATGAAAAAATATCCTCAAGAACCCATATATGAGGAGGAAGGTCATCTTAAGTAGTTTCAAAGAAATAAACAGTTTTCTCACCTTATGGTCCCAAATAGTAGGTACTGTTCTCTTGTGTGTGCTTTCAAAATATTTTTGGTTTTTTTGATTTTTTTTTTGGTTGGTTGGTGTTGGTATTTTTTGTTTGTTTGTTTGATTGTTTTTGTTGTTGGGTTTTTGTGGGGTTTTGTTTTTGTTGTGGGTTTTTTATCCCAGTTACTGATGGTGTTTGGGTTGGGGAGGGGGAGGGAGAGGGTGTTTGTTTATTCATTTTTAATTCTGAAATTGAGCTATTTCAATGCACAGAAGTAGAAGTCTCCCACATAATTATCAGAGGTTTGGGTTTATCATCAATTAAAGAACACTAAAACATAACACAGTATGTAATACAGTCCAGTGACGAAAACAAACAGAGTTTATTCAGCCACATGAAAGCCAGTATTTTCAACCATTTATATTTAATTGTTAGTTAAGTGGACCAGCACAACAGGTAGGTTCAAGCAGGCAGGCCCGAGGCTCAGACCCCAAGGTCTACTGCTCTCTGCTGACCCATTGGATGCTTTTGCTGACAGATGTGGCCTGTAGGTTTCCTGCCCCACGCCTTTACCCTCAGCAGGAATCTGAACACCGCGGCAAGCCATGCTGTCTTGGCTGTCCATACTGCAGTCTTTCAGTACCCAAAGGGAGAGTACAAGAAGTTTAGAGAGGAACTGTTTACAAGGGCATGGAGTGATAAAACACAGGAAAATGGTTTAAAACAGAGAGTAGGTTTAGTTTGGATGTTAGGAAAAAATTCTTTATTGTAAGAGTGGTGAGGCACTGGAACAGGTTGCCCAGAAAAGCTGCAGATGCACAATGCTGGAAGTGTTCAAGACCAGGTTGAATGGCATTCTGATCAGTCTGGTCCAGTGGAAGATGTCCCTGCCCATGGCAGGAGCTGGAGCCAGGTGTTCTTTAAGGTCCCTTCCAACTCAGACTTTTCTATGATTCTATAATGCTCTGAAATCTCCACTCAAACCCAACTGCCGAGGAAACAGCGCCTTTTAGAAGAGCACTGTAGGGGAAATTGCAGCAAAAAGGCAACTTTGACGAACGCTTTTCAAACAACAGCCTTCAACCAGAGGCAAGCAAGAGTTGAGCTGTGCTCACAGCCTGACAGCTCGGCACGCAGCATCTTCCAGCGCCACCTGGTGATCCCCACCACCTCTCTTCTCCTGTCTGACCTCCTGGATGATGATTACAAGTCTGATTTTCTCCATGGACATGATGGATCTGGGTATAGACTTAAATACAATAAGTTCTCTTCCAATCGTGGGCCTAAATGAAAGAAACTGGCTGGACGCTGAATCTGCCCTTGCTATGATTTTTTTTATACCTTTTCTTGCTAACATTTTCTGTGGGAAAACAGAGTTTTATGTCTAAACAACTAAAAGGAATAGCTGATAGAAAAGAATTAATTTCACAAACAAGACACTGATAAATTAATAGCAGCTTACCTTTCCTTTCCTACCTTTCAAATGGCTGCCCAGTTCACTTTCTAATGTAGAAAGAAAAGAAAAAGTTTGAAACCAGATTTACAGTCAGCTGCAAGGAAGCAGATGAGAAAACCAAAGACATTGTTACCCTGGGACTAGATCATGCACCCACTGCCAAGCCAAAGTGTTCAGACACTGATTTCAGCAGGAGATGCTTGTACTCAATACCTACCTATCTGATCACTTGATGGATGCTACAATATATGGCAGACAGGAATGGGCATGTACATCCATGTAATCCTAAGGAAAAAAAAAGCAAGATCTCAATTTGCAAAAAGACTGGGTGATGAAGGGAATAAGGATGATATTATAGTAGCAGTAAGAGTTGTATTTCATAAAATCATCAGTTCATAAGGTCATGGCTTGAAACAAGGTTGCTCAGTGTACCCCAATACAGCTCCAAAATGAGCTCTAAGGAAAGGGTAGGATATTCACACCTTTGCATTTTATTCTCTCCATTAATAAAGAGGAATGTTTGGAATATAAATCTGGAAGGAAAACAATCACCCAAAATATCACTGCAAAAACAGTTTCTTAAAAGCACTTATCCATGTGGTATACACATAATAAAATTTAAGTTCAGTGGTATGAACGCATTTTAAAATAATCAATCTGTGCATTCAATGCACAAGATGCATAAGATGTCTCAGATACACCAAGAGAGATGGACCTAGGAGACTAAGTCTTGCTACTTCCTACGAAATCAAAAAATATTGCATTCAATTAATCCAAGAAGCCATAACAGTGATCATATTTATTCATGAGATTCCATTACAGAAACAAACACTAAAAGCAAAACCAGTCACTGGATTATTTGATTCATTGAGTAAATTAATCCAGTCAGGTCTTCAAACATTTCAGTATTCTGCCTGTGGTTGAGTAATACAATGACAAGCAACTCTGCCAAAATATGTGAAAAGAGTTGCAAAGAGTAGGTTTCTGATGAATGTGTAAGTTTGGCCAGTTCACCTAAAATTAGTCCTGAACTTCTGTCGAAATGTCCTTGGCCTAGTAAACCAGAGTTCCCAGGTTAAGGTCTTACTTCTTCAATGAGTATATAAGTCACACAGACAGAGACTTCTCTCTAGAAGCTCTCAAATGCATCTATTCTTACCACAGACTGTACTGGAAACTTGGTCACTTCCATTAGAGGGCCTGACTATCTCAAATGTGGGAGCTGACAGCATTAAAAAACCACGGCAAAATGTCACCAAAGAGGTAAAATGCTATTTTATTGCAGAAGCATTGGTTTGCTTGCTTTTTCCTCTTTAGGAAAGGTGCTACTGCACATTCTCTTGCAAACGTTTCCAACCTCTTTTCAAAGGTCTTTTGAGACCTAGAGAAAAAATGGAATGAAGCTCATTTTGTACTCCTGTAAAATTTGTACCATTGGCCTGTGGAAAATCAAAGACTCCAACTGATTTCCCGTACAATCTGTGGCACTGGTGCTACTCCAGCCGTGACTTTTATCTGTATTCTAGAATATGTAGGAGTACTTCTGGCTGCCCTTCTCAATAAAATGCAAAGACAATTAGATTCTTTTCCTTTTTCCATTTTAGCAAGACCCCCATCATAATACATGTGCAAACATATTTTTATTCCTGGTATTTATTCTAAAGGTTTCTCAGCTATCTTAGCACTGATCTTCTGACTCTTCCTAAGCTAGTCTGATTTTATTCTATTTAAAATCAAAGGTACGTCCTTACGACAGCTGTAGGGAGATACTCCCCCTTTTCATCCCCCCCCATCTCACGACCCCAGAGATGCCCCAGAGAGACACACGGAGACCACGGGAAGAGATGTAGAGAGAGAGTTTATTAACATACCTGGGGTGTATATATAGGTTTTAGGGGGATCCAAATTACTACCAATAAAAATCAAGGGATAAATGACCAATGGGAAAGGGTTAACTAAGAACCAATAGAGAAACTAAACCAGACACCTCCAAGGATGAATTCCTTGATGCTTAGCTACAGAGATATGGGGAGTTTCAGGAGGTCTTGGGAAGAAGAAGGATAACTAAGTAAAAAAGACAGGAAACCATTTTACAACACCGTAAAAGCTTCAGGTTTTAAAGCACCCTGGTTGTTTTCTTCACTTTCTTCAGAAACCCATTTCTGACACTGCATGTTCTCTGCCACATGTCCTCTTCTAGGCTTCTTCTCACCATTGCAACAGTCGAGTTTTAGGAGTGGTATTTATGGAACAAAATCTTTGAGATCTGTGAGGATCATGAAAAACCACCACTGCACTTCCAACTCTTTTAAAATTTCTGTATGACCGCAACATATAGTTGCTGCATTATTTCCTTCACATGAGTAAATCCAGTTTATGGCTGCTAAAATCATCATAGCAAACAGTGAAATATTCTATATTTTACTAGGAAAATGCTGAGCATGTCAATATCAATCATACAGTTCCATCAACATTACCCTGCCTTTTCATTGCTGCTCCAGAAGACAATCTCTCCATTTGCACACATTCTCCTATAATACACTTTTTCTAATTTTACTCCATTTTTCCAGTAAATTATTATCTACTGGGAAAAAATGTGGTTTTTTCCCCTTTTTGTCTTTTAATAAGAAGTGTGGTTGAAGTACTTAAGAGAGGTCAATTCATGATAGTAAAAAAAAAATTAAGCCCTTTTCTGACAGGTTTATGTTTCATGATTGGCTGAGAGTTTTAGATGTAAGATACAAATGTTGCAGCATTAACTCACTCTTGAGTGTTATTAGACAATGTGCATAGGGGAGAGATGCTGTGAATATTTCAAAGTGGGGGCGAAAATTATTAGATATCAGATAGTCCTCAGAGGAGAGAATTCTGCATTCTCCAATGACTAATTATGAGCACAGGACAAATTAAGCTTTTCTCTGGTTTCTAGTGAAAGTTGAGTTTGTGTCATATCTTTTCCTTCACCAGTACTAATAAAGCCTCTTACCTTTACCCAGATGTCTGTTTTCACAGTGCAGGATGAAGTTTTGTGTCTGAATGATATATAAAATATGGTTGAAACCAGTCATCAAAATCAAGAGTTGTCACAATGGTGATCAGCTATGTACACAAGCTGTTAGTCCTAGCTTTAGGCAACCCTAAACCAGTTGCCTAAGTTGCCTGAACTGTTCCTGGAGAAAGGTGCAGGAGATCTCAGACCTTACAAGGAAGAGCCAGCATGTGTTACTTTCCTATCTATCTCTCCTGACCCAAAAAGTTCCAACAAGGAACTCAAGATTTTGGCTTTTCCTCATATGTTTGTACTTTTACTTACTTTTCAGTGCAATTGATTATAAAATTCACTCCCCTTCCTGTCTCCATCAATTTCGCTTAGTTCTAATTCTGGGCACATTAACTTCAGTTTCTGAGAAGTAAGGCAGAATTTAGACTTACTATCCCAGATCACTGTGTTGGGAAAAGTTAAGCATTATTGCCCAGCAGCAGTCATATCTGGCATTTCATAAGCAGTAAAATTTCCTAAACATCTGTGGGAGATTTTCAGCTAGGAAGGGAGGTGCATACTACTTTTAGATGCCTGAGTTTTAGGCAGAAGTTAAATACATTGGATCCTGCCATTAATCCTCCAAGAAAATCAGGTTAAAATAGTATTGAAAATCTTGTGTTTCATGTATTAGTAGCTTTTAATGGCTGAGTGAAAAACTAATAAAACATGAAAGATGGTTTTTAAAAGAGAAATTGCAAACACAAAGACTGATTTGACACCAGCTAGTACTGCATCTATACTAGAGAAGATCAGCATGGCCCAGAGTATGAGAACTAACAGGCTGGTGAATACAGCTAAACATCTAGAACCAGATTTGCCTTCACATGTCGAAGAGTCCATTTCATGAAAGAGTATAGATGGAAGAGGCCCAAACAGAGACCTTACAATATAAGCAAAACATTTTGGCTTAAGACTTTAAGAATGCAGAGAGATTATCATTTAGTGGCTTGCAGATTTCTGTTGTACGTTTGGGCTTAGGTAATTTCTTTCCAGATGTACATCCTTTGTTTAAAATGGCTTATGGCTAATTCTTTTTGATTCACAGAAGGATTTGATCGAAAAGAGTGAGTAAAGCTCGGGAAACCTTTCAAACGCAATGGCTGGGATCTTTCTTTTCAGTTGCCAGGGCAGAGGTTTCCATTGTTTGTTTGTACAATAATTTATCTGGAACAGCAGAAGGTGTTTTCAATGAATGAACCACCTGTGTAACAATATAGGAAACAGAAGAAAGATAGCTTTCAACATGAGTTATTTGTATATGTGCAAAAAAAAAAAAAAAGAAATATTGTTTCTCAAATAATTGGATGACTTTCTGAGGGTCACTTGGGAACTGGATAGAGATATGCTACATCAGTTCTTTTCCATTTGCACACACAGTGCAACTGACAGTACTCAATTAAATATTCTGTGATAAAATGTTAAGTTCAGTCTTCAGGCACTCCCACTTTTCCTACCACTGAAAACTGCTACAACAAACTGTTCTTGCTCTTGTAGTTTACTTGGTCATTGCTAAAGTACAGCAACAACACGTTGCCAGTGCATAGGTTTACAGCGTCTCCCTTTTCCTCTTTTCCTTCCCAACTTCTACTTCTTTTTCTCTATTCATCCTTTCCACTGCTGGTAAGAAATAATATGAGTCTTCTCATTATTACTTTAGTTGTGTGAGTAATGGATCTCTGTGTGAACTCTATAATGGGGAAGGGGTGAATAAGAACAACTCCTGTTAGAATTTGAAACTTTTTCAGGAATCTGGTTTAGAAAACTTTTTGTTTTACTTTTAGCAGTCCCTTAAAAGGATAAAACCTTTTTTTTATTTTTATTATATGATTTAGGAATAAAAAATTGTAGCTTCCATATTTAAATCCCACAGTAATATGGAATAAATTGAATTGTGCAATCCCTTTCATACACAATGTGTTCAAAATAACATCGCAATTTTGAAAATAGTTTAAGTCAGACAGCATTTTTATGTATTTACTCCCATGTTTCCCAACCTTATTGCTTACCTGTGGCTTATTTATCACTTAATATACTTATCTGCAGAAGTATGTGGTGCTTTAATCCTCTTAAAACTTAGTGTGCCTCACAAAGTCAAAATAGAGCTTTGCCAAGTTTACTATATCTAGAAGCTTATGCTGAACTTTTAACACTTTGAAAAAAAAAATCTTCCCACTGTAATTTCACTCTTCTTTCTTCAAAAACGTATCATGTATAAAGCCCATGTGACTGTTGTGCTGGGTGAAAAGTTTTACATCCTTTTCTTACCTTCCCTCCCTTTTTTGGCATGTCATTGAGGATAGTTAAGGGTGGAAGTAGTTATATCATTCCAAAGGAGTAGTTAGTGCACTGCTGACATTTCTGTCGGAGACTTCGGGTAGAGGGCTCCAGTTATTGTTCCTGCTGCTACACATCCATCTGGTGGGCAACACTTGCACTAGGGAAATAAAGGGAGGAGGAAAAAACTGTGGTGTGGATGCCCCAACATTATGTGAGTACGTTCCCCTGACTGCTAAGTATGTCAGAGTGGAAAACAGCAAGGGAGTGGAACATAAAGCCCATCTCATACGTACCAGGAGGGCTGCATTTGACTTGGTTGTAGTTACTTCTGATTTACTCAAGTGTCAGTTGGAGAAGGACCACAACCCATGCTTTAAAATGTTTTTGTATGCTCCTCTGAGTATAAAACTTGGAGGACTTTGTGAAAACAAGCTACTGTTGCTGGTTTGCCAGGTAGGCAACCTCTCTGAGCTCTGGTTGAGAGCTGGTCCAAATAAAATGTTTCTCATAGTTATGACTGCATTGCACTAATTCAGCTAGAATAAACAATTACATCAGAAAAATATGTTTACTTTGGTTCTGGGCCACAGAGACTGGGTCCAAATATGATGTAGAACATATGTCTGTTATTGCTTATGGGGACAAATAATTTTACAGGTGGACCTCAACATTCCTTCCTTTTGCTAAGTATACTCCCCTGGCAAAGTACCTGAAATGTCTATTTATTATTTATAGAATTATACACAAATTTTTGTATTTAAATATACAATTTAAACAGTAACTCTGAGATTAGAAGCAAACAGAATAAAATTTTATTTCTCTCTTTGTTTACAGGTACATGACGATGATCCTCTCATCAAAGCTAAACCTGTTTACACCAAAAAGGACCGACATCCTCAGCTCCTTGGTAATCTTGCACTGGTGCAAATCAGAAGTGAAGTAATCAAAGCCAGCAAAATTTCACTCGTGTAAGATTAGCATAGTGCAATTTACAATCAGTTGTGTTCTTTTTTACTCAGCTCATCAAAAAGCTGATTCAGACAGCTAAAAGTGAAGGAAAAGACTCTATTTAGCCAGGCTGTTAGTTCTTATGTCATACAGTATCATGTCAGTCTAGAATTTTCCTCTCTACTGCCAAGGAAATTAAACAGAAACATTACAAGATTTTTATTTGCCTCACTTTAGCCATCTTGTTAGAGTATAAAGGTAAAGGAATTATAAATTGAAGTTTAGTTTAAAAATTCCTGGCTTAAACTATGTGAGAGTACAGGTCTTTCATTTATTGATGAATTTTCTGTCATTAGCAGAGTCGAATATAAAGAATCTCTATGGTATAAACTTTACAGAGTAAATATAAATCACTTAGGGGATAAAACTGCATAAGGTATGATATGCACTTAAGCAATTGTAACACAGCAACTTTATACACATGAAACAACAAACAATTTTTTTAAAGTTGTAAATTAAAAATTAAATTAAAAAAAAATAACAGTGAATAAAACTGAGTCTGAAATTCTTCCCACATTTGTCCCAAGCTTGAGGCTTCATTTAATCTAAAATTCTGTATTTAATCTGTTGAGACAACATAATGAGGGTTGTATAGATTTAAGCCACATGAAAATTGCATCTGTCTTTTAGTTCAGGAACATCTCCATCAGAGAGAACTAACCAATATGGTACTAACAGTAATGGTTAGTACCAATGCCACCAAGCCATACGAACTGAAGCAATAAACACCCATTTAATGAAGAGATATCACCAAGCCAAATTGGCTACTTCTGAACTTTTATTTTATTTTTAAATTTCAATCATAATGTCTCTTAAGTCCCAAAATTAGGAGAAAACTCCCTGAATTTCTATTTTCTATTACAAGAGCAGCTGCTCATATATTTCCTTCTATGCTATCTGATCTCTCATAAGACTACTCCCATGAGATGCTAAACCCTCAGTACACAGCAAAGGCATTTAAATAACTCACATGAGCTTTTTGAGGCTTTGAGTGCTTTGAGGTTTACCTACCTCTCCCACATATGTAGATTCCTTCTATTTACTTCACTAACCATGTGCAGTAGGATGTTATTGAAGTGACTAATAGTAGACTACCTGGTGACCTAGTGACTGGTAGTGACCATCCCAAGAAGGTAGATTGGACAAAGCCATTAAAGTCTCCTAAGAGAATTTTGTAATACTTACTTTTCTCTTCAGAATAAATTCAAACCTGGGTCGAACCACTGTGCCTTATTGCCCAAGCAATTGCATTCCCATGCAGCATACTTTTACATTCCCTCCAGAAACCACCATGCAGCATTTCAGTGCTTACTGAAACCAATGCAACAATTATGAGGGTTTTACTGATCTGACTACTGAGTAACATAATGGAAAAATGAATTTACCATTGATTTTGAATGATATAATTTCTGGATGTCAAATTTTGGTATGGATAGGACTCTTTCTTTTCCAGAGAAAGAACTAAATGTCCAGGGAGAATAAAAAACAGAGCTGTGAAAATCAGTGCTGTGAAATTCAGAGCTGAGCAGTATCCAGGTGTGGAGTTAAATCAGCCCTAATATGAACGGACACTTCTGAAAATGTTGTTCTTCCTGGCAGAAAGTGAACTGAGATCCTCCAGTGCAAAGTAGCAGAGAAATCCAATGTTTTCATAATTCATATGCAACCTAAACTGCTCCTTTTTATGTTGTATGAGCTGCAAACTGGCTTATACAACTGAAAATGTCTTCCCTCTGCACATTAAGGATAAACTTATAATAAATTATGTTTGTGTGTTTTTATTAACCCTTGTACTGCTGCTGAGCAATGCATGTGTTTGAACAAGAGTTGAAAAGCTATTAAAATATTTGCTTAAATACTTTACTACAGTCTAAGATTTGAGCTCCAAAGCCTCTGGGATTTGGAGACACATAAGAAAGTTAACTGAAGGAAGTCTGAAAGAGTCAGCAAGCTCAAGCACACTCCTACAAAATCTTCCACCTCCCTTATCAACTTTAATAAACTTGACTCCTACTTCTGCTCTTGAAATTCAAAGAACACATGCAAAGAATTCCCAGCTATGTAGACTGTGTTCACAGCAATCTCTTCCTTGCTGTATGAAGGTAGAGCCACTTAAATGTATAAACTGCTTTCGGTTCATTTCCTATTGGTTTACTCCAGTTTTACACTTTCACAGTCAACTGCTTTCTGTAGCATTAGGCTGTGCAAAAAGAAAGCCACCTGCAGATTTTATTAAAAATTACATGGGCTGTGAAACTGCAATATTATCTCTGATTTCCTTTACTCAAGTGAAATACTTTTTCTCCTTTGAGACATATCTTTTCTTGTTTTTGCATTTCATACACTTTATCCAAGATTTATTTCATGCAAAACAGTAAAACAGTTCTCACAGAACTGCCTCTAACCGAGTTCACCCAATTCTCCCTTTGCCTATGCCCCTAAGTCCTTAATCACTAACAATCCAACACCAGAGTCATACTGCTCTCTCCTTCTGGCTCAATAAATGTTTTCATCTTTTGGCCTGATAGAATATCGCCAGCAAGAGGAACAGAGCCCTGTGAACAGGGTGAGTATGCTCCTGGAGAAGGTGGGAGATGCCATTCTGGAATCTCACAGGGTGAATTGGAACTCAACTCTCCAACATGGTCACAGCTGCACACATGATGGGAGCCCTTGCCTGGGGTTTTGAAAGAAAGAAGCCATAGCAACATTCTATCAAGATTCCTCCTCTGTTGGAGCATGTCGGTACTCCCTGAGAGGCCTACAACTTTAGGTTGTAACCCTACCTAAAGTTTGAGAGACAGCTTGCCTTTAGAGCTTACTGGAGTCCAAGCACAAACCAGGTGATAAGCCGCTCATTAATGTCAAAACTGGGCTAGTTATCTATGTGAATACTGCCCAAACACAAGCAGTGGGATTCATCTCATCCAAATGTAGACCTCTGCAATGTAGAAAACCATGCCTCAGTCAGTCTCTTTTGCCAGATATTTTTATTGTCAGTAAAGTCTTATCAGACCTAGTTTCTGCATTTATTTCAGGATGAGATGACTGTCACCTTAGAAGCAACATTCTCTCTTCATGGGAGAAACAGGGATTGTTGACAGTAAGCTCAGATACAGATCCCTGCAGTGCAGATAACTGAGTTTGGGCAGATTGACCACACCTCTATGCATAGAGCATATTCATGCCAAGAGCACTGCACCTGAGGGCTACATGTTGGCCACTTTTGTATCCTGTTTGTGAGTGGACTTGGGTGTTTAATCCTTTATGGAACATAAAACTTGCTTACACTGAAGTCAGAGAGTCTTAAGCACCTTTTAAAATATTAACTTTCTTTTGTTATTTTAGGAGTGAAGTCACCAGGTGGTCATGTTAAATGTAATCTTACACATTCCTTTTCTCAGTCTATGAGGAATACATGCACTTTCTAGGAATGTTGTACTGTTAGTTTTTGGTAATTCAGATTTTTTGGGAGAGCTTTTGTAAACAACCAGGGAGTTCAACCTATCTTATGTTCTCTGATTAGATTTAGTTCTTGGTGAGAATTACTTCCTGAGAACCGGGTTTTTGGATTAAGACTTGTAAATAAGGTTTTGCCTGCATGCAGTCTGTGACCACCTATGTTCAGTGACTGTTGTACACTGTACAAGTAAATGATTCTAAGATATTCTGTATCACTGATTTCTCGGCTGTTAGGAAGCTAGGTTGCAGGCTTTCCAAATCTATCACAGGCAGGCAATAGTGTTGTATTTCAGGGTTTATCCTTACTTTCCCAACTGTGCACAACTGCCATTAATTTTCATTGCAATCACTTAAATGCAAAATAGATGTTACTCTGGGATGCAGTCATCCAATATATGAGAATCCTCTGAGCCTTAGAATGAGTCTGGGTTGTGAGTGGATTATTTGTTTGTTTATTTTATTCCTTAATTTATAAAAGAGATGACGGCCCACCCAGTGGAATTTTCCCATCAAAAGTAGTATGAAACAGAATAATGGAATGCAAGATTGATTAGATGGTGTGCTTGTTGGCAATGGGTGCATGTACTTCTTAATCTTAATGGATCATAAAAAAAATCCTTTCATAGTTGCCATAATGCATGTGCTAAGTTGTGGGTTCCTAGCCAATAAAAAGAAATATTCTATGATTTCCAGAGATGCAAAATAAGAATTTCATACAGCACATAAGTGGGGCCTCTGTTTAAACGCATAAAGATAATTTCTTAATTATGACAGTGATATTCATTAAAAAGCTTCCAATAGTACATGCAGTTCCCACACTGGTCTCTCTCCCACTGTCTGACAGACAGACAGCTTGGTTACACATGCTCAGAAAGGAGGGTGGAGGCCCAGATTCTTGGCTGTCTTGAAGTGGCCACATCCTGCCATCTGCTGAATCCTTATGCTATGGGTCAATCCAGGGAAGAATGTTTCAGAGGTGTCTTAAAATGTTCAGCACCTCTGTAGAATATTTTATGTAAGGACAAGTATCCAAATGCTTTCAGGGAGATAGAAATCAGCTTAAAATATTAACAAATAAAATCGGGGGGG